>CM077161.1:145410080-145675052 GCA_039583875.1 Platanthera guangdongensis | reverse complement strand
ACTCTCCTCAAGGAGGAGCCTTTCTTGGGAAACTTGGCGAGGCATGGTCAAGAAAATGAGCAATGTATCCGCTCAATTACAATGAAACATAGTTTCATTCAAGCACGGATTGATGACAGAGTGCATGAATCCAATCAACACGGATCACACTGCATCACAAGCGAGATTTCGGATGTCTGCGGAGGGGCAAGCATAGAAAAAAAAAAGAAAAAAAAAAAAATAACAACAAAAAAAACAACAAGGGACTTTCTACATGTGAAGTCTTTTTGGCATGTGCATGGATTTCCCACCAAAAGGAGTTTTGTTTTTGTTGGGTTGATTCTTGAAATCCTCAAAAAGTCTTGCATATAGATCCGAAAATGTGTAGTACAGAATAGGCATACTATGTGAAGCCCATCTGGACAGGTTGGTCTAGATTGGTGATGTTTTATTTTGCACACCGGAGAAGACTCCGTGTATAAACGAGTATTTTGTGAGTCGGTGGGTTGTGCCTGTGAAGTGGAGTAGCAGGAAGTACTGAAGTGGAATTCCAGGAAAATACCCTCGAAGTGCATGTGTTGTATGCTATGAAAGTCCAGTATTTCTGTCACTGTAGGTGGCTGCATGATTTTCTGGATAGTTGGTCCTGATATGGTTGAGGCCGAGTATAGAAAGGTGTTCTGTCGCTAACGCCAGGCGACCGTGGTTGTCGTTGGCAATAACTCCTAGCTAACCTGTGATTGTGAAGCCAATCCTTTGGGGACGTTCTGGCTATTGTGAGCTATGCGCTCTTAAAGGCCAGTGAGCCGAACGGACAAGGGGAAGCCGACATTGAACTGGCGATTTGAGCAACGGGCAAGGGCGGAACTGTATCCACGTTATGGTTGTCTAACTTGAGTGCCTAAGTTATTGGTTTCGTTAGGATCACATAACGAGAGTCAGGTTGTTCGCCATCAAGACTAAAGTCTCCGGCTGTGGGCCATGGAGCATGAACGCTCAAGATTTACCGTTGGTTCTGGAACCTGAGAATGAAGGTGGGACCCTGGTTTTCCGGTACATCGATAATGTGCCCTGAGTGCACGGAGTGTCGGGCCGTGCGGTCGATGTTTGTGATATATTGATTGTGCGTGAGAGCATATCTTATGATATATCTGCTTGTGAAAATGCTATGCCTGCAGGGAATAAATGTCACTGCCATGGGAAAGGGGTATGGTCGTTATAAATTGGTCAGCAGAATGCTGACTGTTGCTTTGTTTACCATTGTTGCGGTGGATTGTCCTCATGCAGGTGTTGGAGAGCCGAGCGGAAAATAATGGGCTGAAGCCCTTGCTGCTGCTACTGCTACTGTGTTGGCCCTCGAAGGCCAAATAAAGAAACTTTTATTGTTTTCATGTGTGGTCGGTCTGCGTATCGATGTATGTAATCCACACTTGTGAAGATTAACTATATGGCCTTAAGGCCAAACTTTTTGTGTATTTTATGGACATTCCTTGGATATATCTAAATGTGGTTGTTTATATCTATGGTGGACATTCATGGTCAGTGAGTTCAATGTTAACCCTTAATGCTTCTGCTAGAATGCTCTGAGTTAGGATGCGTGTACTAGTTTTTGATATTAACTTGTAACTCCACCGCCTGTTTGTGGCATATAGTGTGCGCTCCGGCCGGATGTTCTATTATATGTCATGTAACGGATGAATGCAATACAATCTAAACGTGAGTTGAGTTCTCACTATTCTCAATTGATAATGACGAGCCGGGGACACCTATTTATAGGCGCGAGGAGGAGTGTCGTCACCACCCATAGCGACTAGGTAACCGCTCGTCAAAGCGCGAGCTAGCTTCACCTGTCTGCACAAGACGAACACTAGAGTCAAGTCGCGTGAACAACCTGCAAGGAATGCTGACAGCTTAACCAGTCTGCGTGCGATAAACCGTCTATCCGCAGACGCGGAAAGAATCAACAACATGCATAAGTCATGCGGACAGAACCATCAGTCCACGAGGATTTGGACAACTTAGCCACGCGTCCTGATCCAACCCACGTCAAAGGTGAACTAACTGTCTAGCATCCAAATCATGTTGTTTAACAACCTCTATACCTAGAGCAAATTGGCCGGTCACTGAACCATACTGTGCACCAAGCAGTCACTGCGAACTAGGAAACCATACAAGACTTGTCACAATTCCATGACCAAGTCCAAATACTAGTGAACACTAGTAACAATCCGCCTGAGAAGACTTCCGCGAACTGTATGGTTAGCCGCCACAGACCGCGCTAACCGCCAGCCTTCTTGCGGGCCAAAGAACGTGCAGCTTCTTAGCGAACTATGCAGTCTCAACATCCAGACTGCACCAGCTGTGGTTAGACCACGATAACCGCCCGGTTACATCCTAGGAGAGTTGGCTGAACTAGACCGCGGGAGAGAAGAATAAAACCAAATCCTGGCTATACGCCAACTTCTACCCGTCTAACCGATGCGGTCTGTGAGGTCTGCCTTGTCAAACCGCCCATCTTCACTATACTCCCGCTTCAAAATTTTCAACACTACTCCTTGAAGTGGGAAGTAGAAACCAGCCCGAGCAACTCTGGTAACCGAATAAACGGCCTCTTCGGTAATGACTTCCTAAAGATATATGTCACATTATCCTGACTTTGCACGTAGTCAACCATCAAATATACCTCCAGCAACTTCTCCCGAACGAAGTGAAGCTCAATTTCGATATGCTTCGTTCGCGCATGACAAACTGGATTATTAATTAGTTTGAGAGCACTCTCATTGTCACTGTGAAGCAGAGTAAGACCCTACACGACCTCATGGATGGTATCCACTAATCTCCTAAGCTAGATGGCTTCCTGAGCAGCCAAGGTCAAAGCCTTGTATTCCGCTTCTGTATTGGAGACAGACACTGAATCCTACTTCTTACTACACCATGAGATAGTTATCGATCCCGTGAAGAAGCTGTAATCAGACGTCGACTTCCGATCATCTGTATCTCCTCCATAATCATCATTCATGCAGCCATGCAGACTAAAACTCATGTCCCTCTTATAAAAGAGACTCATCTCTGAGGTAGACTTGACATACTTCAGGATACCTTTAGCCTCCATAAGATGAAGCTTTCATGGATGTGCCATATACCGACTAACCCGGCCCACAGCATAAGCAAACTTTGTTCGAGTGATTGTCAGATATATGAGACTCCCCACGAGTGTAACATCCTGAGTAAGGGGGAGGGGGTCTTACAACGAGAGCCCGGAACACCAAAGGGTCTGCAAGAACCCTTCCCTCACCCCGCCAAAGTTTCAGACCGATCTCCAGAGGATTAGAACTGCTCTTCACTTCTCGCATGCCGAATTGTTTAACGATTCTCTCGACATAGCCTTTCTGGGAAATGAGCATGTCATTCTTTTGCCTCTCAACCTCGAGTGCAAGGAAATAGTGGAGCTCTCTAAGATCCCTCATCTCAAACCGGATGGTGAGCTCAGCCCTGAGCCTAGCCACCTCCTCCACCGAGTTCCTTATGACGATTATGTCGCCAACATACATCAAAATGAGGAACTGAAGCTCCACACTCTTCTTAATGAATAGACTTGAGTCTGAATCTAAAGCAAAATAACCATAAAACAAGTGGTATTTTGAGATCTTCCTGTACCACGCCCGAGGCACTTGCTTCAGACCATAAAGGGTCTTCTTCAGCGTACAAATGTGTCCTGGATGTTCTTAAGATACATAACCCGTTGGCTGCACCATGAAGATGTCATTGTCAATATCGTCATAAAGGAAAATATTCTTCGTGTTGATTTGTCAAATCTTTCACCCTTGGAAAGCCTCAAAGAGATAACTACCCACACTAAAGTCATCTTGGCCATCAGACTAAACGTCTCTTCATAATCCTCCTCATACTGCTATGAGAATCCCTAAGCTATAATGCGAGCCTTATACCTCTTGATGTTGTCGTGAGCCTTCTTCATGAGTTTGTAAACTCACTTGCATGTCACCGGAGTAATGTCTTTGATCTTGGGTACAAGATCTCAAGTCTCGTTTTTCCTGAGGGAGGGCATCTTCTCATCCATGACATCTTCCCACTCCATTATGACATTGGCGTTCTCAAAGCTCAATGGCTCCCATTCATCCAAGGGACCTGCGAAGAAATATGAGACAAAGCTCACCATATTACCGTCCCTATACCTAGCTGGTGGGATAACAGTCCTGTTGGACCTTCGAAGGGCTTGATCCTGATCCACCACTGTTGAAATTTGTGAAGTGGAAGTGGTTGACGGGACAGGCCCGGCGGCCTGGGCGGACAGCATTGGCGGACTGGGCGGACTGGGCGGACTGTGATGTGCGGCCTGGTGGAAGGTCTAGTGAAAAGCCGGCTGTCTTCTGAGCGGGTTGTTTGCATGGAGTCCGCAGACTGTGCGGCCTGGTATCTGCGGATAGAGAGGCTTGCGGACTGGTGTATTGCTCAGTGGTTGTGGTACAAGCTTGTGCTGTTAGGCGGGTTGGCTCGTGTCCGCGGGAAGCTTGCGGACTGATGTGCCCGCGGTGTGGGCTGTTGCGGACTGGGCTTAGAGTTTGGCTGAGGCCTTGTCGAGCTCTGGTGTTACAGCAGGTGCCTTGCTGTGGAGATCGATTGGCGGACTGATTTTGGAGTCCAGGGAAGATTGCTGTTCTGCAGTGATTGAAGCTTTGCGGGCTGATGCCTTGTCCGCATAGCTTGGGCGGACTGGAGAGGGTTTGCCAATGTTGGCCTGCTCCTGGCAGTTTTCCTTGGTATCCGGCTAAGTCCTTGCGGACTCGACGGATGATGTTTTGCTATCGCGTGGGCTGGGGCGGTGTCTCTATCTCTAGGGCGGCGACCACACTCCTCACCTCGTCTATAAATAGGACCCCCCCTGGCAGGTCTACAGTAACCTGAAAAACTTGAGTGAACAGTAAGTTGGGTTGTGCAAGGAGCTGCGGTCTGAGTTGTCTGTCCGCGCGGATTGTTTCAGTGTTGACGTTTGCTGTGTGCAGGTCGCGCAGTTTGCTTCAACGAGCCAGTAAGTTTGGCTGTGACTTCGGTCAAGTACTTGGAAGTGTGCAGATTCAACAGGAGGTCGCTCTGCGGCTTGTCAGTTTTGTTTCATCTTTGCCAGCTTCAATAACCTGTCCGCCGACTTCAGGCAGGTGGGGGGTGTTCCTCAGTTCAGCTTCAGCAGGAGATGAATAATGGTGTGTCCTCACGGCCTCGCGGCTTCGGCGGATTCCGTGGCTATTCGGCGGACTGCAGCTAAGTTCATGCGATCTCAGCAGACTCGGCGACCTCGGCGGTCTCGGCGGACTCTGGTGCTTTCCGCCCGGTTTGGATTTTGTTGTGCTTTCTGTTTACAGCTGTTATACTAGCAAATCATGTCTCGCTATGTATGCCTCGTGTTGTAGAGAAGTGAATGAATAAAAGACCTGCTTGTGCTTCCATTGTTTGTTGGGATTAACCCTTGTTCCTTGGTTTTCCGTTGGTTCAACGTGAGAACTGGGTAGTTCCGAAGATATTAATTTGGCGTTTGGGCTATCTTGCTGACCACGTTGAGAAAATTTAACATGGTATCAGAGGGAGTTTCAGTTGCGTGAGCGGAAGTCAACCAGCGTTGTTACTCAGTGATTGAGTGGTGCTCAACCTGTGTTGTTGCTCGGAGCTTCTGAAAGGGTGCCAATAGGTGTTGCAATGGAAGGGAGCTTTGCAAGAGGTCTGGGCATTGAACTCTTAACGCCAACTAACTTCAAGAAGTGGAAGTCGTGCATGAAGAGTTATCTTCTTGGCGATGAGCTGTGGGAAGTTGTCGGTGGTGATGACAGACAGGAAGTGACTGCTGCGTTCGGTACTGCTGAGCAGGTTAGGCTCTGGAGAAGAACAAATGCTAAGGCGGAGTTCATTCTGAAGAGAGCTGTGTCTCCGGAACTGTTTGATCACATCGTTGGGTGTGAGTCGGCTGCTGATATTTGGACAACCATTGATGAGTTGTTCAATAAGAAGAATGTGGCGCGGCTTCAGTTCCTGGAGAATAAGTTGGCCAGGGCAACTCAGGGAGACCTTTCTATCTCCAAGTACTTCTTAAAGATGAAGAGCTTGTGTGCTGAGCTGTCGGCACTGGATCCTGATGAGCCGATCTCTGAGGCTAAGATGAAAAGGCACATTATCTGCGACTTGCGGAAGGAGTATATGGCCCTTGTCACATCTGTTCAAGGGTGGGCTACTCAGCCGTCTTTGCTGGAGCTGGAGAATCTGCTTGCATCGCACGAGAGCTTGACAAGGCAGATGGATGGAGTGAACCTGAATCAGGAAGGCAGCGAAGCTCTCTTCTCAGGCAAGAAGAAAGGATGGGAAGGGAAGAAGAAGAAGAAGGTGCAGGTCGTTGGTGAGAAGGAGACTTCATCTTCATATCAGTCGGAGAGGAGCAATGCTCCTAAGGACTGGAAGAAGAACTTGAAGTGCTACCGGTGTCATCAGTGAGGGCACTTCAAGCGGGACTGCAAGGTCAAACTGCATCCTGGGCATGCTGCGGGAAAGGAGGAAGCTTGCTCGAGATGTGAAGAAGCAGAATGGGGCGGAGCTTTTATGACGGGCACTTGTGTTCGGGCCTTGTCTGCTAAGGACTTCAACGGCGAGTGGATCGTGGACTCCGGGTGTGGTCATCACCTCACCGGAGACAAGTCAAAGTTCACCTCCATGCAGGCGTACTCAGGTAATGAAGCTATTATCACTGCTGATAATACTGTTTATGCAGTAGAGCTCTAAGAGGGGGTCGTGTCTTTGGGTAGTGATCAGGGGCCACTCACTTTAAGGAGTGTGTATCACGTGCCGGGCATGAAGAAGAACCTCTTCTCGGTGACCAATGCGGTGGACGCTGGGTATCACGTTCTGTTTGGGCCAACAGACGTGAGGTTCCTTCGCAACGTATCAACGGTTAAGGCTGATGTTGCTCATGTTGGGAGGAGGGTGAAGAACTTGTTTGTTCTTTCCACCAATGCTTATGTTGATAGAATGAGAGCCAATGATAGTGCTGCTATCTGGCATGAGAGGCTGGGGCATGTTGGCATGGACAAGCTGAAGGCGATGGCTAGTAGAAGTCTGGTGAGGGGGTTGTCGAAGTTGTCCTCCTTTGGTGATGGGCATGTTTGTGTGGGCTATCACTACGGTAAGGCACATCGCCTTCCGTTTGATAAATCACAAACAAGGAGCAAGAAACCATTGGAGTGTATTCATGGCGACCTGATGGGACCGACGGTTACTGCCAGCCTTGGTGGAAGCAGATACATGCTTGTCTTGGTTGATGACTACTCAAGGTATACTTGGGTGTACTTCTTAAATGAGAAGTCGGAAGCCTTCCGTTTGTTTGTGGAGTTTAAGGAGTTGGTAGAAGGCCGGCTTGGCTTGCGGATTAAGAAGCTTAGAACTGATAACGGGGGTGAGTTTGTATCCTCCGAGTTTTCTAACTTCTGCAGGAAGCACGAGATCCAACAAGATCTTACTTGTGCCCACACTCCACAACAAAATGGGGTAGCAGAGCGGAAGATCCGTCATTTGACGGAGAGCTGCAAATGCTGGCTTCATGCAAAAGATATCCCAAGGTCCTTTGGGCGGAGGGGATGTCTTGTGCTGCTTATGTTATCAACCAGATGCCACTCAGCCCTATCAACATGAAGACTCCAGTTGAGCTGTTGCTGAAGGAGAAGCCGAGTGTGGGACTCCTTAGGGTGTTCGGTTCAACTAGCTACGTGCATGTCCCAGATGCTTCACAGACAAAGCTGGATGTGAAGGCAAGGAAACTTGTCTTTGTTGGCTACGATGAGCGGAAGAAGGGATGGAAATGCATGGATCCTGTGGCGAAGAAGTCCGTGGTATCAAGAGACGTTGTCTTTGACGAGCTGACGACATATGGAGGTGGCTTGGTGGAGCTAACCGGAAGTAGCAAGGTTGAGGAAGCACCGGTGGTAGCTGCTGAAGGCTTGGAAGAGGAGCTTGTTGTTTCACCAGCAGCTCCTGTTGCTTCTAACTCCGAGGCTGAGCCGTCTGGTTCAGGAAGCAGGGGGATCACTGCTCAATGCTTGCCCCAGGTAGGAGTGGTGTCTGAAGAAGCAACAGAAGCCGTGAGCAAGGAGCCGATTCTTCGGAGATCGAAGAGGGTGGTTAAGCCACCGGCTCGGTACTGCGATGGGAATGCAGTGAGCTTTGTCTCCTGTTTCTTTGCAGGTCCTCTGGATGAGCGAGAGCCTGCAAACTTCAACGAGACCACTGGAGTGAAGGAGTGGGAAGGTGCCGTGAAGTAAGAGATTGATGCTCTGAAGAAGAATGAAACCTGGGACCTTGTGCCCAAGGTTGATGGCATTACTTCGGTTACTTGAAAGTGGGTGTATAAGTTGAAGAAGAAGGCTGATGGGAGCATTGATCGGTTCAAAGCTCGCCTGTTTGCTAGAGGATTCTCACAGCAGTATGGAGAAGACTATGAGGAGACATTCAGTCCAGTTGCGAAGATGACTTCAGTAAGAGTGGTGATCGCCTTGGCTGCTAGCAAGGGATGGAGGTTGTGGCAACTCGATGTGAAGAATGCCTTTTTTTACGGAGAGATTGACAAGGACATCTTCATGGATCAGCCGCTTGGTTTTGTCTCTGAAAATCATCCGGACTATGTCTGCAAACTCAGGAAGGCTCTCTATGGGTTGAAGCAAGCTCCTAGAGCGTGGTATGGGAAGATTGCAGAGTACTTGAAATTCTGTGGATACCTTGCTTCTAACTCGGATTCAAGCTTGTTCATCAAGAAGAAGGGAGTGCTACGATTCTTGGTCCTGCTGTATGTGGATGACATGATCATCACAGAGAATTCGGAGGGGGAAGTAGCAAGGCTCAGGGCTGAGCTTGCTATACGCTTCGAGATAAAAGACTTGGGAGAGTTGCATCACTTTCTCGGTCTGGAAGTGGAGAGGAAGGAGTGCGGGATTCTCATTAGCCAGAAAGGGTATGCTGATCGCATTGTGTTCGGCATGGGCGAAGGGAAGAAGTGCTCTACTCTACTGGAACCTGGGCTGAAGCTTCAACGAGATGAGGGAAGGGTTCTTCATGATCCCTTGGTGTTCAGGGCTCTTGTTGGGAGCTTGATTTACCTAACGATTACAAGGCCAGACATTGCTTATGCTGTTGGCCGAGTAAGTCGGTATATGGCTGAACCAAGGCAATCTCATCTAGTGGCGGCACAGGGAATTTTGAAGTATGTCAAGGTGACTTCTGACATGGGACTCCTCTATGGAAGGGACTCAGAGTTTGCGTTGCTCGGGTACACGGATGCTAACTATGGCGGTGATTCGGATGATCGGAGGTCTACTTCAGGTTATGTGTTCACTTGCGGTTCAGCTAGCATCTCGTGGTGTAGCAAGAAGCAGGACTCGGTGTCGGTTTCAACCACGGAGGCGGAGTATAAGGCTTCGGACTTGGCTGCTCGGGAAGCCGTTTGGTTGAGGAGGCTTATAGAGGATGTTCATGAAGAAGTGCAAGGGCCTACTTTACTCCGGGGTGACAATGAGAGTGCTCTCAAACTGGTTAACAATCCAGTATGTCACACCAGGACCAAGCATATAGAGATTGATCACCATTTCATCAGGGAGAAGGTGTTGGAAGGATCTCTGCTGGTCGGGCATGTTCGGAGTGAAGATAATCTTGCTGACATCTTCACGAAGCCACTGTCGAAGGGGCCCTTTGAACGCTTGCGCAGCTTGCTGGGCTTGGTCACCACTTCTCACTTCAAGGGGGAGTGTTGAAATTTGTGAAGTGGAAGTGGTTGACGGGACAGGCCGGGCGGCCTGGGCGGACAGCATTGGCGGACTGGGCGGACTGGGCGGACTGTGATGTGCGGCCTGGTGGAAGGTCTAGTGAAAAGCCGGCTGTCTTCTGAGCGGGTTGTTTGCATGGAGTCCGCGGACTGTGCGGCCTGGTATCTGCGGATAGAGAGGCTTGCGGACTGGTGCATTGCTCAGTCGCCGTGGTGCAAGCTTGTGCTGTTAGGCGGGTTGGCTTGTGTCCGCGGGAACCTTGCGGACTGATGTGCCCGCGGTGTGGGCTGTTGCGGACTGGTCTTAGAGCTTGGCTGAGGCCTTGTCGAGCTCTGGTGTTACAACAGGTGCCTTGTTGTGGAGATCGATTGGCGGACTGATTTTGGAGTCCGGGGAAGATTGTTGTTATGCAGTGATTGAAGCTTTGCGGGCTGATGCCTTATCCACATAGCTTGGGCGGACTGGAGAGGGTTCGCCAATATTGCCTTGCTCCTAGCGGTTTTCCTTGGTATCCGGCTAAGTCCTTGCGAACTTGGCGGACGGTGTTTTGCTATCGCGCGGGCTGGGGCAGTGTCTCTATCTCTAGGGCGGTGACCACACTCCTCACCTCACCTATAAATAGGACCCCCCTGGCAGGTTTACAGTAACCTGAAAAACTTGAGTGAACAGTAAGTTGGGTTGTGCAAGGAGCTGCGGTCTGAGTTGTCTGTCCGCGCGGATTGTTTCAGTGCTGATGTTTGCTGTGTGCAGGTCACGTGGTTTGCTTCAAGGAGCCAGGAGTTTGGCTGTGACTTCGGTCAAGTACTTGGAAGTGTGCGGTCTCTGCGGATTCAGCAGGAGGTCGCTCTACGGCTTGTCAGTTCTATTTCATCTTTGCTAGCTTCAATAACCTATCCGCCGACTTCAGGCAGGTAGGGGGTGTTCCTCAGTTCAGCTTCAGCAGGAGACGAATAACGGTGTGTCCGCGCGGCCTCGCGGCTTCGACGGACTCCGTGGCTATTTGGCGGACTGCAGCTAAGTTCGGGCGATCTCAGCGGACTCGGCGACCTCGGCGACCTCGGCGGTCTCGGCGGACTCTGGTGCTGTCCGCCCGGCTTGGATTTTTTGGTGCTTTCTGTTTACAGCTGTTATACTAGCGAAATCATGTCTCGTTATGTATGCCTCGTGTTGTAGAGAAGTGAATGAATAAAAGACCTGCTTGTGCTTCCATTGTTTGTTGGGATTAACCCTTGTTCCTTGGTTTTTCGCTGGTTCAACGTGAGAACTGGGTAGTTCCGAAGATATTAATTTGGCGTTTGGGCTATCTTGCTAACCACGTTGAGAAAATTTAACAACCACTCCTGCTACTTTGTACTAGCTCTGATCCCAGGAATACCAAGAGCATCGCTCCCAATGCTTTGATATGCCTGAAACAGGTGTGCGTATTACACGCAAGTGCAAGTTCCGATTCAAGTAATAAAGAGTGAATAAAGATCGTTCCCACAGAGAGGTGTTAGATTTAGTGCTTGCAAATTCTAGTTATGTTTTTCTCTAAATCCAAGTAAGTTAAGAATGATGATGTTATAATTATTGAAAACTATAAATAAAATGTTTAATTAAAAATAAACTATAATTACTTGAGGGAATATTTTTTATCAATTGGAAAACTAATCCTATATCATGATTTTCTATGTTTAGCATGATGAAATTAAAAAGGTGACTTCATGAGTATGTGTGGTGAAACGTCTTGCAATTATTTTAGAGTAAAAGATCTGTATCTCTCGATATCGGAAATCCCTAGTCTCTATTTCCCCTTAGGTGAAATAAGTACCGCATAAAGATCGAAAACCAAAGTTGCTAACATCAAGAGTAAATCTCTTTCTCCCTTCAAATGCTATACCAAAACTAAGACACATTTGCGCAACTCATCTCTCGATTTATGGAGCGCAGTAGAAAAGCGAAACCTTGGCCAAAAGCTTCAAAATAAAGATCTTAAATTCGATAAAAAACATTCACCAAACAATCATGAAGGAAAATTATAAGAACATCATCAAACAAGTCATAGTACTCTCACAATACAAGATTAAAAAGAATTAGTTCATGGCGACAGAGGAAACACACAAATCGTTTGGAGAGATCTTACAATACATGATGAAATTGACAAATAAACATTGTAGGATTCTCCTTTCGACGTTCCTCGCACGATCAATCCGGAGATTCGTCGTCTTCCTTGCTTCGGTCGCCCCTTGAACGGAGGATTTTTGAAAACCCTTGATGAAGAACTCTCTCTCTCCTCAAGATGATGAATAATGAATAACTCCTGAATAATCCTCCATAAAAAACAACCAACCCTTTCCCCAAAGGATACCTCTTTCCAAAATTACAAATGGCGCAATTTTTGAATTTTGATATTTGAAATTCGTCCAGACATTGCAACCTTTTTTCCAGAGGTTGCAACATTTTTTCCAGCAAATGATATTTGGGCAGATTTTGATTCTCCAAGCAGATTTCTTTGGCATTTCTTGCGCTAATACATAGGAAAAAGACCGGATTAGTCACAAATCAAATAAATATGAATTTACTTTTATTTATAACCCATTTAAACTCGTTTTAAGCACTTAGAACATATATTAAGTCTAAAAATTGAGCTAGATAACTTCTTTGTGAGAAGTTATCACACCTCCACACTTAAACCTTTGTTAGTCCCTAACAAAAACAATTTCAATTATCGAATTGAGTGAGGATATAGTCATCAAAATATAAAACTTTTATGATCCTTTTTCTCAAACAAGATTAAAGAATATCTACTCAAGAGTTTCAATTTAACCAATTGAGGACTTGTCAAACATTAATGGTTTAAAATAATCAAATATTCATTATCTTGATTAACGATAACACTCAATTAAACTTTCTAGTGTGGTGTGTGCTATCCTTTAAAATCATTGACTCCTGTAAATTTTTTTCATCGAACTTCCTCAATAACTAAGATGGAATGAGAATAAGCCAGGTCTTTGACTTAACCTCCACTAGAGTTAGTAGTTTAATTTGATAAGAAAATATAAGGACTGATAGTGGTAATGGCTCTGACTTGGTTAGAAATAAATTGTGATAGTGAAAGGTATTTCCCTAGTTGATATACTTAGTAACTCTCCAAACTATGGAGTCCATTTATTTATTATCATAATTTTAGTCCATAGTTAGGATCATTCCAAGTAGTGTACACACACTTATACCACATATCACTATGACATTTTTTTTATTATATTCCTTTTTGTTAATCATAGTTGGGATCATTCCAAGTATGAATATACATACCTAGCCCACATATCACTATGACACGTTTTCTTTTTTATTAAAGTCATAGTAGGGATCGTTCCAAGTAGGTGTACATACACTCGGGCCACATCTCACTACCACTCATACATTTTTTTTAAAAATTACCCATAGTATAAGAACTTACTAATAAATAACTATTAGAAATATAGGAAAATGATACGTGAAAATTCAAAGTTCAAGCTCAAAGGCCAGTGGATGATCAAATATCGGTAGTGAGACACGAATTGATCAAAGGTAAGTCCTAATTGTTCTTACAAATTAACTAGACATCTCAATGCTTTGGTTTACATCTCCGACTCGGTTCATGCTAACTCTTCCATCATTACTTTTAGAAGTCAATTGGGATCAATTTTTAGGAAGAAAATTCTTTTAAAGAATATTGTGGATACATAAATTCTTAAAAGAGTCTTTACCCATCTCACTAATTTCAAATCGAAAATATGAACCTTTAAAAATGACCATCCTACAAACATTAATCATCAAATAGAATTGAATAACTTATTCATTAATTATGTCAAGAAGTATGATCAACCATTATTATTACAAAAGTTCACTACTCACCCAATTAATGGGGGTTATACCACCCCCACCTCCACACTTTTTGTCTTTGATAGTCCCTAGCAAAGTGACTTCAATACCCAAGAAATTTCATCTTAAAAAACATTTTTTACTAATCAACACATAAAGAAAATGACAAAATAAGCCTTGAAATTTAAATACTTCTCTGAAGATTGGAGTGTATGCATGGTTGTCTATTACTTTTTCGATGATGTACCTTATTTACTCTATTATAGAATATCCATCAGCAATCCAAGTCACGTGTTGTAGCCTGTAAAACTCAAATCTTGGACATATACAAAGGTTAAAACATGAAATAGATTTTTGTCAAATTTTACGTGTATCAACAAAAATCATCACAAGTGACACAAGCATATCAGGATAATGTAAGGTAAGACACTTTCATTTTTTTTCATCATAATAATACTCCAGAGTATTAAGTTTACATCATTGTAGAAATCATCAAATAAACAACATAACTCATAACATCATGCTACATCATAACATAACATAACAAGCGTACTAGAAAACAATTTTATTTTTTTAGATTAGCTTGAAGGTAGACAAAATAAGATTGTCTCGCAATAACCAACATAGAGAACATCAACATGTCATAAAAACATATCACAAAGTACAATAAAAATAATGCATCTCAATAAATTATGTCCAACTATCATCATATAATAGGTCACAAAGGCTCACCATCACAACGAGCCTACGTATTAATTTCAATTTATAATATGTACTAAACGACCATAGAAGTTCAGAATTTCATTCAAAGTAATAATCATATGAGGCAAGATAACCGTGAGATGAAACCATGAGCGTGCAATGTAATACCATGATAAAAGAAATAATCAAGAAGTTCTCGAGCATCGTGACAGACTATCTCCATAAATAACAAATCACAAAATATAATGTCTAAGAAGATAAAATTATCATCACCAGATAATCCACTCATAACACATATAACGAATACATAATAGAACTGAAAAGAAGATAAAAATATTCGTCGTTGCTCTCACGAAGCCCGTCACACTACGCTCTCTCCGATTTTTGCCGAGAGCACTCCACCCCTCATGATTTGGGAAAGGATCGAGATTTAGACAAAGAGGCTGAACCAAACCGCTAATCAGAATGATTAAGAGAAGAAATTAAAATTGAATCGACAATTAAAAGGTTTAATATCATGCAAAGATGGTTTGAGAACATAATTATGCGCGCCGGTTCAGTTAAATCGGCCTGCCAAAGCTTTGGGGTGCAGTTCTTCAGGAAGGAGCAGAAAAAATTTGGAAAAAAATCAGCAAAAAAAGTTGCAACCTCTTTTTTTGAGGTTCCAACATCCAAACTTCTGCCAACACCGTGCAGCAAAGAAACACAAACAGCAAAACAAAAGTTGCAACCTTCTTTTTTGGGTTGCAACAATCAAATTTCTGCCACCACTTTGCGGTATATAGAAAAAACAACAACTTAAAGTTTGCAACCTCCTTTTTTGAGGTTGCAACAACCGAACTTCTTTATATATATATATATATATATCCTCCTCTCATTAGACTTACTCTGATCAAAACTAATAGAAAACACTAAATAAAAAAAAATTGCTTAGCTTTTTAGATTATTATTAAAATAGATAAATATAAAATAAATGATGGTTTGCCTCCCATCTAGCACCTAATTTACCGTGGGACTACAAAAACAGATAGAAAAATTAAAACATAATATGCAATAAACGAAAGATAACTACTGGGTTTATTGTTTTATTCAGAAATTTTAAAATTCTAAATTATTGGACGGTAAAAAGAAAAAAGAACAGATAATTATTCTAATATTAGGGTCGGTAGTGGGTACCAATGCGATGACATGACAACCGCCCATTTACCCAAATAATAATACACGTTCATCGCAGGTAGAGGGAACACAAAGTAAGAAGAGGGGGAGGAATGCTCCTCAGTTACCTCAACAAAATATGTATCCTTGCCCAATAAGGTATATTCATAAACAGGAAGGCTGCAAGGAGGGATAAGAATGAAAGGGACTTCCACTATGGGGGATGACTCAACCTCCTCACATAAGGGGGTACTCATCTCATCAACTTGAGGAAAGTGCACAATAACCTCCTGAAGTATTTGTGATACATCAACTTGCTTGGGCTCAGATAATGAAAAAAGATTAGGAAATAAAATAGAAGAAAGACATAAGTGATTTCTTATCATATGAGTGATCCCGGTTTTACTCCCAGCAGGTTCTATGAATTGATCGATGTCGGTATCGTAAACATCATAACAAGGGGGACCTGAGAACTCAAGGTCCTCGGTGGTGAGTTGGACCTCCTCCTCCAATGAAGAAGTGCAAACCTCCTCTTCAGAAAGGATATCAACTTCATCCCATGTTGACGCGTCATCATGTTCCAACGAATCATTCCCCTCGTCGGAGATAACAATATCTTCATCCCACTTTGGCGTGGCCTTAGATTCTAGATCATCACCCTGCGTAATATCTTTTTGACGGGATCGACAAAAATAGGTGTAGAAAAGTTTTGCAAAGAAAATGAAAGAACACTATTAATATCTAATTCAGAATGTATGTTTGGGTTCTTTTGCATGTGGATCAAAACTAGGAGATGAATGTGGATGGGGAGGTGATGCATTATTATCAATATACGGGCCCACAATTATAATGGGCTTATCCGCAATAGTCTCACACAAAAATGGTGGTACTGCAATAGTAGATATGGTCTGGATACCCGATTCATAATTTTTCTCCCTCTCTCTTTTATAAGCAACACAGTCTTTCAAAACATGGTCCATATTATAACAAAATAAACACTCCCTAACATTACTACTCGATAACCAAGGAGTCGAGTCATAAGGTCGAGGAACTATTTGACGTGGAGACATAAAATTATAATGATTTGCCGCACAATATTGGAGACCTAAAAATTCTCTATATTTTGTGAGGCACAAACGATACTCAGCATTCCTCATATAACATGCATCAGTAAGATGACTAAACGAACCATACCACTCACATCCCACATGTGTATACAATTTTCTAACGGATGTGAATAAAATGAAATTAACTCTTCTTTGCAAAAAGATAAACTACACACGAAAATTATTTCAGATACGGATAACCTTCTTTTTAAATTTTAAAAAATAGATTAAAACAAAATAAAAAAAAATTATTTTAAAATTTTTTTAAAACAAAAATATACACTAGACAACATTACAAATAAACATAAGAATAAATTAAAAACTTGAACTCTAAATACTCAGGATTCACTAATATTGCAAGAAAGAAACACTAAATATGTCGCACCTCCCCGGCAATGGCGCCAAAAACTTGATACGCCCGAAATAGGTGTGCGTATTACACGTAAGTGCACGTGCCGGTTCAAGTAATAAAAAGTGAATAAAGATCATTCTCACGGAGAGATGTTAGATTTAGTGCTTGCAAATACTAGTTATGCATTTTCTCTAAATTCAAGTAAGTTAAGAATGATGATGTTATAATGATTAAAAACTATAAATAAAAATGCTTAATTAAAAATAAACTACAATTACTCGAGGGAATACTTTTTATCAATTGGAAAACTAATCTTGTATCATGATTTTCTATGCCTAGCGTGATGAAATTAAAAAGGTGACTTCATGAGTATGTGTGGTGAAACTTCTTGCAATGATTTTAGAGTAGAAGATCTGTATCTCTCGATATCGGAAATCCATAGTTTTTATTTCCCCTTAGGTGAAATAAGTACCGCATAAAGATCGAAAACCAAAGTTGCTAACATCAAGAGGAAATCTCTTTCTCCCTTCAAATGTTATACCGAATCTAAGACACACTTGCGCAACTCCTATCTCGATTTATGGAGCGCAGTAGAAAAGCGAAACCTTGGCCAAAAGCTTCAAAATAAAGATCTTAAATTCGATAAAGAACATTCACCAAACAATCATGAAGGAAAATTATAAGAACATCATCAAACAAGTCATAGTACTCTCGAGTAAACACACAAAGCGTTTGGAGATATCTTACAATACATGATGAAATTGACAAATAAACGTTGTAGGATTCTCCTTTCGACGTTCCTCGCACGATCAACCTGGAGATCCGTCGTCTTCCTTGCTTCGGCCGCCCTTAAACGGAGGATTTTTGAAAACTCTAGATGAAGAACTCCCTCTCTCCTCAAGATGATGAATAATGAATAACTCCTGAATAATCCTCCATAAAAAACGTTCAACCCTTTCCCCAAAGGATGCCTCTTTCCAAAATTACAAATGGCGTAATTTTTGAATTTTGAAATTTGAAATTCGTCCAGACGTTGCAACCATTTTTTTCAGAGGTTGCAACCTTTTTTCCAGCAAATGATATTTGGGCAGATTTTGATTCTCCAAGTAGATTTCTTCGGCATTTCTTGCACTAATACGTATATTAAGTCACAAATCAAATAAATATGAATTTACTTTTTTTTATACTCCATTTAATAGAACGTATATTAAGTCTAAAAATTGAGGTAGATAAATTCTTTGTGAGAAGTTATCATGCTTCCAGATCCAAAAGCCTCCGCCCCAGAGCTAGACGAAATCAGAGCACCTAGTGACACAGGAAACTCCACCAGAAGATCCCGAGCAGCTTCAACTTGCCCTCTGTCAGACCTGCTCTCCTACAACTACACAGATGAGCTGCTATGGAATGATGTTAACTCGTCAAATACCATATCCCGGGAGAAAACAAACTTTTGTGTCTCTAGATCCAAGCATTTTCAGCCTGTCTTCCTCTCATCATATCCAACGAAGAGTAGCTTCCTTGCTTACGCATCTAGATTCGTCCTGAGAGCGTCTGGAACATGCACGTAGCAGGTTGACCCAAACACCTTGAGATCTTCTACAATTGGCTTCTCCTTGAACACCAACTCATGTGGAGACTTCATGTTGTTAGGACAGAAGGGCATCCAGTTGATGACATACGCCGTACAGGCCATTCCCTCTGCCTAAAAAGCCCTGGGAATGACTTTGACATGAAGCCAACAGTTGCAGGTCTCCATCAAATGATGGATATTCCGCACTGCAACTCTGTTCTATTATGGAGTATGCGCACAAGTAAGCTCCCTTCGTATTTAGAATTTTTTGCTGAAGTTGGAGAACTTGCTCGAGTTAAATTTTCCTCCATTATCAGTTCTCAACTTTTTAATTCGCAGACCGAGCCGGCCCTCCATGAGCTCCTTGACTCCACAAATTTCTCGAACACTTCTGACTTTTCTTTTATGAAGTATACCTGAAAAAATCATCAAACAAAACAACCATATACCAGCTTCTGCCGAGACTGGAGATGATGGTTGGTCCAGTCAGATTATTGTGGATGTACTCCAACGGTGCTTTGCATCTTTCCGTGACTTGTAAAATAGAAGGCGATGAGCCTTTTCATACTAATATCTTGCACAAACATGACCGTCTTCAAAGGATAAAAGACTAAGTAGGCCATATACTAGACCTCTTACCAACAAAGCATCTTATCAATTCCAACATGCCCTAGCCTCTCATGTCAGATAGCAACGCTATCATTCGACCTCATCTTATCAACATAAGAACTTATCGCCAATAGGAACAAGTCCTTCACTCTCCTTCCTACATAAGTGATGTCAGGTTTCAAATCCGACATGTTCCTGAAAAATTTCACTTCTATTGGGCCAAACAGAACGTGACACCCATCATCAACAACATTAGTTACCGAGAAGAGGTTTTTCTTTATTCCCAGCACGTGATGTACACTCCTCAAAGTGAGTGGCCCCCAATCACTACCTAAAGAAACCGTCTCCTTCTCTACTACATGTACAATATCATCAGCAGTAATAATGACATCATTACATTTGTAGTACTGCAGAGAAGAGAATTTATACTCGTCCCCGATGAGGTGATGACCACACCTCGAGTCTACGATCCAGTCTTCCTGATAGTTGATGGAGGAAAGTGCACAAACACAAGTGCACTTCATGAAGGCACTCCCCTATCATCCTTCCTCAGCTTTGGACTTAGCCTCATCCTTCCTTGTAGCATGCATTTGTTGAAGATTTGCTTTATAGTCCTTACGTATGTGACCAAGCTTGTTACACCGGTAGCACCGTGGTCCAACGTGCTTCTTCCCGTCATCAACTTAGGAGCCTTGCTTCTTTCTTGTTGTGATGAAGAAGACGGACCATCGCTAGCATGTGTATTCTTCTTCCTGACCCATCTCCTCTTCTTCTTAAGTAGAGAACCTCGCCTTCTCTCCCTGAGATCGACACACCAGTCATCTGCCTTGCCAAGCTCTCCTGCGAAGCCAGCAAATTTTCTAGCTCAAGCAAATATGGCTGATTGGCTCAGCCTTACACATAAGTAATAAAGGTCGCATACTCCTTCCGCAGACCACGAATGATGTGTCACTTAAGCTTTACCTCTAAGATAGACTCCACCGGGTCCAATGCTAAAATCTAATAACAAAGGTTCTTAATCTTCAAGAATAATGATGATACCGACAGGTCTCTCTGAGTATCCTTAGTCAACTCATTATCCATGAACTGTAGTTGAGCTACGTTCTTCCTGCTGAACAGGCCTTCCAAGGACATCCAGATTTCAGTCGCTGATCAACACCCGATGATGTGATCAAACAACTCTGGTGAGATCGCTCGCTTGAAAGTGAACTCTGCCTTAGCATTCACCTTCCTCCAAGCTCTCACTGCCTTAACATTCCCGGCGGCAGCAACGACTTCTAGCATGTCGTCTTCACAGACGACTTCCCAAAGATCCTCACCAATCAGATAACTCTCCATGCAAAACCTCCACTTCTTAAAATTTGTCTACGTCAGGAGTTCGATTCCAAGATCTCTTGTATAACCGACCTCCACTGCTCTGTCCTGATTAACTTGAACTTCAACGAGAAAAGGACACATACAAGTTTGAATCACCGCTTACTCCTAACACCCCTCTGATACCATGTGAAAATTTATGGAAAGCCGAGAAAGAGATCGCGGGAACACTCAACCACAACCAGAAGCCAAATAGTAATCAGCACAATAGAAGCACAAAAGTCAAAATCTGGAAATCAATCTGATTTACACAGCGAGGCATATATTGCGAGAAATGATTTCGCCAATTGTACCCAAATGGAAAATAGAAAGTTATAACTGTAGGAAGAGAAGAAACCACGCTGACAGAAACTGTAACCTCACAAGCCGCAAGTCGCAGGCCTTGTTCGTCGAAATCGCCAAAGTCGCCTATCCGCAACAACCCGCACGGACTGCCTATTGTTGAATGTTGATGACCAAGAAACAGAACCAACTGATAGACCGGGTGAACTAATATGCGCTATCCACAACCCCGAGCAAAATAACTTCAAGTCGCTAGCCGTGACCTATTGTAAACTGCGAACTGTTCCACACCAAACTTCACAACAAGTTTCCTAGTCGCCTGATGCTAGTCGGAAAGCCTGCACAGATAGCCAACTTCACTTAGTAGCGCCGGTTAAAAAAACTTAACCTCAAGATCTAACGCGCGAGTTGAGTTCTCACTATTCTCAATTGATAATAATAAGTCGCAGATCACTATTTATAGGCACGAGGAGTAGTGTCATCACCACCCATAGTGATAGGGAAACCGCCTGTCAAACCGCGTGTTAGCATCACTTATCCACACAAGGCGGACATCAGAGTCAAGCCGCGCGAACAACCCACAAGGAACGTGGATAGCTTCACCAGTCTATGCGCGACAAACCGTCTATCCGCATACGCAGAAAGAATCAATAATCCGCTTAAGACGTGCGGACAGAACCATCAGTCTAAGAGGACTTGGACAACTTAGCCACGCGTCCTGATCCAACCCGCGTCAAAGGCAAACTGTCGGTCAAGAATCCAGATTGCGAAGTTCAACAACCTCTGCACTCAGAGAAAACCGACCAGACTCTGAATAAGACTGTGCACCAAGCGGTCACTGGGAACTAGGCAACCAGACCAACCTTGTCACAACTCTGTGATTAAGTCAAAACATAAGCGAACTCTAGTAACAATCCGTCCGAGAAGACTTCTGCAAAATGTGCGGTTAGCCGCCATATATAGACCGCACTAATCGCTAGCCTTATTGCGGACAAGATAACCAACAGCTTCTTGGCGGACTGTGCGGTCTCAACATCCAAATCGCACCAACCACGGTTAGACTATGCTAACCGCCTAGTTACATTCTAGGGGAGCTGGTTGAACCAGACTGCAGGAGAGAAGAAGGAAACTGAAACCCACCTATCGGCTAACTTCTACCCGCCTTACCGCTGCGGTCTTTGCGGTTTGCCATGTCAGACCCCTCACCTCCACTATACTTCCGCTTCAACATTTTCAACATAAATTTATCAGAGGGAAATGTTGGGAGTCCAAGGGGTCCTAAAATAGTGAATGATGCAGTTGCTGGAAGGAAGGGTGAGTACCTTTGAGAGCAGCAATGGCGTGGTGGTGAAGAAAAACTGCTGCTCTGATCCAGAATGTCAGTCATGTAGAAAAATAGTGAATATAATGTACACTAAACTTTGAGAGAAATTCAAAATCGAACTAACATTGAAGATATTCACCAGATCTGAAGCAACAAAAACTGTGTAGAGCAACTCTATAGAAGACGTTGAAATTGAAGATATTTGATCACCAACTCTATAGAAGGCGTGGTGGTGTATTGGTTTGTATCGGCGTTAGGACTCCTCGAGGACCATCATGGATGGCAGTAGCCTTCTTTTTCATTTTCCATCAAGGAACGCGATAGGAGATGTGGTGGAGCCTGCGCTTGAATGACCTTGAACTACCTCCTCTCTAAAGGAGTGCCCGTAAGGAAAAACAATTTTGTTCGTGACTCGGACAAAACGGAACATCTGGGAAACCAATGGGAAGTCAAACCTAATGAGGGCCCAGCGCAAAAGTGTATGTCAGTAGTCTAAAATGCATGGGCCCCATGTCTTTGTTGGCGCCTCATTGATCCCAGACCAATATAGTATCATTCGGGTCCCGGACCTTACTTTTGCACGCGGGTAAGAGGGGGAATAAGACTGCAGGCTTTTAATAACAGTGTGTTAAGGGTGTTGATCGGACGGGCGACCATCATCCATTGGCACTGATCACGTGGCAATTATTCGATGAGTGGGCATATATCAGCCTCATATAGTCTTTTAAGTATTTTTTATTATTATATATATACATATATTCATAATATACTATTAACTTCTAAACTAAACATGGGAAAAATGTGCAGAGGGTGCATGCTGTTGAGTTCGTGTCAACCATAAGTTGCTAACAGAATCAACCAAAGTTGATTACGAGTCCATTCACTCATAAATATTCGCTTGAGCCGGTACATAGCCCAAATAACCCATTTCGGCTAACTTTCTCAAATCTCATCAGATTAGGACGAAACGAATTGCATCACGCTCATATTGATCATACCAGTTCAATGCAACTAACTATGACCTATTTGGAGTTTATTTGGTCAAAAAGCCACAAAGAGGTCATCATGCGTCTTGATTTAGACTGGTTTAGCCAATTTCTCCATTATACATCGAAATGAAACATAAGTTAGGTTGTTGAGTTTGTATTGATCTCACGAATGCATTGCTACTAATTGTAATCGAATTTGAGTTGATTACTCAAATGTCTGTAATAAGCATCATAGTTCAAAAATCGAAAATAATATCAGACGGGGTCGGATTACGGTTCCATGTGACTCCGACTAAACTTTTTGGGGTTCAATTGATCCAGATAGGCCTCTTTTTAAAGTTGAGATGTTACATGTTAGATCTTTGAAGTGAAACTGGTCTCCTTGATTGAAAACGTGCAATGTGTCATATGGCTATTTGTGACGACAAATTTTGGAGTGAGATGCATCCTCTTCTTCCAGATACCTCTCAGTATATATGATTTGTTGGTAAACTCATTTACGTTATTGTCATGGTGACTGCTTCAAATCATAAAGGGACTTGTCCAATTTGCATACCTAGTCACTTTGAGCCTCATATCCAGGTGGCTGCTTCATATAGATCTCACGCAAATCCCCGTGTAAGATGCAGTCTTCACATCAAGCTGCTCCAAAATCATATCATATTGCTCTATTAAGGCCAAGAAAACACAGATCGACAGATGCTTGACAACTAGGTAAACCACCTCATCATAATTCATATCTTCATGTTGAGCAAAGCCTTTGACCACCAATTTTGCCCTGTAACGCACATCAATAGCACCATGAGATCCTTTTTTTACGTACACCCATTTAAACCCAATTACTTTCTACCTAGAGGTAACTTCAATAATCTCCACATAGCATTTTTATTTATAGAAGTCATTTCTTCATCCAACGCATCCCTCCAAAAATCTACTTCAGGGCTCTCTACATCCTCATTAAAGTGACAAGGGATTTCAACCTCAGATGCTGAAAGTGCAAATGCAATGTGGTCCCTCAATCAAGCTGGCTTCGGGACATTCTGCCTCCTGGTCTGGCTCCTGACAATAAAATCCTGAACATGACTCTCTATCTCTACTTCCTCCACCTCCTGATCATCAGTACCTGGTACCTCATCAGTAGTCTCATCATACACCTCATCAGAAGTGCGGGGAACTAGTGGAACAAATGCAATCACATCAAACTCCTTATAATCAGTAGTAGTGATCGGCTTGAAACTCTTCAACTGCTTTGAGTCTCGAAGCTTCAATAAACTCAACTTGTCAAAAGTAATATCCATGTTAATTATAATCTTTCTCTCCATCTGATTATATAGTTTGTAGCTCTTAACTCAACGTCTGAAGCCAATGAAGATTCATGTCTTTGCCAGTGGTTCTAGTTTATCATTATTCACGTGATAATAAGTTGGACACCCAAACACATTTATGTGCACATAATCTCTAGCAGGATGTCCCGACCACATATCCTTTGGTGTCTTCTTTTCAATAGTTGCGGAAGGCAAACAGTTCACAAAGTACCAAAGATAGTTAATGGCCTCAGCCCAGAAAATTCTGTCTAACCCAGCATTATACAATATACATCAAACCTTCTTCACCAAAGTCTGGTTTATGCATTCTGCTACCCCATTCTGTCGTAGTGTCTCCTTGACAGAGAAGTGATGTTTTATACCCGATCTCTGACACTCTTGCAAAAACGCATACGATGTGTATTCGCCTCCATTGTCTCATCTGATACATCAAATCTTTTTGCTAGTCTAAATCTCAATCCACTACTTCTAACTCACAAATATCTCCAAAACTTTTCTCTAACGTTTCATCGTGTATACCCAAACATATCTGGAATAATCATCAATGAATGAGACAAAGTATCATCACCCAGTGAATGATTTTGTCTTCGTCGGGCCCCAAATATCTTTGTGAACATAATCTAAAATACTCTTTGAGCTGTGAACAATATTGCCAAAAAATACTCGTGTCTTCTTGCCAAGCACGCAATACTCACAAAAATCCAATTTGCAGCTTTTCGCTCCCTTAAGCAATCCTTGCCTTGAAAGAGCCTGAAGGGAATCCTCTCTAGTAAGAACCAATTTTATGTCATAAAGTACTGGTATCCAAAAAATCATCAGTCATAGTCCTAATAACTATACTTTCCTGAGGATAATATAGATTGTGGTGTCGAACTTCTCTCATGAAAACCAAAGCTCTGCGACCGATCTTCAGAACTCCTGCCCCAAATACTACCTTGTAGCCCTTGGCTACTAAAGCCCCAGTAGATAGCAAATTCTTCCTAATATATGGAACATGTCTGACCTCTGTCAACTATCTCACTACGCTGTCATGCATCCGAACTAGAATACTCTCAACACTAATAATACAACAAGTATGATTATTGCACATAGAAACAACACAAGTATTCAAAGACTTGTACGTACAAAACCACTCCCATTTGAGACAAATATGATAGGTAGCACCCGTATCTAGAATCCAATATGAATCATTAGCCAATAAGTACTGAGGAGTGACATAAAGAGAAAAGTCATATTCACCACCACTAATGGTCTCCTGAGTAATATGAGCCTTCGCCTTTGAGGAACCTCCATTATTTTCTTATTTAACTTGGGACAGTCCTTCTTCCAGTGACCCGTCTCCAAACATAATACACACTGATTGCGCCCAAGATTGTGATCACGTGAATGTCGCGCTTTTGAGTATCGTTATTACTCTTCTTATATCAGTTCTTTTTTTAAGATCTGCCCCAATAAGACATAAGTACTTCCGCCAACTCTGCCTTCGACGACTCTTTATCTCTTCAGCGAAACTCATGATTCAGCAATATCATAGACACCTAGCTGTATTTTAAGACCTCCTTCCCATGAATGAGAGACATAGTGAAGTTCTCATACTCATCTGGAAGCGAATTCAGTGGGAGTGTCTTGTCTTTATTGTCAACATCCTCTTCTAAATTCAACAGATCTGCCAACAGTTTCGTAAAATCATTCAAGTACTCATCAATCAAAACTCCATGTCTCATTTGAAACTGTTACAATTGACGCTTCATGTGGGGACGATTCTCCATGCTCTTCGTGAAAAGTTTATTATCCAGCATTCTCCAAAAAAATCTAACAGACGTCTCCAACATAACCCCATATTTGATCTCTTGTGTCAAATAATTTCTAATCAACCCGCAAGCATTTCGATTCATTTACGACCAAACTTTCTCAGTCATCACATCATGACATTCATCAGCATCAAAAATGCCTCCAAATTCAAAGAGGAAAGCGTATCCATCATTTTGCATCGCCACATGGCATAGTTACATTTTTCATCGAATTTGATAACATCAATTTTCACCGGATGTGAAATCGTATGATTAATCATTGATTCTACCGCTTTGGAGTCTCCCATATTTCCGGTTGAATACAACAATAATAGCGCAGAAAACCAAACAACCCGAAACAACAAATTTTTTTATTAGTTAATCCAAAACAACAATAAAAAATTTGTTACCTCTTCCGGATCACGACTCCAAACACAGCCTCTATTAAAACATAAGATGCTACGCAATGTTATAATATAAATCATGTGTAGGTTTGGACAATTTTTTAACCATTTCAAAATATTCACAATGTTACGCAATGTTATAATGAAAACTATTGATAATAGTTATAATATAAAATGTGATGGCAATTTCAAAATCTTTACTATATATAACCATTGTAATGTAAATTAGATGAGAATTACATGAAATGCTAGAGGTCTAAACTAACTATTAAAGCAATCATAAAGAAAGCTCATCATTAAGGCCCATGTAAACCCTTCTTGGGAATTAGTCTCACATCTTGGGATAGAGTTTAGGCTCTCTCCTCTCCTTCTATATATATGTGTGCAAATACATATGTTGTAACAAAGGAATTTTATTAGAGAAATTAATAAAAATTTTGTTTAATTTTCTCTCTTATGGTTTTCTCTACATACCAGAGATAAAGATCTGAAAATTCTAAGTCGTCTTCTTCCTGGGCGTTTAGAATTTTTTTACCCGCACTTCTTCTTTGGCGGATAAGTTTTTTAACCGTCGTTCTCCTCTTCCGCCTCTCGTTGTTTGCTTCCCCCTATGTTTCCCCTTTTTATAGTTGTTGTTCCCTATCTCTATTGTGCCCCACCTCTTACCGTGTTTCACACTTCCTTCCCTGTTTGCGGTTCGTGTGGCTTCTGTTTTGCTTCCCTGCTCGGGTGGCCCAAGTTTTTTGGTCATCTTGTTGTGATTGCGCATCTGCCCGCACACAGTGCTTGCCTTGCCACAATTATCCAGTCCATCAAGGCTATCCTATAGGCCGCAGCTCTTCTACAGGCCGCCACGACTCAGCCACGTCTTGCTCTTCTCCAGGCAGCTTGATCGCCTTGCCACAGTTGCTTGCCTTGCCACAGCCGCGACCTCCCTTGCTCGTTGTTATCCAGACCGTAACTCCTTATCCACAGCGTCTCCATACCGCCCTTTCTCTTCCTCCACGATGCAGTTCCTCTTCAGGCCGCCCCTCTTTTGGCCGCTACTACTGCTTCCCAGATCTCCAGAGGCTGCTCTTCTCTAAGTTGCCTGATTTCCTTGCTGCCATTATAGTTCGCTGGCCTAACTGCTGTCTTGCCTGGTAGCCAGGCCACATGCCCACCTGATGTTGCACATTACTACACATTATTGCATTGTGTTCACCTGCCCGTCGTTACCCGGGGTTTGCTTCTCATTGGTGGAGCACGCTTCTCCCTTTGTCTAGCCGCAGGTGCTCTGTTGTTGTTGTTTGAGGATGTGGTGATTGCCCGTACTCTCTTCTTACTGTTGCGCAGACCACACTTATCGTTTATATGCGAAAGTGGTTTATACGCAAATGCACATGCCGCATCAAGTAATACAGTGTGAGTATAGATCGTTCTCTCAGAGAAGTGGTTGATCTAAAGCTTTCAAATACTAGATACTCTATTTCTTTAAATTCAAACAGATCTAATGGGATGATTTTGAAAAGTAATAAAAATTTTAATAATGATTTAAACTAAATAAACTAATCAAAGAGATATCTTTTTATCAATTGAAGAGAAAATCTTGTATTTTTGATTTCATATGTGTGTTGAGATGATAAATGAAAATAATATCTTGTACTAATACTTGATCAAGTTATCTTTCAACGATTTTTATAGAAGAAATTCTCATCTCTCGAATCTCGAAAATATTGATATCTTATATTCTTTTAGTCATCTCTAACTTAGATAGAATGAAGGATATTGTGAATAATTAAAATCGGAGTTGCTAGTAAGAAATGAAAATCTCTTTCTCCTCTCAAAACCGTAGCGAACTTAAGATCACTTATACTTTTCCTCTCTTGAATCTCGAAGTGCGGTATAAAAGTAGAAACTTTAAGTTAAAGATTCATACCACTCATCTCTTGATTCTTGCGATGCGATAAGATATCATTCAAACTAATAATACGTCACTCATCTCTCGATTCTCGCAACACAATAGAAGATGAAAACATAACTTAAAAGTTTCAATATCAAATTCAAAACTTCCACCAAGATAATTTATCAAATAAATTCAAACATAAGAAAGATTCACCATCAAAACACACATAGTACTCTCTCCATACAAGACTAGGAGAGTTTAGTTCATAATGGAGATAAAACGCCGTAAAACTAGAGAGATCTTACAGTACATGGCATCAGAAATTCGGATCTACCCTTTCTAATGGCTGAAACGCAAGTTCTCCAGCACAAAAACCTTAGCCGCAATCTCCTTGCTTCTCCAAAATGATAAAAGATTTTTTATTTTCCTTATTCCCCTTTATTTATGAGTGTAAACGCCCCATATGGACTCCAGAAATTCTGAAAGGAAGCCTCTTTTCATTTCCGTAACAGCCATTTTTTTTAAATACGTTCAGATTTTCGAAACTCAAATTCACGGATTTGTGGTAACAAATTTTTTTATTTGTTGCAACAAATATTTTTTTGTCCATTTTACAGCAAAAATTGCTCTGAAATTCCTGTTAATTTTCTACAACATTTCGCATCCTGCTCTTTATGCTTAACATCAAATGTGCAAGTTAATTTCTTCATGATTCTCTATCATAAAAACAAGTTAAAACATTAATAATACATGAATTTTCTCCAGATAATGATTTGTTCGTTTACATATGCTTTTAATCAATATTTTCAAATAAATTAGTCAAAATACGGCAAATGGACGCATAAGATAACTTCATGGTGTAAAGTTATCATACTCTTACACCTAAACATTTGCTAGTCCCTAGCAAAGATGAAACATTACATGACATTGAGTGAGCGAATATCTAGCAAACTGTCAATTCAACTCTCCTTACTCTTGAATAAAGCAAGACTAATTGAATGACCTGCAATAGCAATTGGTAAATGAATCAATTATTAAAATTTCAAAAATACATAGATTCATTAGTTCGATACAAGTTAAAACTGCATAACAATTTTCTAGTGTTTTATGTGCTATTCTTTAGAGTAATTCACTCACAAACAACTTAACTCATGAAATTTCCACATAGATAAAAGAGGCTAAAAATAAGCTAAGTCTTTGAGTTAGCCTTGATAAGAGTTTTGGTAGTTAAAAAAAATTATAAGGACTTGAAATATGTCTGGCTTTGGCTTGGTTAGGAATTTATAATTTAATTTTGATTTAGTCAAGATATTTCTCTAGCAAAAATTCTTAATAATTATCACCTATTATGGGGTTAATTTCATAATCATCAATTTTTTTTAAAGACCAGAGTAGGGACCATTCCAAGTGGGTGTACACATACTCAGACCGCATATCACTTTGACATTTTCACACACATTTTCATTTTCATTTTTTTAAATCATAGTTAGGATCATTCCAAGTAGGTGTACACACACTCAGACCACATGTCACTATGATACAAACTTTTTCTTCTTTTTAAAGCAATTTTTTTCACACCCATAGTTGGAAATCTTATTAAGAAATAACTAGAGAAAATTTAGGAAAATTATACAAAAATAATACGGATCAAAATGATAAGACTCAAGCTTATAGAGGCTATAGATGACATAAAGATGGTCTTAATCATCTTTATCAATTAACTACTTAAGCTCAATGTCTTAACTTACATCATCGACTCAGCTCTTGTTCACTCTTCCCTCATTATGTTTGGAAATTAATACAATTACTTTGTATGGTGCAAATAACTTTAAGGGATAATGTGCCTAGTGGAAATATGACATGGAGCTCTAACACATCTTACTAACTTCAAAAGCAATATTCTGAACTTTCAAGTTTGACCAATGCACCAATCATTTAAAATTACATACTTTGAACAAAGAGCAAGGATCCCTAAATGAAAGTCAATAAGCTATTTGTCACTCAATTTGTGAAGGTCACTATACACACCCTCACATCAAGGCCTTTGATAGCCCCTAGAGAAGATGTGTCATTAAACATTTCCTAATTCGGGTGAAGTATACAATTTTACGATTGATATAAAAAATATATAAATAAATGTCATAGAAATAAAGTACTCACATGAAGTATGCAGACCAAAGTAGCAATCTCTCGCATCCTTTCCATCAGATTATATAATGTTATGGTTAAAATAATAACCACGATGGTTTGTCCAACTATTACCTACATAAGATTATACACAAAGCCACAATGAAGACTAGTCTCCAAATTAAATATCTCAATATTTTCATAGAAATTCCCAAATCCAATCAAGCTCGATATGTGCTAGTTAATTTTATTCATAAGTGCACATCAATAGTGTATCCAATTAGCACACAAACTACACTCCAAAAAATGCAGCAAAGTGATTAACTACCTCAAACCAATTCAGAATATTAAAGCAGCTGCTTGAGTGGTCAAAGTCAGTACAGGCAATGACGATTGTGGCCACCTTTCATGCATAACATACCAAAAACTAGAACAATATATTGATCAATAGTGCATATTAAAAGCAAAATAAACTTAGTTGGGAACCACATCATATCATATTACAGTATACAAAACTGAGTTTTGTCTCAAAATATAACAGAGCAGCAGTTAAAAGATCAAAAAGCAAGTTTCATAGCAACAATAGTCCAGAAGAGAACCCTTAAAAGGGTAGCAAGTCAGCAAAAATAATAAACTATTCAGTAACCACAAAATATTTCAAACAAAAAGTTTATTCTGAAACAAATTAGAGGGTAGTCGCGAAAGTGCATCAATCTTTTGCGCTTCCAATACTTTCATCGTCTTCATCGGCTTCTTCATCGTCCCCACTCTCATCGTCATCATCAGCTTCTTCGTCATCCCCACTCTCATCATCTTCATCAGTCGCCTCGGCTTCATCCACAATGTCAGAGATCAAAGGATCTGCTCGTCTGCCATGAACATTAAGCATGTACCCATTAACATCAAATGGTGAAAGGAATGGTAGTGATTGGTGACCAATCGGGAGTTGTGCATGACACAATAACTGTTGTTGATTCCTGTTCAGAGTTGTTAATTGTGCGACAACAACATTGTGATGACGCCTTTGATATTCCGAGAAATTTTTCAAATATGCCAGAATTTGTGTTGAATCTGGTTGCCCATTGTCGTGTTGCTGAGATGATTGAGGTGTTGCTTGTGTACAGGAGGAGGGCAGCAGTTTTGGTATGCCATGGCGCTCATTCCGCTTAGAAGAGACCTTTATATTAGTAGAAATAACTGTTTGAGTAATGTGGTGTCCCACAGGTGTGACGATCTTGTCCTTTTCACCTACTCCGTGATAACGATATAAAGCAGTAATCAGAGTCGGGAACCACAATTGTTGGCCGACCTTAGGTTGTACCCTTTCACGAAGTTGACATGCTATAATCTGCCCCACATTGATCCTTATTCCCTTTAAATACAATAAATAAGCAACGCCCGCGAGAATGACATTTGATTTGGGTGCTTGGTAGGGAGAATACTTGCATTAACAAACAATAGCTTCACTTTTGCCTCACGCTTGAAGCCAGCGGAGCGGAGAACATTCTTGGATTGATTGTCCCACGATATATTTGATGGCATAGACAAGGTAGTTTCAACCTCGAGAGGGGATATCGTCTCTCTCGTAAGTGCTCATATTTATGATCCTCAAAATTCTCCATGTCAATGAAGATGTTAATGGCCTCCGTCGAGCAGTTGATTTCCTTTTCCCTCAAGAGTACCTTGTAATTCTGATGGAAGCGATCATTTGAATAGAAATCATAAACCCATGGTAAATTGGCTTCATCCCTTGGATGGTAAAAGGAGTTCCATCCCTGCTGTCGAATTTGTTCGATATATTTCAATCTGAAACCCTCTCTCATATATGACACGCTTCAATTTGAGAATTTCATAATGATTTTTGGCTTCATCATTCGCAAACCTATTGTCATTGTTTATCGACGTATTCCCCTTCCCCTTGGCCTTGGCTTTACGACTGGACATTTGCGTAATGGCTGGGTATAATACCAAATAAGAAGCATACCTATTGTAAAAATGCAGACAAGTTGGGATGACGTTAGCGATTACTTACAAGGGTAGAAGAATGCGGAATGGGAGGGCTGGAATTCTCCGAAAAATCAGTTGATTCGTCGTTTGGTATTTTGGCGTAATAGGGTTACCACTCGTCGCCAAGCTTTCACTGCTCCGTTTATGGCAGTGACGTAACACTCCCTTGCTACTTTGGGGTCACCTCGTACCCGGACCTGGATTACCTTGACATTAAACTTCAGGCATTGGTGGAACGACGAGAAGAAGCAGCGGAAGGCGCTGATGAGGGTCCTCCCAAAGATTGCGTTGTAGCTGCTGGGGCATCCACGATGACAAATCGGCAGTTCCGGGACTGCCCCCCCCCCCCCCCCCCCACCCGGGTGACATGGAGCCCCACTCCACCTTCTACCTCCTTCCTCTCCCCCGAGAACCCAAACAAGGGCCATCTAAAGCCAGCACCCTCTTTGCATTCACCTTCATTGCTTCGAACGCCTTCTTAAAGATGACGTTGACGGAGCTCCCATTATTAATGAGGATCCGGGAGACGGTGAAATTCTCGATGGTTGTCTGGATGACCAGCACATCGCAGAAGGGATCCTCATGATCCGGCATATCACTCCTTGAGAAGGTAATCTTCTCTTCCGGGAGTGGGGTCTGAGATGTGGAGCCAATGCTTCAGCGGTACATGGTGTGGAGGCTCGCCTTTCGAGAGGCCTCAACCCCCACCCCCCATGGATCACTTTGATCCCTCCCCGGGTCCCGACGTCCGCCCGCTTTTCACATCGATCCTCCTCCGCCCTAGGTAGGGCCTCCTCGATTCTTACCTCCTAGCCCCCTGTTGCTGATGCTGCTCCCTGTTTCCTCTCATCTCGAGGAACTCCAGGCACGTGGCCGTAGCGTGCCCTTCCTCTTGATGGAAGATGCAGTAGGGCAACTCCACCCTTACTTCTCTTCTTCTTATTCGTGTCGCTCTCCTCCTCTCCCCCATGTCTATGAACATAGCCTGATCTTGATTGGGGAGTGGCGGTCTCTGCGCCTGCCTCCAACCCGGGGTGTGGAACTGATCCTGGCCCCCTTAGTGGTCGTCCCTTCCCTGGTATCCTCTCTGTGGCCCCTTGTCTTACCACTCGGGCCTCCAGCCCAATCGACGGTTCGGCTCCTGACGCCTCCACCTAGGCTGCTGCTGCCCCTGGAGTTGTATCTGCTCCCTCTGCTGGGGCTCGGCTCTCCTCTCCTCCTGCCCCCTGCAACCTCTCGGTTCCTTCTCTTCCTCTGTGGCCCACCTGGCCAACTTCTGGACAAACTCCAAATTCGACGCCTCCCCATCGACTTCTCTCGCCACCCTCTCCATTAGCTCCTCATATTAAAGGGGGGCACTCTCTTCAGCTGTATCCTGAAGAAACCCTGCTGCAGCCCCAAGGTGAAAGCCATCATCAAACTATGGCTCGGCATCTCCTGGACCTGGGTGATCTCCTCCTAGAACCGATCGACGTAACTCCTCAATGTCTCATTCACTCCCTGCTTGATGTGGAACAGGGACTCCGACTCCTTCCTCCTCCTCTTCGAGGTGGTGAACCTCAACATGAACCCCCGACGCAGGTCCTCGAAGCAGTTAATGGAGCTGGCCGGCAGCTAGTGAAACCACTCCCTCGCCTTTTCCTTGAGGGTGATGGCGAAGAGCCGGCACTTGAAGCCATCTGACATCTGTCGGATTGAAACCATGTCCTCAAACCACTAGACGTGCTGGACCGGTTCCCCATTCCTGGTGTTGTAGGACATCTCTAGCTCTCTGAACCTCTCTGGAACTGGGGCAGAAGAAGCCAACTCGCTGAAGGGGCTGCCTCCCCCTACCGGGCGAGCTGGAGCGTCTCGCACGCCTATCTTGCCGATACGGTCTCCGCTTGCTGAGCCGGGAAAGAGCTCGCGCCCAAGGAGCTCGCATTCCCTTCCTTCCTCTACGACCTCCTTCCCAGCTCGCCTACCGAGAGCGTCCTCGCCCAGAGATGGGGCGGCAGTGATTTGGGCAGCTGGAGTTGAGCACTTGGCCCGCACGCCGAGTGCGAACTGGACGAGGCTGAGTACCTCGTGCATGAATTCTTCAAACATTCCCACTATGGCCAGAGATGGCGGGGGCGGCGAGTCGGACATGTTTAAGCCTTGTCCTCCCGTCATCGAGCTTGCTGAATATTTTCTGTGCTGACTACTCTCCACGCTCACCGTACCAAAATGTTGAAATCGAAAACTTGGTCTCTTGTAGAGTTCACCCTTGGGGAAGGGGTGTTCGTACACCTACTTCTCTCCTACAAGCAAAATGACAAAGGAAAACTGACCCAAGGGCTCGGCGTGGAGGACCCACCACACGCCCGGAATATCTTAGAGTGCTTCCCCTCCTTAGCCAAAGGCAGAGCTAAGGCTATCTCAGAAAGCGCTAAAAGATCAGGGAACAAGTGACCATAGGAAGCGTGCTTTCTGAGGTGCCCCTTGGGTCCTATTTATAGGTTTCTGAAAACGGCCTGCAAATAGCCAACCTCCGATATTTTGAACAGCTATGTGCTGCCTAACTAGGTCTGCCAATAGCGTAACCCCGCTGTTTTAATAGGCTATGGGCATGCCAACGGGGGCAAAATGGTAAAAATACCTCACAGAACAAGGGGCGGGTAGCCATCAACAACCTCTACTCGGCAAGGGCGGCGAGTACAGGCCCGAACTGCTCTTCTCACGAGCTGCGAGCTCGCTCAGCTGTCAGGACTCGGCGAGCGGCATGGGACTCGACGAAAAGCCCAGAGCTCGACGAACTCCGAGTTCTGTTTGACAAATGCCAAGCTCAGTTCGCTAAACGCCGAGCTCCATTCGATGAATGTCGAGCTCGACGAGTGCGGACCTGGCTGACCCTACTCGCGCGCGACTAGCTGGGCTCGCCTGGGAGAGCTGGGGTATGTCGAGCTCTGGCCCCCCTTGGCGTTCACCCTAGACTTGAGAAAAGAGAGCCGGCTGATCTGGTTCCTGGCGATCCCACTCGCCGGATATGGGGTTGTACAGTGGTAGTTTTTCAATCACTTCAATCTTAGCCCGATCTACTTCTAACCCTTTTCTAGACACATGGTGCCCTAGTACTATACCTTCACACACCATAAATTGACATTTTTCCCAATTCAAAAATAGGTTAGTTTCAACGCAACGAGAGAGCACTTTTTCTGAACGCGTCAAACATTCGTCGAATGATTTACCGAAGATGGAAAAATCATCCATAAAGATTTTTATGTCATGTTCCATAATATCAAAAAATATAGCTATCATACAACATTGAAAAGTAGCTGGTGCATCATATAGGCCAAACAACGTTCTCCTAAAAGCAAATGTTCCATAAGGGCATGTGAAAGTTGTCTTTTCTTGGTCTTCTGGATCTACTGTAATCTGATTATAACCGGAATACCCATCTAAAAAGCAAAAGAAATCATTTTTGGATAGTTTATCTAAGACCTGATCTATGAATGACAACGGAAAATGATCTTTTCTAGTGGCTTTATTCAATTTTCGGTAGTCGAAGCAAATACGCCAACCCGCAATTATTCTTGTGGGGATTAATTCATTCTTGTCATTTTCAACTACAGTCATTCCTCCTTTCTTCGGAACACATTAGACCGGGGAAACCCACGAACTATCTGAAATGGGATAAATGATTCCCGCATCTAACCATTTGATAATCTCCTTTTTTACAACTTCTTTCATGGGTGTACTAAGTCGACGTTGAGGCTCTATAGACCCTTTATAGGATTCCTCTAAAAGGATTTTGTGCATACATAGAGAAGGGATAATTCCCCGAATGTCTGCAATTGTACATCCTATGGCTAGTTTATATTATCTTAAAAGATCTAATAATTTATCTTTTTGTGTTGGTAACAAATTAGAGTTAATAATGACCGGTAGTGTATCATTCTCTCCCAAATATACATATGATAGTTGCTCGGGAAGTGATTTTAACTCCAAAATGGGCGGACTTATGATAGAGGGTTTATCCGTCAATGACTTTTCTGGCATATCAAGTGGCTCCGACTTACAAAATGATATCAGTCGACGCTCAAACACTTGCAAACAATCCTGAATCTCTTCTTCTTCATAAGATTCTTCGTCGTGATTTATTATACTTGTTACATCTTCATCTGAGCTATCCCGCCCAGCATTTAAATCATAATCATAAAGTGATATGTTACTAACCTCCTCCATTCATCTTCTTTTCTATACATGAATTTTATTGCCTTGAGAATGTTGAAAGTTACTTGCTCATCATTAACCCTCATGGTTAACTCCCATTTATGAACATTGATTAGAGTTCTTCCGGTTGCCAAGAAGGGTCTACTCTAATAATTGGCATCTCCTTATCTTCTATCATATCCAACACAACGAAATCCGCCGAAAAAAAAAAATTTAAAATTTTAAGTAAAACATCATCTACAATTCCTTTTGGAAAAGTAAGTGATTTATCAGCCAACTGCAAAGTTAGTGATGTTTTAGAAATTTCACCTAACCCCAATTTGTTGTAAATAGAGAGAGACATCAAATTGATACTTGCCCCTAAATCGCACAGAGTCTTTCCTTCAAATTGATATCCAATAGAACATGGAATCGTGAAACTTCTGGGATCTTTCAACTTTGGTGGAAGTTTCTTTTGAAGGATAGCACTACACTCATGGGTAAGCGCCACCGTTTCATTCACACCAAATTTTGTTTTCTTATTTAAGATATCTTTCATGAATTTAACGTAGCTTGGCATTTGCTCTATGACTTCGACAAAGGGGATGTTAATTTGTAATTTTTTAAATATTTCAAGAAATTTATGAAATTGATGATCTAATTTACTTTTCCTTAGCCTTTGGGGAAATAGTGGCGGTGGGTAGACAATTGAATTTTCATTCTTCTTGGACAACTCTACATTTTTTTCATTCTTACCTTCATCCACTACTTCTAATTCTTCTTCACTACTACTACTAAGTTCTTGATTTAGTTCTTTAGTAGGCCTATTAAGATTGTTGTTTTCCACCTTATTTGGAACATTATTATTTGTAAATTGATTGTTGATATAACCACTTACTAACTCCTTTCTACTCCTCAATGTAACTGCCTGAAATTGTTGATTATCACCCTTAGGGTTAGGTGTTGTATCTGTTGGTAATGTGTCTTGCGGTCTAATGTTCAAAGTGGAAGCAATTTGTCTCAATTGGGAATCAATTAAGCGTACAGACCCTTCCAAACTAAAGAAACAAGGTTCATTCTTCTGTAAAGATTCTATGATGACTTCGTCAGATAATTTCCTAGAAGGTCCCACTTGATTAGTATTATGGTGTTGATGAGGAGAATTAGAACTTGAGTTGAATAAATGTGAAGGGGTTGATTCGGGATTGTTCTTCCATGAAAAATTAGGGTGGTTTCTCCATTCAGGATTATAATTATTTGCATAAGCATTGTGATTTGGTTTATACTGCCCACCTATATAGTTAGCTTCTTCGTTGTGATTAACAAGTTGCTTAATGGTTAAAGTAGGATTAACGGTAGGTGTAACTATGTTGTTAACTTGTGGAGTCATTTGATTCTGTGTAATATTAACGCATCAAGCCTCTTATTTTTTAAATTAAATTGGGATGTCATTTGGGACGCAAATGAGGTTAACTGATCTACTTGATATATCCCAGTCGTGGTAGAAGATCCTTGCCGATTGATGAGTTGATAATTATTAGAGGATAAGTTCTCTAATATCGCATAGGCATCTTTTGGATATTTGTTCATAAGTGACCCTCCTGCAGCTCCATATACTTGAATCATCATATATGTCTGGAGTCCATTGTAGAAGGTCCACACTTGTTGATGAATAACTAAGTCGTGGTGAAGACACTTTCACAATAATTCGTTAAAGTGCTCCAAAGCGTCGTAAAGGGTCTCTCCATTCCCTTGCATAAATGTCGAGATATCTCGTTTAAGTTTAGCAGTTTTAGATGGAGGAAAATACTTGGCTAAAAATTTTTCTATCAAAAGGGCCCAAGTGGTAATGGATCCATTAGGTAACGAGTTCTGCCAATCTTTTGCCCTTCCCTCCAAAGAGAAAGGAAACAATTGCAGTTTAATGGCTTCTTCTGATGTACCATTAATCTTGAATGTATCACAGATTTCCATGAACATTCTTAAATGAGATTTGGAGTCTTCATGATTGAGGCCAACAAATTTATTATTTTGAACAAGTTGCATAACAGTAGAATCAATTTTAAAGTTATTAGCTTTGATAGCGGGTCTAGCGATACTAAATTGTACCCCTCCCTGTAGAGTCATATTATAGTCACGACATATTCTTCTTTGTTCAATTGGGTGCTCATTATGTTCTACCTGACCTCCTAAATTTTGGCCTTCCTGATGATTCTCTTCCGGATTCATAGTTGACGAATGAATTTGTTCTAGTCGAAATGTTTTACGATTTTTCCTGCACGTTCGTTTAATCTCTAAATTTAAATGTAACAGTTCCACAAATCAAAATCTGGACATGCACCGACAAATCAATAAATAACAATAAAAAATTAAAATAAAACAAAATTAAAAGTTTGAGCTCTAAATACTATGGATTAGTAATATTGCAAGAAAAATAAAATATTAGATCAATCGCATGTACCCGACAACGGTGCCGAAAACTTGATACGAGAAAAGTGATTTATACGCAAGTGCACGTGTCAGATCAAGTAATACAGTGTGAGTAGAGATCATTCCCTCAGAGAAGTGATTGATCTAAAGTTTACAAATACTAGATACTCTGTTTCTTTAAATTAAAACAGATCTAATGAGATGATTTTGAAAAGTAAAAAAAAAAATCTAACAATGATTTAAACTAAATATATTAATCAAAGAGATATATTTTTATCAGTTGAAGAGAAAGTCTTGTATTTTTGATTTCTTATGTACGTTGAGGTGATGAATTGAAAGATATTGTACCTAATCACCTAGAGGGGGGTGAATAGGTGACTTAAATCTTTTTAACTTTTTAGGCAGAATTCAACTTATAATCACAGAATTAAATCTACTTTATCACAGCACACAATCAGCAATCACAGAATTCCACAAGCACACAGAAGACACACAGTTTTATAGTGGTTCCCCAAGGTTTGGGTACATCCACTTTCCCCCTTCGCCTATCTAGCAGTGTACTAGATTCGGCCAAACTTCTCCACTAGCTCAGAACCCCAAAACAGGTTCCTACAACTCAGGCCCAAGGCCATACAACTCAGCTTCTTCACAAAGCCTACACTCAGCCACCAAGGCCTACTCTCAGCCACCAAGGCCTACACTCAGCCACAACAGGCCTACACTTAGAGATTCAAATATCCTACACTCAGGCACTCAAGCCCTACACTCAGCCTTTATAATTAGAGGCTTACAAAGACTCAGATCCCTAAGGATCCTACAAGATAATATGAATTCAAAATGTTAACTCTACAACTCAGAGAAAAGAGAGAAGAGTTGTGAGTTTCTTGATGAGTTCTTGGAAGAACTCAGCTGAAATCAATCTAACTTGGCTTTCTTCAAAGCTTCTTGAATGTAGAACACAATAAGATTGACCTCTTCTGTAGTTGATCCTTGATCTCTGCTACTTAAGATTCAGAATAAATCTGAACCCTTCTTCTCAGCCTAGTTCCAATGGCTGACTTCTTGGATGGAGCTCTCTCTCTCCAACTTCTTAAATCTTCACTAGATTCTTCAAGGAATAGCTAGATCTTCTTCTTGTTAATGATCACTTGAACATTAATCCAATCGATCTCTTTCTGTAGATAGTATAAGCCTATTTATAGGCCTTCTTCATGGTAACCGGCTGGTCTGGTTCATAACTGATTTCTGACAACTCTGACAGGTGCAGTAGATCGGCTGGAATGGCAGCTGTCAAGTCATCCAGTCAGTTCTTGAAAATTCTGTAACTGTCTGAAAGTGTCGAGACTGTCTGTCTTTAAGTGTCGACACTTATAGACTAAGTGTCGACACAAATTGACTAAGTGTCGACACTAGCCTACAAGGTGTCGACACAACTCCTTGTGTTGTAGATTTTATATCTCGACACAGCTTCTTCTTCATGTGTCGACACTGATAATGTGTGTCGACACAAGTTCTTGTACTTCAGTATTTTGCTGAATTCTTCTAAGTGTCGACACAACACCTTTGTGTCGACACATCTTCATGTGTTGAACTTGCTGAGTGTCGACACTTCTTCTTGGTGTCGACACATGTCTTCAGTGTTGATACTTGCTGAGTGTCGACACAGCTCCTTGTGTCGACACATTCTTCTTATGTTGAGACTTTTGCTGAGTGTCGACACATATCCTTTGTGTCGACACTTGTACTTAGAATATTCTTGAACTTTGCTAAGTGTCTACACAACTCCTTGTGTCGACACTTTCTTCAAGTGTTGAGTCTTCAGCTGAGTGTCGACACATGCTTTCTTGTGTCGACACTTTCTTCAAGTGTTGACTCTTCTGCTGAGTGTCGACACATTGTTCTGGGTGTCGACACTTATACTTAGACTCTGCTGACTTTTGCTGAGTGTCGACACAGTCTCCAAGTGTCGACACTTTCTGATGTAGACACAGTTTCACTGGGTGTCGACACAACTGCTATGTGTCGACACTGCTTTACTGCACTCTTCTTCATTGAGTGTCGACACAGCTCCTTGTGTCGACACTTTCTGTCTGGTGTCGACTCTACATCCCTGGTGTCGACACAATGACTCCAAGTGTCGACACTGCTTGCCTGGGTGTCGACACAAGTCTTCTTAAGTGTCGACACTTTCCCTCTGGGTGTCGACACATGGACTTAGAAACTTTTTCTTCTTTCCTGCAAATACTTAACCTGCACAAGTAAACTCAAAACACATCAAATACATTTATGATGTATATCATTGAGTTGGGTGAGGCTTCTTCAAATCAGGTACATTTATACCAATGTACCCAACAATCTCCCCCTATTTGGAGAAGTCATAACCCTTAGTCAATGATATACACCATACAGAATAAAATCAAGTATGATGTAAAATAGGATTATGTAATCAGGAAAGAACATCACATGTATTAAACAAACATGCATATACATAAAACATCTCAGAACAATTATGAAATAGATTTAAAAACACATCATATTGTTCTCACAACTTTGTAATATTCATATTTCAAAAGTTTATAGAATGTTAATATCAAAAGATTACATAGTAAACTTAAGAAAATTTCTATGCTATTTTTGTTCAGCCTCCTTGATCACTATCCCTTTTCCAGCTTGTACTTTGGCTTGTATAGGAGTTTCAGCAGCTTCAGCATCAACAGGTTTCTTCCCTTTCAGCTCCTTCTTCTTAAGTTCCTCAGCTTTAATCTTTTGCCTTTCAAAATAATGATAAGGCTTGGGAAAGTACTTGCTAGGCTCCTGAGCAGTAGGAGGTAGCTTTCACATATTGGCCTTTCTCCTGTATTGGACTATTGCTTCTTGTCTTGTCTCATGTTTTCTCCATTCCAATTCAGAAAACCATTTATTTCTGTCTTGTATATTATCTTTTGCAGCTTTCCATGCAGTTAAGATAATATTTCTTGAAGTAGGGCTCCACTGCTTAAAGTCTGGTCTTTTTTCAGCTTGCTCCCTGAACCTCTTCTTAGACAATCTAGTTTCTTCTTCTTTCTGTAGAGCTTCTTGCATAGCTTCAGATATTGGCTGAACAACCTTTTCTAGGATAACCTTCTGAGTACCATCAGGTGGACTATACATGGTCTGGATATCAGCATGCACCATCTCAAAATCTGGAGGAGGGTAGATGACTTGAGCCACTTCAGGTTGCTCCCCTCCTAGATAAGCAGGATTAATCCCAGATTCTGTAACATTATCATCATCACAAAGAGGAGGATATCCAAGAGTAGCTCTGATAGAATTAGAAATCCATTTAGCATGATCAGAGCTGGCTTTGACTAACACCCTCTCCCCCTTTATGACTTCTCTAACCATGTGATCCCTCAGATCATCCTTTTGAAATCTTATTTGGGCATCCAAATAGTTGACTCCATCTTTAAAATAAGGTTTCAACCTTTGGAGTTTATCAGTTATGATCTTCTGAGAGTCTTGTATGGCAGTCTTAACAGCAGTAATTTCCTCTTAGAAGGCTTTGTCAAAGTCTGCTTTTGCTGTAGCATTAGCTGGAGTCTGCCCTGCAGCTAGATTCTTCATCTCTGTGACTATGACATTGTGAGAAGCAGTCAAGTTATCATTCATTCTAATTTGATTTTCAAGTACATAGCCTTGCTTGACTTCAAGTTCAGCCACTTGAGCTTTTATCTTCTCCTGATGTGTAGCCAAGTACACCACTGCATTCCCTCCCTTGTGGAAGCAGTCAGTCATCTCCTTCTTATTAAGATTCATTTCAAATCTTATAGACTTTATATCCTGGGCCAGATCAAACTGAAGAGACTTCTGTCCTTCATCTACATACTTTTCCAGTGCCTGTCTCTGCTCATCAAGCTTGATTTGCATTGCAACCATTAGAGCACTATAATCAACAGTTGGTGCTGGCTGTGATATAGGTTGTGGTGCTATGGTTTGCAATGCCTTCTTATAACTCTGGCTCCTTCTTCTGAATACTTGAAATTTCTTTTTCTTTGCCCTTGTAGCCTCCTCATCTTCAGATGTTGAGGTGCTGGCTATGTCTACCCTCTCCCTAGGTAGCTCTTCAACAATTTTGGGCTTCTCAGGTTCTTGCCTTGCAGGTTCTTCCAGAATTTGCATTTGCTCCCCCTCAATTGGTGCATTCTCTCCTTCAGCAGCTGTACTTTCCTTTCCAAAGTCTTCTTGATCCAGATTAAGAAATAGATCTTCCATAGTAAATTCTTGTGTAGAATGAGCTGGAGAAACTCTTAGCTCATCTACCACTGGATCAGAAACAACTTGAATTTCAACAGATGTGTCTTCCATGACAACATCTGGGAGTTGGCTATCCAGCTGAGTTTGCTGATTAACATTAACTAATGGATCAGATAAAATAGTATCCACTTTAAGGAAATCTAAAGCATTAAGCTCAGTGATTACCTCAAGGATGATGTTTGTAACTTGCTCACTTTCCAGTGGAGTTGGTTCTTCCACTACTAGTGGCTCCCCCTGGATTTGATCTTGGTGTAAGGGGCTAGCTGGAGATAGCTCCCCCTGCCTCACAGCAGTATCTTGTTGAGCTGTAGACTTCTCAGCATTTCCTTCTTCATTCTCATCAGGTGTGAAGACAACTTGCTCTTCACAACCAGAGCTGCTAGTTGACTCTTGAGCCACTAGGCCATCTTCTTCTTCTTCTTCAGTGGAGTTTCCTTCTCAGAAGTTATTTTCTCAGGGTTTGGCATCTCCTTTGACAAAACCCTGTCCCATCTGGAGAATATCCTCAAGTCCATCTTTCTCATATGATTGATCTTAGTTCCAGCAGCTTGACCCATAACCTCTGGTATGCTACCAGCTAGGTATAAACTTAAGATCCTACCCAAGTTGGGTTTCTTCAGACTTTCCTTGATCTTTTCAAAGATTATAACAGACCAATCTGTTCTCAAAGTGAAGATGATCCTTGTCATAATACTGAACATATGGGCTGATACCCTATCATGCCCTCCTGGCTTACTTAGGATTACTTTGCCTACAATTTCAGAGAGGAATTTCCCCTGACTGTTCATCCCCTTTCTATTAAACACTGATCCAATTTTCATCTTTGAATCCAGACCACACCATGCCAATGCATCTCTGGTCCTGGAAGCAGTAACCTCCTCTTCTTCCTTAGTTCTTGGTAACTGAAGGACTTTCCTCAAACTTTTAGGTGATACCTTCACCTTTGCACCATGAACCCTAGACTTGATCTTGAGTCCAGATTCGTCTACTTTAGCTCCATTTAGGAATTCTAATACTTCCTTCTTCCAAATCTTTGTTGGCTCTGAAGCAAGAAATTCCAACCCCGAGTCTGCAACTAGGGTTATCACATTCTTGATTTCTTGGTCTGCATCACCAAACGCGTCGCGCACCAGTTCATAGCCTTCATTGACGTTCTCCTCAAGCTTTGGCACCATTAGGGTTTGAAGAATTTGACTAGAGAGAAGAGAGGTGTCGACACACAAGTTTGGTCGCGAAACTTTTGAAAGCATGTCGACAGACTAAGGCAAAATCCTATTTATACCTTTCTAGGTTTTAAGATGAAAAGGCGGGTCAGCTAACTTAAATTGTGTCGACACTGTCGATAAGTGTCGACACTGAATTATAATGTCTCGACACACTGTGTCGACATAAGTTTAGTCGACAGATAATATGTGTCGACACTTCTTTATGTGTCGACACCACTTAACTCGACATATAGTCGAGACTTTACTTAGATAATTCTGAGTAAACACTAAGTGTCAACACCACCTTGGATGTGTCGACACCTACTTGTCATGTGTCGACACTAATTTTCTGAAGTGTCGACACCAACTTCCTAGATGTGTCGACACCTTTTCACTGAAGTGTCGACACCACTTTTCTGTGTCGACACAGATATCTCTGTGTGTCGACACCTTTTTACTTAGCCATTTCTATAAACTTATTCTAAGTTTATCATTCTTAGTTCAATTTTAAACCTATTGAACTTAGTTTCTTCTAAGGGCTTGGTATACATATCAGCTAGTTGATTATCTGTTTTAACATATTTCAGTAAAATATCTTCTTTCTCTACATGCTCCCTAAGAAAATGATATTTTATTTCAATATGTTTAGTTCTACTATGGGAAACAGGATTATGTGCAATTGATATAGCACTAGTAGAATCACAAAATAGTGGAGTTTTACTTACCTGAAATCCATAATCCTCAAGCTGATGTTGTATCCATAGAAGTTGAGCACAGCAACTTCCTGCAGCCACATATTCTGACTCTGCAGTGGAGATAGCCACACTTGTTTGCTTCTTGCTACTCCATGAAATCAGTCTTCCACCTAGGAATTGACAGGTTCCAGTTGTGCTTTTTCTGTCTTCTTTGCATCCTGCAAAGTCTGCATCTGAATAACCTGTTAGTTCAAAATCCCCATTCCTAGGGTACCAGAGGCCTAGATAAGGTGTGCCCTTTAGATATCTCAATATCCTTTTGACTGCTGTCAAATGAGACTCTTTAGGGCATGCTTGATACCTTGCACAGACACATGTAGTATACATGATATCTGGTGTACTTGCAGTCAAATATAATAGGGAGCCAACTATCCCTCTATACAAAGACTCATCTACAGGTTTCCATGCATCATCCTTGCTAAGAGACATACTTGACCCCATAGGAGTCTTCATGGTACTGGATGAATCCATACCATACTTCCTTATGAGTTCTAGGGTGAACTTGGATTAGCATATGGATAATCCATTCTCAGTCTGTCTTACTTGGAGACCCAAGAAGAACTTTAGCTCTCTCATACTACTCATCTCAAATTGACATTGCATTAGTTTTGCAAACTTTTTGCAAAGGCTACTTTCAGTAGACCCAAATATAATGTCATCTACATATATTTGGACTAGTATTACTTTGCCTCTAGATTCCCTAAGGAATAGAGTCTTGTCTATTTTCCCCTTGTGAACTTATTCTCAATGAGGAAACTAGATAGGGTTTCATACCAAGCCCTAGGGGCTTGTTTTAACCCATATAATGCTTTCCTAAGACTATAAACATGATTAGGTTGAGTTGAATCAACAAAACCTGATGGCTGTTCCACATAGACTTCCTCTTTTAGATTACCATTCAAAAATGCTGACTTGACATCCATTTGGTAAACTTTAAATCCTTGAAAGGTTGCATAGGCCAGGAACATCCTTATGGCTTCTAGTCTGGCTACTGGAGCAAAGGTTCGATCAAAGTCAATACCTTCTTCCTGCCTATATCCTTTAGCAACCAATCTTGCTTTGTTCTTAATGATGACTCCATGTTCATCCATCTTGTTCCTATAGATCCACTTGGTTCCAATTATATTGTGGTCTTTTGTTTAGGAACAAGCTCCCAGACCTTGTACCTTTTGAACTGATTCAGCTCTTCTTGCATTGCCTCAATCCAATGAGGGTCTAGGATGGCTTCTTCAAACTTCTTTGGCTCAACTTGGGATAGAAAACTGGAGTAGATTACTGCATTCAGATTTCTGCTCCTTGTTTGTACCCCTTGTCTTGGATCACCAATGATTTGTTCTGCTGGATGATCTCTTAGATGCCTATTGGCTGGAGGCATCCTGACTTCAGGTTGAACTTCTTCAGTTTCTTCATTTTGCTGCACTCCTTGAACTTCATCTGTATTAGGTACATGTAGTACTCCCCCTGGACAGCATCCACATTCATCTACTTGCTGCCTTGCAGTAGGTTCTTCTTCTATAGTGAGCTTGTCCATCTTCTTTGTTATACCTGTGGAGCTGCAAATACTACTAGACAACTCATTGTTAATAAGTCTAGTTTCATCAAATACTACATGTACAGATTCTTCTACAACTTGAGTAGACAAGTTGTAGACTCTATAAGCCTTACTGTTGTTGTTGTACCCAACAAAAATTCCCTCTTGGGACTTGGCAGCAAACTTAGTCAAGTAAGACTTTCCATTGTTAAGTATAAAGCACTTACAACCAAAGATCCTGAAGTAGAATAGGTTTGGTTTCCTGCATTTTACAACCTCATAGGGGGTCTTGTTGAGGCTTTTAGTAATGGTAGCCCTATTAATAACATGACATGCAGTATTAACTGCTTCAGCCCAGAAATATTCTGGTAGTGATGTATCACTTAATAGGGTCCTACCAGCCTCAATGAAGGTTCTATTCTTCCTCTCAGCAATGCCATTTTGCTGAGGTGTTCTTGGTGAAGAAAACTCTTGAAATATCCCAAATTCTTCACATAGTTTTGCCATGCTATCAGACTGAAATTCAGTACCATGGTCACTTCTTATTTTGACCGCTGTACTAGCTAGTTCATTCTGAATTTGTTTGACAAAGCTATAGAAGACACTAGGTGTTTCAGATTTCTGTCTAAGGAAGAACACCCAGGAAAACCTTGAGTAGTCATCTACAACTACAAAGGTATAGACCTTCCTACCCAGGCTGTGAACTGGCATTAGACCAAAGAGATCCATATGCAAGAGGTATAAACACCTCACAGCATCTTTGTTTTCAATGCTTCTAAAGGTGGATCTAGTCTGCTTGCCCTTTTGACAAGCTGAGCAAATACCATCTTTAATACACTTAACTTGAGGACCATTCCTCACTCGCTCTTTACTAAAGAGTTTGCCAATTGTCTTGTAGTTTAGATGGGCTAGCCTCTTGTGCCATTTGACACAATGAGAGACTGTCTCATCAGCTACAAGACATACTGGACAACCATTGTTCTCAGCCATAATGTCTAAGCAATAGACATTCCTTTTTCTATAACCAGTCAAAATGATCTCTTGATTATTTGAGCTCCTGATATGACAACCATCTTTCACAAATGAGATGTCATACCCTACATCACTCAATTGACTTATACTAATAAGGTTATGTTTCAGACCTTTAACATAGGCCACTTGAGTAATTGTAATAAAGGAGTTAGATATGTTACCAAAACCCTTGATGATTCCTTTTTCAGAACCACCAAAGGTGACTTTTGGACCATCCTTGATGGGTGTGTAGTCCTTTAGTAAACCCCTGGTTCCAGTCATATGTCTGGAACATCCACTGTCCAAGTACCATATTGGGGCATGGCCACTTGCACTCACCTGCAAAACAGATTAGTGAACCTTAGAACCCAAAAAATTCTTGGGTCCTTGGTACTGGTTAGTTTGCATCCTAACAAAGCTACCTGCAGGTTTTCCATCAGGCAGTTTGCTACTCACTTTGGCACTAGCATTGTGCCAACAGTCCATAGCAAAGTGGCCTATCTTGCCATAGCACCAACACTCAAACTTATTGTACATTTGCTTAGGTACAGTCTTAGCTGTTTTATCTACAGCTGACTTGTTGAGAGTTGGGGCTTTGCCCTTGGACTTGGACTTAGACTGAATAATCCTTGCAGGTTTAGTAAATCCTAGTCCAGCTTTACCTTTGTGATGAACAAATTCATCAATTAAGGGTAGAACTGACTTAGGTTTAGAAAACCTAGCAACTAATTCTTTCTCCTTCTGAAGATTAATCTCCAGACTCTTGATTTGATCATTCTTAAATGATATAGTCCCCATCTAAATCACAGTTATGTGCTTCAGTCTGGCTATCTCATTAAGTTTTTGATCAAACATCTTCTCATAATCAGTTGCAGCCATTTTCAAACTTGCAATCTCCTTAGCTTGACTCTTGGCCAAGGATTTGCATTTCTTAAATGCTTGCAACAGAATTTTATATTCATCTATCAACTGATGAATATCCTCTCCAGACTCAGATGCACTCTCATCATTTGATGATGATGAATCTGTTTCTGAACTTGCACAAGAAATTGAACTTAAAGAACAATGTTGTACCTTACTAGGTCCTGGCTGCTCCAGGATTTTGTCACTTTCTGTCAATGCCATTAGTCCTTGACATTGATTGTCCTCTTGTTCATATATAGAGTTCATAATCTGGATGAACTCTTCTTCTTCTTCCTCAGCAAACAGTCCTATATATGTCTCAGCATCTGACTCAGTTTCTGATGAAGAAATATCTGACAGGCTCTTGTCCTTTTTGGCAACAAAAGACTTCTCCTTCTTGCCCTTGTATTGAGTCTTTTTCTTGTCATTAGACTCCTTTCTTTTCTCTGGACAGTCTGCAACAACATGTCCTTGTCTATTACAGCAATAGCATACAATTTTTGATAGTGTAGCTTTGCTAGACTTGGACTTTTTCCTGTCTTTTTTTGAAGATTTTTTATTCTGACAATAGTCTTCTTTATCCTGTGAAGTAGATGGCCTTGTCCTCCACTGTTTCTTCTTTAAGAACTTCTGAAAGTGTCTTGTGAAGGCAGGAAAGTCCTCATCACTTTCACTGCTTTCAGACTTTATACTTGCTGACTCATCTGATTCAGTTTCAGCTACTTTTGGTGGTGGAGTTGGTGACTTACTTCTGTACTTTCTGGGGGCTTCTGTTTTGAAGGCCACTGTCCTTTCTTTATATTCATTTCTTGTAGATTTCTCCTCTTCTTTCCTCACCATCAACTGCATTTCATAGGATAGCAGTTTTCCAAATAGTGTTGGTGGAGGAATTTCTGCCAACTTTGTCATTTCCCTAATGGCACAGATCTTGGTGTCCCAATCTTTTGTTAGGGACCTTAGAAACTTATCATTGAGTTCATAATTACTGAACTCTCTGCCATAGGACATGAGCTCATTCACAATCATGTAGATCTTCTTATAGCATTCAGTTATGCTATCGGCTTTACCTTGTCTAAAACTTTCATATTCTTGGTTTAGCAAGGATTTTCTGTCTTGCCTTACTTCTTCAGAACCCTCCATGTACACAATAAGAGTATCCCACATCTCTTTAGCTGTCTTACAGTGTATCAAATTTTGAAAAGTAGCATCATCTATGGCACTCACAATAATGTTTTGAGCCCTCTTATCCATAGTGGCTAGAACAATTTCATCCTTTGTCATTTCAGAGAAATCCTTAGGTGTTCTCTGAATTGCATCTAAGACTGACACCTTCATGGGCACATATGACCCTTCTTTCACTGTGATATAAATCCTAGGGTCTGAGGCTTCCATAAAAAGTCTCACACTTTCCTTCCAAATGCCAAAGATTTCCTTTCTGCAAATGGGTAGCTTCATGGATCCCAATTCCTTATGATTCTCAGTGGAACCCATGGTTCATGATTTTCTTGATTCTGTAATTTGACTTAGACTGAATCTGCCAACAGGATCTACTCAGACAGTTATGTCCCTTTTTGAGTAACCTAGCTCTAATACCACTTGAAAGATATTATACCTAATCACCTAGAGGGGGGTGAATAGGTGACTTAAATCTTTGTAACTTTTTATGCAGAATTTAACTTATAATCACAGAATTAAATCTACTTTATCACAGCACACAATCAGCAATCACAGAATTCCACAAGCACACAGAAGACACACAGTTTTATAGTGGTTCCCCAAGATTTGGGTACATCCACTTTCCCCCTTCGCCTATCTAGCAGTGTACTAAATTCGGCCAAACTCCTCCACTAGCTCAGAACCCCAAAACAGGTTCCTACAACTCAGGCCCAAGGCCCTACAACTCAGCTTCTTCACAAAGCCTACACTTAGCCACCAAGGCCTACTCTCAGCCACCAAGGACTACACTCAGCCACAACAGGCCTACACTCAGAGATTCAAATCTCCTACACTCAGGCACTCAATCCCTACACTCAGGCTTTATAATTACAGGCTTACAAAAACTCAGATCCCTAAGGATCCTACAAGATAATATGAATTCAAAATGTTAACTCTACAACTCAGAGAAAAGAGAGAAGAGTTGTGAGTTTCTTGATGAGTTCTTGGAAGAACTCAGCTGAAATCAATCTGACTTGGCTTTCTTCAAAGCTTCTTGAATGTAGAACACAATAAGATTGACCTCTTCTGCAGTTGATCCTTGATCTCTGCTACTTAAGATTCAGAATAAATCTGAACCCTTCTTCTCAGCCTGGTTCCAATGGCTGACTTCTTGGATGGAGCTCTCTCTCTCTCTCTCCAACTTCTTAGATCTTCACTAGATTCTTCAAGGAATAGATAGATCTTCTTCTTGTTAATGATCACTTGAACATTAATCCAATCGATCTCTTTATGTAGACAGTATAAGCCTATTTATAGGCCTTCTTCATGGTAACCGGCTGGTCTGGTTCATAACTGATTTCTGACAACTCTGACAGGTGCAGTAGACCGGCTGGAATGGCAGCTGTCAAGTCATCCAGTCAGTTCTTGAAAATTCTGTAACTGTCTGAAAGTGTCGAGACTGTCTGTCTTTAAGTGTCGACACTTATAGACTAAGTGTCGACACAAGTTGACTAAGTGTCGACACTAGCCTACAAGGTGTCGACACAACTCCTTGTGTTGTAGATTTTATATCTCGACACTGCTTCTTCTTCATGTGTCGACACTGATAATGTGTGTTGACACAGGTTCTTGTGCTTCAGTATTTTGCTGAATTCTTCTAAGTGTCGACACAACACCTTTGTGTCGACACATCTTCATGTGTTGAACTTGCTGAGTGTCGACACTTCTTCTTGGTGTCGACACATGTCTTCAGTGTTGATACTTGCTGAGTGTCGACACAGCTCCTTGTGTCGACACGTTCTTCTTCTGTTGAGACTTTTGCTGAGTGTCGACACATCTCCTTTGTATCGACACTTGTACTTAGAATATTCTTGAACTTTGCTAAGTGTCGACACAGCTCCTTGTGTCGACACTTTCTTCAAGTGTTGAGTCTTCAGCTGAGTGTCGACACATGCTTTCTTGTGTCGACACTTTCTTCAAGTGTTGACTCTTCTGCTGAGTGTCGACACATTATTCTGGGTGTCGACACTTATACTTAGACTCTACTGACTTTTGCTGAGTGTCGACACAGCCTCCAAGTGATGACACTTTCTGATGTAGACGCAGTTTCACTGGGTGTCGACACAACTGATATGTGTCGACACTGCTTTACTGCACTCTTCTTCATTGAGTGTCGACACAGCTACTTGTGTCGACACTTTCTGTCTGGTGTCGACTCTGCATCCCTGGTGTCGACACAATGACTCCAAGTGTCGACACTGCTTGCCTGGGTGTCGACACAAGTCTTCTTAAGTGTCGACACTTTCCCTCTGGGTGTCGACACATGGACTTAGAAACTTTTTCTTCTTTCCTGCAAATACTTAACCTGCACAAGTAAACTCAAAACACATCAAATACATTTATGATGTATATCATTGAGTTGGGTGAGGCTTCTTCAAATTAGGTACATTTATACCAATGTACCCAACATGAATGAAATAATATCTTGTACTAATGCTTAATCAAGTTATCTTGCAACCATTTTTATAGAAGAAATTCTCATCTCTCGAATCTCGGAAATCTGGATATCATATATTTCTTTAGTCATCTCTAACTAGATAAAATGAAGGATATTATGAATAATTAAAATCAGTGTTGCTAATAAGAAAGGGAAATCTCTTTCTCAGCTCTAAACCGTAGCAAACTTAAGATCACTTACATTTCTCGCCTCTCGAATCTCGAAGCGCAGTATAAAAGTAGAAACTTTAAGTTAAAGATTCATACCACTCGTCTCTAGATTCTTGCAATGCGATAAGATAGCCTTCAAACTAACAATACGTCACTTGTCTCTCGATTCTCGCAACACAATAGAAGATGAAAGCATAACCCAACTCTCCATATCAAATTCAAAAATTTCACCAAGATAATTTATCAAACAAATTCAAACATAAGAAAGATTCACCACCAAAACACACACAGTATTCTCTCCATACAAGACTAAGAGAGTTTAGTTCATAATGGAGATAAAACAGCGCAAAAGAGATCTTAAGTACATGGTGTCAGAAATTCAGATCTACCCTTTCTATTGGTTGAAACGCAGGTTCTCCAGCTCAAAAACCCTAGCCGCAACCTCCTCTCTTCTCAGAAATAACAAAAGATTCTTTATTTTCATTCTTCCCCTCTATTTATGAGTGTAAATGCCCCATATGGACTCCAGAAATTCTGAAAGGAAGCCTCTTTTCATTTCCATAACTGTTGTTTTTCTAATACGTTCAGATTTTCGAAATTCAAATTCGCGGATTTATTGTAACAATTTTTTTTATTTGTTGCAATAAATTTTTTCTGTCCATTTTACAGCAAAAACTGCTCCGAAATTCCTATAAATTTTCTGCAACATTCCGCATCCTGCTCTATGCTTAACATCAACCGAGCAAGTTAATTTCTTCATGATTCTCTATCATAAAAACAAGTTAAAACATTAATAATATATGAATTTTCTCACGGATAATGATTTGCTCGTTTACATATATTTTTAATCAATATTTTTCAAATAAATTAGTTAAAATGCAGATAATTGACGCACAAGATAACTTTATGGTGTGAAGTTATCTATCGCTTTCTCGTATACGACCACTATTGATTTTCAAACTATTATTGCTACCTGGCAGACTGTCATCATTTGCTCTTGTTGTTGGGCTTCTTCGACTGGTTGTCAGCTATATCTGCCCTCTCCATGCCTTGATCGTAGTTTCTTCTTGGTTGGATCTTCTCCAATGGTCGATCGTGCTACTTTGTTTCTTTTGACTCGCCTATATTCTCCTGCCAGTCACATTCCTTCTCGGGGTAATGATTGTCACACTCGCGCTTACCTTAAGTGTACTTACTGCTGTAGAGATGGTCACCTCAAAGTCATGTGTTATTGTATGCACTTTCTTCCTCTTATACTGCCTGCCTCTATTGTCGTTCTTGCTTCAAACAGTGGTCGTGCTGACATTGATGCCTTGCACACCCAACTCCAGCATTTTCAAGAGTTGATTTGTTGTCCCTTCAGCTCTATTGTGTTTATTTCTGATGGGGATGTTTTCTGTCTTACCCACACTTCCTCTTAGATTATGGACTCTGGGGAAACACATCATATTACCCCAACAAAACCTTCCTGATACTTGGACTCTGCGTATCTCAAGTTTTATTTCCACTGGGGACACTACTCTAGTCATTGGATCAGCCAACGTCACCCTTACCACCTCCCTCACTCTTCGCTCATTTCTTCATGTTCTGGGCTCTCCTTTCAATCTCATATCTATTAGTCGTTTCACACAAGATCTTGATTGCTTTGTGACTTTCTCTTTCACCTCTTGTATTGTGCAGGATCGACGAACGCAGACTATCATTGGTAAAGGAAAGTGGTTCAATAAGCTTTTCATCTTTGACTCCCACCCCACATTCTCTCCACTATTAGTTTTGTCGAGTGACATCAGCGTCTTGGGCATGCTCCTCTCCGCATCCTCCAAAACATTCTTCTAGATTTGTCCCTCACCGACTTCACATGTGAGTCATTTATTTACGATAAACACCATCATTCTACCTTTTCACCTCAGTGTACTTGGAGCGATGCTCCCATTATTTTAACTTATTCCGATATTTGGGGACCCTATAAAACCGTAGTGTTTTTGGTTATTGTTACTTCGTTACATGCATTGATGATTACTTTTGTATGACATGATTGTATTTTCTTTGTGATCAATCTAAATTGCCTCGTGTATTTTGTACCTCTATCTTTGAGACTCATAACCAATTTTCTACTATCATTAAAACTCTCTGCACCAATAATGCTCATGAATACAAAGGACATGTATTTATAGACTTGTGTACTGAGTTTGACATTATCCATCAAATCTCATATGTGAATACTCCCCAATAAAATAGTGTTGTCGAACGAAAGAATCGACACCTTCTTGAGGTTGCCCGCTCCCTTATGTTTCAAATAAATGTTCCAAACATATGTTGGAATTTTGCAGTTTCTACGATCTATCACCTCATTAACCGCCTTCCCTCATCTCTTCTCAATTTTGCATCTCCCTTTAACCTTCTTTTTCCTTCCATACCTCCCTTTGCAGTCACCCCTCATGTCTTTGGCAGCATGTGTTATGTTCACAATCTTGGTCTGTCTATTGATAAGTTTGCCTCAGGTGTCACAAAATATATGTTCGTTGGGGTACTCTTACACTCAGAAAGATTATGTATGTTAGTCTCCCACTGATTGGAAGATTGGAAGATTATGGTATTCATAGATGTCACCTTTCTTGAAGACCAGCCATATCTTTCTCAACCCCTTCACCTTCCACTACTGTTATCATCTCCTTTGTGGCCAGTTGTTCCCGTTACTTTGCCACATCCACCTCTCCTCCCCATGCCACTCCTACTCCAACCGCCAAAATCTCCTCTAATTCATGCGGACACTCGTCGCCCGCCTCATTCTAATGCCCTGAGTCTACTACCTTCTACTAATGACACTTTGCGTTCTGCTAATCTGAACATTCCTTTTATAGCTCAGCCCACCAATAATTTTGTTTCTTTGCATCGATTATCTCCACTTCTTCATACCTTCGCGACTTCATTATCTTCGGTTTCCACCATTAATTCATTGTATGAGGCTCTTCAACATTAGGGATAACAGGAGGCTATGGAAGAAGAAATGTCTACCCTCTAGGACAATCACACCTGGGATCTTGTCCCTCTCCCTCCTGGCCAGATGTGTGTGAGTTGCAAATGGGTTTTTACTATCAAACATACTCTAACTAGGATGGTTGAATAACTCAACACTTGTCTTGTTGCCCGTTAATTTATTCAACAATATGGTCTTGACAATGAAGAGACCTTCTCCCTTATTACAAAGTTAAACATTGTCCGTGTCTTGATCTCTATGGTCATTCATCGACATTGGACACTGCATCAGTTGGACGTTAAAATTACTTTCCTCAATGAGTCAATGGTGATCTTGCTGAGAGTGTCTTTGTGTACCAACCCCGTGACTTAGAGACCATGGGGTAGTCACTTGTTTGTCACCTCTGAAAATCTCTTTATGCTCTCAAACAGTCACCTCGGGCATGATTTGACAAGTTCGGTCAGGTTATTAGTGATTTTAGGTTTACTCGGAGCTCGGCCGACTTCTCTAACTTCACCCGACATTGTCCATTAGGCACCGTAATACTCCTGGTTTATGTTGATGATATCTTAATCACTAAAGATGATTCAAAAGTCATCCATATGCTCAAGGAACACTTGACCTCCGTGTTCTAAACCAAAGATTTGGGGAATCTCCAATATTTTCTTAGCATCAAGGTACCCTATCGACACGATGGTCTTTTCCTATCTCAAAAATAGTATTGCATTGATCTTTTACAGTACGCTGGCTACTCTAGTTGCAAGCCAGCAGGCACACACATGGATGTCAACCACAAGTTCTATGTATGCTCCTTTGACTCGGATACACTTCTACCAAACCAGAATACTATCGTCATCTTGTGGAAAAGTTGATATATTTGATAGTTACAAGACATGATATATTGTTTGTTGTTGTGATTGTTGGTAGGCTTATGCATGCTCTACGAACTTCTCAACTTCAAGCAGTTGAGCTCATTATCCAATGCCTAAAGTCTTCTCCCAGACAAGGGCTCATATATAAGCCCTCCTCGTCTCTATCTCCCGTTGTATACTCTAACGTTGTCCAAAAACCAGCAGAAAGATAGAAAGAGAAGCAGGAGATACTCCCCTCCTCCAGTACATAGATACAGGAAGGATCCTCCTCCTCCTCCTCCATCAGCTGGTGTCAGTGGCTCTAGCTCCCAGAGATCTGCCCTAATGCAAACTTATCAAAGACAGTCAGGGAGATCTTCTAGAAGCAGCCAGCAGAGGCCATCCTCCTCAGGAAGTCAACAGCATAAGCAGCAGCAGCATCAACAAAGTTCTGAAGCTCATAAAGCTGAAAGCCCCAAAAGACCTCTCTCTTCTCCAATTCCTTTTGAAGATCCAGAGACTGCAAATACAGCAAGAATGGCTAGATACCAAGAGCTGATTGGTTTATCATTGATAAATAAAGCTAAAGCAGAAGGAAAAGATATTTCTGGTCTTTCAACTATGTCAAAGAATAGAAAGGAAGAGCTGAAAAGATTTGACAAAGGCAACAAACTATTTAATGTTGATGATTATATGAAACTTCATCCAGAAGCAGTTGTCCCTAGGGCTACATCATTAAAAATTATTGGGGCAACTGATATGACCATGACAGTGGCTCAAGCTCAAAATCCTAACAGAGAAATCATTTTCCAGAAGCCAGGAGAAAAGAAAGCAGAAAACAAACCTCAGCAGAAGAAGCCAAAGAAGTAATTTTCTTGTTGTTTTAATTTCTGTCTGTTATTTGTCTTTAAAATGTGCTATCTGTTAAACAAAGCTGTATGTATATATATATCTGTTGCTTGTGTTATAATTCTCTGCCAGATATATCTCTTTTCTTGCTTTGTTTTTCTGTCTTGAGTCTCTGTTAGTGACCTCACCCAAATAGGGGGAGATTGTTGGATCCCTAGTTGATTTGGGCTAGGTTCACTGACTTAGGATGAGACCCATCATGTATAGCCAGGGTCAATTTGTGTTCTAGAGTCTAGGTTAAGTCCTTAGGCTCAACTCCAGGTGGACCAGCTTTCAACAAGACCCTCAGAGACTCCAGACTCACAAGTTTTCAAGACTAAGTAAAGTGAGTTTGACGCTCGTCGAACTCCGCCCGACGAAAGGAATTCTGCGCTCGACGATCTTGAGACAATTCTTAGTGCTGAGCTAGACAATCTGGGTTCTCTATTCGACAAAAACTCAGGCTCTACATCAAGCCAAAGTCAGGAGAACTTCAAATTTTTCTAAGTCCAGTTTCAAGCTTCGGTCGACGAATTATATTCTGAGCTCGACGAACTTCGACCTCAAGTTCACAGCTTCTCAGGTCGACGAAGTCAGCTTCTCAGGTCGACGAATGATAATCTCTACTCGACGATTTCTGGACTCAGAGATATTGTGTCGACACTTAGGGTTTGTGTCGACACCAGTCAATTTGTGTCGACACCAGAGGATTTGTGTCGACACCAAGATCAATCTGTCGACACCAACTTATGTCGATACAGCATTTCAGCAGATGCAGGATATTTTGTCTAAGTCCAGAACTATTCTCTGCTCGACGAATTTGATTCTCAGCTCGACGAATGAAGAATGTCTATTAGATGAATGAAGATTGTCTGGTCGATGAACTCTCTCAAGCTCAGCTCGACGAACTCAAGCTCAGCTCGACGAACTCTTTCAAGCTCAGCTCGACGAACTCAAGCTCAGATCGACGAACACAAGTGCAGTTCGACGAATTGTGTTCTTCGTTTGACGAATCCAGATTAGGTTTTCTTCAAGGTTCCCATCCCGTTTCTTGGTGCTGATTCCTAAACATTTAATGTCAGATCTTCTCGGAATGTTACCGTTAGAACGCACATTGACTATGGACGATTATATGCCATTTTTCCATGGGACAGTTAGGAAAGTCATTGATTGCTGATTCTTTACAAGGCCGACTGTAATTACTGCTCGACATTCAAAAGTTTGAATATTCCTCAGTCAGATATACACAGACACACATGAAGAGAACAGTACGAAGTAGTGATAGAGTTCAAGAATTACAGCGCAGAAAATACTCTGAAGTTGCAGAAGAACAAACATTTCGAAAATCTAAAGTTCTTGACTGCAATCAGCCTTGACCAGAGAACTCTCTCAAGAAGAAGAAGAAGAACAACTAAATTCAATCAAGAGTCTTCTTCTCTCTATTCACAGGATAACTTCAAAGGACAACAATCAATCAATCTGTCAAAGAAGTTCCTGAAGCAGTTCTGATCCAGGCATTCTAGGTCATTGAAGGCCTATCACTCTGAAGCAGTGCTCCAGCATTCCTGACCAATTCAAGACCTCAGGGGGAGCAAGAGCTGCTACAATCAATCCACAAGTCTTCTCTCTGACTGTTGACAGAGAAGACACTATCACCCTCTCTCCAATTCTTGTACAGGGTTTTAAATCCCTTCAAAATTATTTTGGTTGCAAGTCTCCTTCCAAAAGACTTGAGGGTTTGGTTTTTGGGGACCTGATCAAAACCCATTGGTGCTCAGGACACCTGATCAACTCATCATGTAGTGGATTCCTACCTAGGTTGGTAGAAGAGTGGATGTACCCAGATTGGTTGCGGAACCACTATAGCTCATTGTGTCTTCTGGTTGCTTATTTTCTTTTATTTTCTGGCTGTGGTCTGTGATTGCTCTGTGTTTAGTTAGTTGTTGTATTTACTTTATCTTATTTGCTTCCCTGTTCACTTAGGAATACAAAAAAAGTTGTAAAAAGTTTCTAGCAAGCACCATACTCTATTCACCCCCCCCCCCCTCTAGAGTATATCAGATCTAACCTGCACTTTCAATTGGTATCAAAGCAAGGTTGGTTAAAATACCACACCTTACTGGTTGCACAGGCTAACACCTGAACCCAAAGATCCTTCCAGTTAGATCTGCTTGTTTAAGTTTGTTATTAGATTTATTTCTCCACAGAACATGGCCCAAAACAAAGATTATGCTAGCACCAGACCTCCAGTGTGCAACCTATCTAAGTTTGCACTTTGGAAGGCAAGGATTAGATTATACATGAACTCTATTGATGAAGATATCTTTAATTCTGTTTTGACAGTGTGTCCAAGACCCCCAGAAAATACAAGTACAAGTGTTGTTCCACCTCCTTTAGGAACAGATGCAGAAATCAAGAAATGGAAAGTGGCAGATGCAAAGGCTATGAACATTCTAGCTCAGACTATGTCTGATGAAATATTCCAAAAGGTAGCTGAATGCAACTCAGCAAAGGACATCTGGGACAAGTTATCTGAGATAGTCTCAGGATCTGCTGATGAGAGAAAAGATAGAAGATCTCATCTCATAACCCAGTATGAGAATTTCAAGAAAGAAGAAGCTGAGTCAGTAGCAGATATGTATAATAGACTCAGTCTTATAGTTAATGAGCTGAAAACATTGGACAAAGAGATCTCATTGACTGAGCTCAATGATAAAATCCTAATGTGCTTCTCAAGCACTTGGGACTCAAGGATCTGGCCAGTCAAGGATTCCAGAAGCCTAAATGAGATCACCACTGAAGCTCTCTTGGGCAAGCTCAAGTCTTATGAGCTACTCATCAAGAATAGAGAAGAAGAGCAGAAGGCTGCCTCACCAGCTATCAGAAAGGAAAAAATCAATATCTTTCAAAGCCATTGAAGATCAGCCTGAAGACAAGGTCACAAGCAATGAAGAGCTGCTAAGCCTACTGGCCAAAAGATTTTACAAAATGGCTAAAAAAGATTTCAGGAAAAAGTCTTCCAGAGGGCATGACAAGCCAAGGTATGACAAATCAAATAACAAAGAGATTATTTGTTTTGGATGCAGGAAACCAGGCCACATATTGTCTAATTGTCCAGAAAATCAGTATAAGGACAAAAAGGACAGGAAGGAAAAAAGAAAAGATAAAGAATCCAGGAAGAACAGCAATGACAAACCCTCCTCCAGCAAGAACAAACACAAAAGGAAGGGGTTTGTAGCTGAAACTTGGAGTGAGACAGAAGAAGAAACTGAAGCTTCATCCAGCTCTAGTGATGATGAAGATGATGCTGATGAAAAAGAATTCTGCATGATGACTATCAATGCCTCACAATAAAATTCTGATGCAGAAGAGTCAGAGTCAGAGACTCAATTTGAAGAGGACCAGGTAATAAGTTCTTTTGATTTTAATTCTGAGGACTTCAAGTGTGAGTTTAAAGCACTATGTTTGGATTTATTAAAATCTGAGAAGGAAATCATTTCTCTCAGAAATCAATTATCTGAACACAGTACTTTAAAATTAGAAAACCTCAAACTCTCTGAGTAGTTGGAATGTTGTAGGGAGCAGATAGCCTCACTGAAAAGTGAACTATCAGAGGCCAAGAAGTTTGAAGAATCTCTCAATGGGAGAAGTATCAAACTAATGGGCATCACAAGCACAGTGAACTCAAGATTCAATAGTACACTGGGCTTGGGTGCTTCATCCAGCCAACCTATAGTATTATCAACCCCAATCAAATGTATCTTTAATAAAGGTAAGGGAGTTATGGAGGTAGCTAGGAAGAATTCTGATTTACCTAAGAAAACGAAAGTTCAATAGAATTCGTCGAACGGAGCTCGACGATCGCCGAGTGGAGCTCAACGATCTCAGGCTAAATCGTCGAACTCAGGTCGACGATCCCTGAACCCTGAACTCAGGCATGGTTGATCTTCGAACGGAGCTCGACGATCTGACCCAAGATCGTCGAACTCAGCTCAGAGATCATCGAACAGAGCTCAGAGTTTTGAAAAATCTTTCAAGGGCAAATCAAACTTCAATCCTAGAGGTCCTTCATCCCAAAGATTTAACCCTTATACTGAATGGATAATACCTCCAAGGACATATCATCCTGAAGGCTATAAGAGTCAACCAGGGATGTCTTTTATTTCTGAATTCAAAGGTTATCAACCTAGGCCCAAGGTAAATTGGGTCAAAAACAAATAAATTGTTTTATGTGCAGGTGAAGACCTATCCAACATCAAACCAGCAATGGTATCTGGATAGTGGGTAATCAAAGTACATGACAGGGAACAAGGATAATTTCACATCCTTCAAAGCCAAGCTTGGACCCAAAGTAATATTTGGTGATTCAAACTTTGGACTAACAAAAGGATATGGTGCAGTGCAGATTGGCACAGTCACATTCAAGAAAGTAGCCTATGTGGAAGGACTGAAGCACAACTTGATCAGCATCAGTTAACTGTGTGATGAAGGCTATCAAGTGACCTTCAACAAATCCTCATGCAAGATCAAATCAGAGGACAACACAACTGTGTTGACAGGTAAAAGGAAAGGTAACATCTATCTAGTAGACTTTCTTTCAACTAAGGTAGATTTATGCTTGTTTAATTCTATTTGTAGACCTAATGAACTATGACATAAGAGATTAGGACATATAAACCTTAGAACCATTGCTAGGCTATCCAAGGACAACCTTGTTAGAGGACTACCTTCTGGCCCCTACAAGAAGGAAAGACTCTGCAGGGCTTGTCAATTAGGCAAGCAAACCAAAAATAGTTTCAAGTCACTTAATAAGAGTGATTCACCTAGGATTTTGTATCTGTTACACATGGATCTCTTTAGACCCATCACAGTACAAATCTTAGGAGGGAAATCTTATACTTTAGTGGTTGTAGATGACTTCTCTAGATTCACATGGGTGTTCTTTCTGAGAAAGAAGTCTGATAACTTTAAGTGTTTGACAGAGTTTCTCAAATGCATACAGACTGAGTTCAACACTCACATTGCCCTGATCAGAAGTGATCATGGGACAGAGTTTGATTCTCTTCTTATGCAAGAGTTCTGTCAGAGTGAAGGGATCAGGCACACTTTCTCAACTCCTAGAACTCCTCAACAAAATGGGGTAGCTGAAAGGAAAAATAGAACCCTTATTGAATCTGCTACTACATTGTTGTCAGATGTTCAACTTCCTCTATCCTTTTGGGCAGAGGTAGTGAACACCTCCAACTATGTGTTGAATAGAAGTTTGATACATAAACTGAAGGGTAAGACTCCCTATGAATTACTCAAAGGGAAGAAACCTAAAGTAGATTACTTCAAAATCTTTGGTTGTATTTGCTACATTCATAATAATGACAAGAAATACATAGCAAAATTTCAAGCTAAAGCTGATGAAGGAGTATTTCTGGGATACTCCATGATCAGTAAAGCTTATAGGGTGTATAATAAATCAACTCTTAAAATTGAAGAATCTATTCATGTATCTTTTGATGAGACTAACATGTCATACAAGGAGAAAGAAATTTCTACCATAAGCTCTTTGCAGGTTCCACCACTGTGTGAGTCTATGGATGGACTGAACATTACCTAAGAGGTGTCAAACCATCCCACTCCACAAGTTGCTGAAGATAGTGAAGAGGAAAGTCAAGAGGAAGTGGCTGAACTTCCCCCAACAGTTAGTATCATTCCCCAAGAGGAATTAAATACTGAAGCTGTTACTCAACCAACTCCACCAACTGATCTTGTCACACTTAGAGATCACCCCAGATCTCAAGTAATTGGAGACATTTCAGCAAGTGTACAGACAAGGCATCAACTCAACCAAGACTTGATGCATGCCTGTTTTCTCTCTCAAATTAAACCTCTCACCATTCATGATGCAGAGCAAGATCCCCACTGGATCATTACAATGCAAGAGGAACTCAATCAGTTTGAGAGATGTAGAGTTTGGGATTTGGTTCCAAGACCCCATAACTATCCAGTTATTGGAACCAAATGGGTCTACAGGAACAAGTTGGATGCTCAAGGCAACATAGTGAGGAACAAGGCTAGTCTTGTTGCTCAAGGCTACAGATAAGAGGAAGGAATAGACTACAACCAAACATTTGCCCCTGTTGCAAGGTTAGAGGCCATTAGGATATTCCTTGCCTATGCAGCTTACAAGAGATTCAAGGTCTACCAGATAGATGTCAAAAGTGTATTTCTAAATGGATTACTTCAAGAAGAGGTTTATGTAGAACAACCTCCAGGTTTTATCTCTCCAACTCAACCCTCTTTTGTTTTTAAATTGCATAAAACTCTCTATAGTTTAAAGCAAGCTCCAAGAGCTTGGTATGAGACTCTAGCAAGCTCTCTTTTAGAGCATGAATTTACAAGAGGAACCATAGATAAAATACTTTTCACTAGACATCATAAGGACCAAACATTGTTAGTACAAATATATGTGGATAATATTATTTTTGGGTCTACTGATCCCAAATTGTGCAAGAGATTTGCTGACCTCATACATTCAAAATTTGAGATGAGTAGCATGGGTGAGCTTTCCTACTTCCTTGGTCTCCAAGTGAAGCAGCTCCCAGATGGTATGTTCCTCTCCCAAGCTAAGTATGCTAAAGAGCTTATCAAAAAGTTTGGGATGGGTGATGCTTCAGGGATGAAAACCCCTATGGCTACAAATGCTGTTGTAGATTCTGATGCAGCAGGGAAACCTGTAGATCAGAAAAGTTATAAGGTAATTGTTGGATCCCTATTATACCTAACAGCTAGCAGACCTGACATAATGTTTGCCACATGCCTTTGTGCTAGGTTCCAAGTGAACCCTAAAGAATCTCACCTTATTTTCCTAAAAAGAATTTTGAGATATATAAAGAGTTGCCCTAGTCTAGGACTCTGGTATCCTGCAGAGTCAGAGTTTGAGTTAACTGGATACTCAGATGCTGACTATGCTGGATGTAGAGTGGACAGGAAAAGTACCTCTGGAACATGCCAGTTCCTTGGTATGAGACTTGTCTCCTGGTTTTGTAAAAAACAGACATATGTGTCCACATCAACTGCAGAAGCAGAATACATGGCTGCTGGTAGTTGCTGTTCACAAATGCTATGGATACAAAACCAACTCTTAGATTATGGTGTCAAATTAAATAATTCAACATTATTTTGTGATAATACTAGTGTTATTGTTATAGCACAGAATCCAGTTCACCATTCTAGGACTAAACATATTGAAATAAGACATCATTTCATTAGAGATAATGTGGACACAAAGAAAATTATCTTGATCCACATTCCTACTGATCTCCAGAGAGCAGATATTTTCACCAAGCCATTGGATGAGAAAACCCATCTGTTCTTTATAAATCAACTGGGAATGATTGATGGAGAAGAGTTAACCTAGTTTATGTCTGCATTCGACAAATTTTCCAGAGTTTGTCGAACGGAGTTCGACGAATTAGGTAAAGTTTGAGAGATTCTCGTCGAACGGAGATCGACGAATTCTCTGTGTGAGGAAACAATTTTCATCGACCAGAGATCGATGAACTTTGCTTCAAGAAGACATTTCGTCGAACGGAGTTCGACGAACTGTTTTCGATTCTTCTGGATGAGATCGACGAATTATCTATCTATAATTTATTTCGTCGAGCTCAGTTCGAAGAATTTTTCTTTTTCGTGGAACGGAGTTTTTCGATTCATATTCTGAAAATATTATATCTAGGTTTTCTTCGACCTCTGTCCCGCGCTTTTAGTTCCTTTGCTCTTGATCGTCGTTTCTCTCTGTATTTTTCTAGCAGGACATCAATGGTGATTCCCTCAGGTGCTCTGGTTGCAATGAAGTTTGACACTGGATTTGACATGGACTTTGAGTCGTTTCAACACTCTGACCCCATCTTCCTTTACATCTTGGAACTACTGGAAGAACTAAGTTTAAAGGATTTCATGACCAGGTGCATTAAACTTCATGGAACGGAAATACGAGAATGGGTATATACATCTACAGTTTCTGAAGAAGTTGTTTTGACCGGCAATATAGGGAACACTATTGTTTCCCTCTCTCCCGCAGTTCTCACTGAAGTATTTAGATTAGTGAACGGAGAAGACAATCTGGAAATGGATTCTGAGGAATCCAATGATATGCTGAAACTAATGGGTTTCTCTGGGAACAACCCTAATAAGTTATTGAAAAAGTAATTATCCGCCGCCTACCAATTTCTGCCAGATATTACGGGAAAGATTCTGATGGCCAAGCACTCTGCTCATGACTATATTACCCGTCACCAATTTCTAATAATGTGTGCAGTAGTGAATAAGCGACAGGTTGATTGTAGTAAGGTGTTCTTTGAATTGATCAAAAAGAAGAACAGCAAGAAGGAAGTCTGCTTTGGCAGAATTTTGGGCATATTTCTTCAAGCGAAGGCTGCTGAATGTATGGTCTCCCCAACCATCTTCATAAACGCCAGCAAGAGCCTCACTTGCACTCTATTTGGCAGGTGGGAGAGGACCATCTCCAAGCCCTCAAAGGCTTCTTCCTCCTCCCTCCAAACTTCTGAGAGCACAAGGGCTGTAAAGGCCGCTCTTCACCCTGCTGAAGAGGTTCCTCCATCTCAACCATCTATTCCAGCACCTCTTCCTCCAAAGAAGCCTCCTCATGTACCTACCCCTCCTTCATCTCCACCACTTGACCTGACAAATATTCCATCTCCACCTCCATCTTCCCCCTTGCAAGTTGATCATCAACCCACTCCTCCAGATTCCCCTCAGGACATTCCTATTCCTACACCTCCACAGTCTCCTCTTCCCCCACACTTATCCACCATCCCATCTTATAATATACCATCATATGCAATCATGCAAGATGCCCCCCTCCATCTATTATTCCTCCTCCCATTCCATCCCATTCCCCTTCCCCATTTGATCAATCTACCCTCATTCCTTTGCTCACACCTCTCATCAAATCCTTGATCCAAGAGGCCATTACACCTCTTGTGACCTCCATTAATTCCTTATCTGCCCAGATCTCTCTTCTATCGTCTGTCCCCTCTTCATCTAGGGGCCTGGCTCCAGGTATTCCTGAACCCAGGTAGGGGGAGATGATTTGTGATGAAGTTGGAGCAGATGCAGATACAGCAGCAGCAGTCACAACAGTTCCCTCTCCAGCAGATTCAGATTCAGATAAGGATACACCAATTTTGACAGACTTTGATGATGAGATGTCTGAGTTAATTCAATTTATGAATATTGACATTGATTTGGATGAGTCAGTTGCTCAAATAACTCTTGTTGGTGATTTCTATTTAAATCCCACAGTGAATTTATCAATTTTGTTGAGAAGTTTTGACACTGTACATATGAAATTCCCTCCAGCAGATTTCTCTAAGCCTTATTTGGCTATGGTACCATATACCTCTCCGGCTAGTCTAGCAGTTGCCAAGCAACTCTGTGACAATTTTGCTCTCTCTGTCTCTAGCTCAAAAGTCATTCCAGAAGATACATCAGTGTCAGTCTCAGCCCCAGATTTTATTATGGATGACTCTCCTATGCCTACTCTAGATGAGCTTATTCAGGCAGACATTGAAGAAGATAATAAGGCAGTAGCTGATAGCTCTGTTTCTTTTATTTCTGAATCTTGTACACATAATTCTTCTCTTGTTGCTGAAACACTTATTCCTGAACCTTCTGCCCCTCCTCCATCAAAGGCTATTGTTTCTGATAAAGCTTTGAAAGCTTTGGATGCATTGTATGATACCCATCAGGATTCAGAATCTGATGATGATGATATTGATTCTGATGAGGATGCAGCTAGTAGGAAAAAGAGATTGTTGGCAAAGAAGAGAAAGGCTGCTCCTCCTCCCAAGCCAAATCCCACTGCAGACACTCCCTACTATATTCTGCACAATGTGACTCTATATAAGGGAATGCCAGCATGGATGTGGCTCTCCAAAAACCAGCAGAAAGATAGAAAGAGAAGCAGGAGATACTCCCCTCCTCCAGTACACAGATACAGGAAGGATCCTCCTCCTCTTCCTCCTCCATCAGCTGGTGCCAGTGGCTCTAGCTCCCAGAGATCTGCCCCAATGCAAACTTATCAAAGACAGTCAGGGAGATCTTCTAGAAGCAGCCAGCAGAGGCCATCCTCCTCAGGAAGTCAACATCATAAGCAGCAGCAGCATCAACAAAGTTCTGAAGCTCATAAAACTGAAAGCCCAAAAAGACCTCTCTCTTCTCCAATTCCTTTTGAAGATCCAGAGACTGCAAATACAGCAAGAATGGCTAGATACCAAGAGCTGATTGGTCTATCATTGATAAATAAAGCTAAAGCAGAAGGAAAAGATATTTCTGGTCTTTCAACTATGTCAAAGTATAGAAAGGAAGAGCTGAAAATATTTGACAAAGGCAACAAACTATTTAATGTTGATGATTATATGAAACTTCATCCATAAGCAGTTGTCCCCAGGGCTACATCATTGAAAATTATTGGGGCAGTTGATATGACCATGACAGTGGCTCAAGCTCAAAATCCTAACAGAGAAATCATTTTCCAGAAGCCAGGAGAAAAGAAAGCAGAAGACAAACCTCATTAGAAGAAGCCAAAGAAGTAATTTTCTTGTTGTTTTTATTTCTGTCTGTTATTTGTCTTTAAACTGTGCTATTTGTTAAACAAAGTTGTGTGTATATATATATATGTTGCTTGTGTTATAATTCTCTGCCAGATATATCTCTTTTCTTGCTTTGTTTTTCTGTCTTGAGTCTTTGTTAGTGACCTCACCCAAATAGGGGGAGATTGTTGGATCCCTAGTTGATTTGGGCTAGGTTCACTGACTTAGGATGTGACCCATCATGTATAGCCAGGGTCAATTTGTGTCCTAGAGTCTAGTTTAAATCATTAGGCTCAACTCCAGGTGGACCAGCTTTCAACAAGACCCTCAGAGACTCCAGACTCATAAGTTTTCAAGACTAAGAAAAGTGAGTTCGACGCTCGTCGAACTCCGCTCGACGAAAGGAATTATGCGCTCGACGATCTTGAGACAATTCTTAGTGCTGAGCTAGACAATCTGGGTTCTCTATTCGACGAAAACTCAGGCTCTACATCAAGCCAAAGTCAGGAGAACTTCAAATTTTTCTAAGTCCAGTTTTAAGCTTCGGTCGACGAATTATATTCTGAGCTCGACGAACTTGGACCTCAAGTTCACAGCTTCTCAGATCGACGAATGATAATCTCTATTCGACGATTTCTGGACTCAGAGATTTTGTGTCGACACTTAGGGTTTGTGTCGACACCAGTCAACTTGTGTCGACACCAGAGGATTTGTGTCGACACTAAGATCAATCTGTCGACACCAACTTATGTCGACACAACATTTCAGCAGATGCCAGATATTTTGTCTAAGTCCAGAACTATTCTCTGCTCGACGAATTTGATTCTCAGCTCGACGAATGAAGAATGTCTGTTAGATGAATGAAGATTGTCTGGTCGACGAACTCTCTCAAGCTTAGCTCGACGAACTCAAGCTCAGCTCGACGAACTCTTTCAAGCTCAGCTCGACGAACTCAAGCTCAGCTCGATGAACACAAGTGCAGTTCGACGAATTGTGTTCTTCGTTCGACGAATCCAGATTAGGTTTTCTTCAAGGTTCCCGTCCCGTTTCTTGGCGCTGATTCCTGAACATTTAATGCCAGATCTTCTTGGAATGTTACCGTTAGAATGCGCATTGACTATGGACGATTACATGCCGTTTTTCCATGGGACAGTTAGGAAAGTCATTGATTGCTGATTCTTTCCAAGGCCGGCTGTAATTACTGCTCGACATTCAAAACTTTGAATATTCCTCAGTTAGATATACACAGACACACAGAAAGAGAACAGTATGAAGCAGTGATAGTGTTCAAGAATTACAGTATAGAAAATACTCTGAAGTTGCAGAAGAACAAACATTTCGAAAATCTAAAGTTCTTGACTGCAATCAGCCTTGACCAGAGAACTCTCTCAAGAAGAAGAAGAAGAACAACTAAATTCAATCAAGAGTCTTCTTCTCTCTATTCACAGGATAACTTCAAAGGACAACAATCAATCAATCTGTCAAAGAAGTTCCTGAAGCAGTTCTGGTCCAGGCATTCTAGGTCATTGAAGGTCTATCACCCTGAAGCAGTGCTCCAACATTCCTGACCAATTCAAGACCTCAGGGGAAGCAAGAGCTGCTACAATCAATCCACAAGTCTTCTCTCTGACTGTTGACAGAGAAGACACTATCACCCTCTCTCCAATTCCTGTACAGGGTTTTAAATTACTTCAAAATTATTCTGGTTGCAAGTCTCCTTCCAAAAGACTTGAGGGTTTGGTTTTTGGGGACCTGATCAAAACACATTGGTGCTCAGGACACCTGATCAACTCATCCTACAGTGGATTCCTACCTAGGGTGGTAGAAGAGTGGATGTACCCAGATTGGTTGGGGAGCCACTATAGCTCCTTGTGTCTTCTGGTTGCTTTTGTTTTCTGGTTGTGGTCTGTGATTGCTTTGTGTTTAGTGAGTTGCTGTGTTTGCTTTATCTTATTTGCTTCCCTGTTCACTTAGAAATACAACAAGAGTTGTAAAAAATTTCTAGCAAGCACCATACTCTATTCACCCCCACCCCCTCTAGAGTATATCAGATCTAACCTGCACTTTAACATATATATCTCAAATACAATGAAACAATAAGCAGTAAGAAAAACCAATGCCAATCAATAAAAACTTCAAAGAAAGAAATAACAGAAAAGTGAACACAAAAATTTCATAGTTGATGAATTGTAAATATACGTATTTTTGTGCACATTAATTTAGTCATTTTCATTTATTTTTCGTCGTTTTTACTTATTTTTGTTCAATAAAATACTCCTATTTTTGTAAATATTTTACTAACTTGTTTTTTTTTTTTTCAGGAAAAAATTAAAATCTGCAAAAAAAATTGTCATGTCACGCCCGTGACAAATTGGTCACGCCCGTGACTCGGGGCGTGACACGTCAAAAACAAGCCCGTGTCCATTCAGCTCGACGATTTCAGTTCAACGAACGTCGAACCCACGACATGCCCAGAGTCACGCCCGTGACCTAGGGCGTGACTCAAACTCTCAGCTCGACGATTTCAACTCGACACTTTCCGCTCGACGATTGTCGAGTGTCGACACCAACCGACATGCCCAGCATCACGTCGTGACCTGGGGCGTGACCATTCCACCTGGCTCAACAAGACCCGCGCCCCGACTTTCGGCACAACCCACGCCCAGCTCTACCTCCCCGACACGCCCAGCGTCACGCCCGTGACCTGGGGCGTGACCTCTGCGTAACCGACATGTGTCCAGCCCAAAGTCAACTTTGCCATCAAATCGCCGGCCGCCTTCGCAAACAGTAGTGACATGCCCACCGACACGCCCGTGTCGGAGGGCGTGTACTTAGCTTTTTTTTTCCTATAAATTCCCCACTTCTGTAATGACCTGGGGTTCACATTTTTGAGCCACTTTAGTGTGTTTTGTGGGCTGCATCCGTGGATTCCCTTGCTATGTAAGGATATTTCTCTCCCCTTTTCTTTCATGTTTGCTTTTGCTTTAGCTTTAGCTTTGTAATAGCTTTGTAATAGTTTTTTTTATCAATAAAAATATTAGTTTTTCTCTTCTTAAATAGCTTTGGAATGAACTCATGTGCCCACTTTTCTTCTCATTTTATCCTTAGTTTCTCCTTTGTTTTTCTCTTTATGAAAAGTGTGTGTGTGTGTGTGTATGAGTGTAACATGTTTAATATTCATGTTTTTAACTTGTCTTCATGTTAGGATTTGTAGTAGATTTCATTTTCAAATTAAACATGGTATGATAAGTTTCTCTTTTTCATCATGTCATTTTCTTAAGAGTTTTATGTTTTCATTCTTATGTATTCATAAAAGAGTTTTGAAAGTGAATTTTATTTTTTTTACTTAGTTCTTTTGTAGGATTGTAAAACCTTTTTGTTCTTTTCATTTTCTTTTCACTTTTTATCACTTTTATGAAATCCTAATAATGAAAATGTTGAAATTTTAATTTTTAAAGAACTTTGTTTTTTTGATTTGTTTTGAAAAACTTTTGTTCTCTTAAAATTTTATTTTGTTCTTTTTATTTGTTTTTGGTAAAATCTAAGTATAGAAAAGTAGTAGTTTTAATTTTTAGGCAATTTTCATTTTGTGTTCAAAAGTGTGTGTGAGTGTATGAGAATAATCTTTATGCTTTCTTTAATTTATGAAGAGTGTGTGAGTGTAGGTGTTAAATTTTCATGCTTTATGTTATTGCTTTCTTCAATTATGTAGAGTGCGTGTGTGTAGGAGATAAATTTTCATGCTTTATTTTATCGTTTTCTTCAATTACGTAGAGTATGTGTGTGTAGGAGATAGTTTTATTGCTTTCTTTCAATTATGTAGAGTGTGTGTGTTAGCGTTTATTTCCGCCTACTCGCTAGGAGTTAAATGGTCGGATTTTGTTTACTGCCTTCTCATTTGAGTTAAATGTCAGGTTTTTTATTTTTCTGTAATTATTTTAGTAGGACTTATACTTGCATTTACTTCCGCCTACTCATTAAGAGTTAAATGGCGTGCCCTTTATTTCCCGCCTACTCGTTTGAGTAGGACTTGTAATTTTCCTTTTTTGTAACTTAGTTTTTGTTTTATTTATAATTTGGAGTGTGCGTGAGTTCTTGTTTTAGCTAACTTTTCAGCTTTCTAAATGTTTGTTATTTTTTTATGTCCTCTTCTTATAATCATTTAGCGTTTAATTTCGAACTCGCGTCTCATTAAATTATAAAGCCGTCCTCATACCGATGTGTGGCTAATCGCTATTAGCCTCGGCATCGAAGAGCATTAGGACATTTAAAATGATTTGTAATAATTAAAGCTCTTTATTTTCACTTTAATTTAAGGACTTAAGGTTTACCCCGGGTTAACGACGCGCAGGACCACAAATCGATGTGTAGGCCCTATTTCTGTTATCCATACACTAGCTAGTCGAGAGGTCGTGCGTATGGACAGATCACCCCTGGGTAAAGAGAGTTGCGTGCATACCCTCGAGAGAGGACAAGCGTAATTCTTCCAGATTGGGTTCCCCACCCAATAGCGGGGTTCTTAGCGTAAAGCGAGCGTTAAGAGGAATCCTTCATCGGACTAACGTTTGGTCGAATAGTCTTAACGTTCAGGTGAGCGATATCCCTATAGCTAGGTGAGCTCACATTTGTGGAACCTCCACGGCCAAGTTGCCTTTTATTAATTTGAAAACTAAGTCTTATAATTATTAAAAATTATTTTAGTCTTAATCCGATTCGATGCCGAACGTTAACCCTTCATCGAATATTTTCTAAATCGTTTTTTTTTTCTTTCGCTCCTTTACTTTTTTCGTCTTTACTTAATTAAAATCTCCACCTTACTTTCAGTAAAATAATAGTCCTCCCGGAGGAGTAAGTATAGTCAACACGACCCCGAGAACATACGACCTTAGTATTCCCCCGAATATCGAGTACTACTTGTGATAGGTGCACTTGCCTACCCTAGCAAGCCCGCGGTGATCGACTCACCGAACCAACCACAGTAAGAGTCTGTTCGCGGGCCAATCAAGTTTTTGGCGCCGTTGTCGGGGAATCTACGAGTTGCTATTTCGAAATCTGGAGTCTATTACTTTTACTTATTTTCTATAAACTTAAAAAAAAACAACAACAAAAACTCTATTTTAAATAAAATCAAAACAAAAAAAGAGGGTTTAATTTGTTTTATTTTGTTTTTCTTTCTTTGGGTGTATGACCCGTGGACAACCCTCCGAGTCTGAAGATTTTGACTTCGACCCTGAGATCGAACGCTCTCTTGCGCGTATTCGATCTCAACGCCGAATTCCTTCTTTAGACCCCGAAGAATCTATCGGAGAACTCTCTGTTGTAGTTATGGCCGCCCTTAACCATGCCCCGGCGGCCGAGCGTACTATGTCTTATTACGCCCGGCCTAACCCGGACGATACTGGGTCTAGTATTGTTCGCCCTGCAGTGGCGAACAATAATTTTGAAATAAAATCGAGTGTCATTCAAATGGTCCAAAACGCCGTGCAGTTCGATGGACTGCCGGATGAGGACCCGAATGTCCACTTGTCCAACTTTTTGGAAATATGCGACACCTTCACGATTAATGGCGTCACTGATGACGTCATTCGCTTGCGCTTATTTCCTTTTTCCCTTAAGTCCAAAGCCAAGGAGTGGTTGAATGCCCTCCCGCGAGGATGTATCAACACGTGGGCTGAGTTGATGGAGCGATTCCTAACGAAGTACTTTCCGCCCGCAAAAACTGCAAAGTTGCGGGCGGACATTTCTTCGTTTGTGCAAAACGATCCTGAGTCTCTATATGAGACTTGGGAACGGTTTAAGGAATTCCTCGCCAGTGCCCGCACCACGCGCTGCCAACGTGGTTGCAAGTCTAATTTTTTTATAATGGGCTTATTTTTCAGACGCGTCAAATGATTGATGCGGCTGTCGGGGGCACACTAAACAACAAAACCTCTGAGGCCGCCCAGGCTTTATTCGAAGAGATGGCTATGAACGCCTATCAATGGAACATCCTGCGGGGACGCCCAAAGCCGGCGGGTGGTCTTTTTGAAGTGGATGCCACTGCTCTCTTAACCCTTCAAGTTGAAAGGTTAACAAAGCAGGTGGCTGAGATGTCTGCTGCCTCCTCCATTCCGCCGTGTTTTATTCCCCCTAATGTCTGTGTGGCTGAAGAGTTCGTGGATTTCATGGGAAATTTGGGTCGTCCTTCCTTCAACCCCAACAACAACCCTTATAGTAACAACTATAATCCGGGTTGGAGGAATCACCCAAATTTCTGTTGGAGCATCCCGAACAATACGCAGCGTCCCCCTCTTTCTTATGCGCCTGGATTTCTGCCGCCTCCTCTTCCAAAACCCTCCCCGATGGACGAAAACTTTTCGAAGTATATTGCATCCAACGAGTCAAATATCCGGAACATCACCGGATCGCTAAAAACTCTCGAACAACACGTTGGACAATTGGCGAGGATGATGTCTGAGAGCGTGCTCGGGGCACTGCCGGGAAACACGGAGCCCAATCCACGGGAGAACGCCAACGCTATAACCCTCTGTAGTGGAAAGGAGGTGGTCGATCCAAAACGGACCGACCCTCAGGTACATATTTCACCTCCGACCCCTCTTCCCCTTTCTTCGATTACGCCGCCTTTACCGATTTTAAAAGAAAAAATTATTTTAAACAAGGCCCTTCCATGTCCGCATAAGTTAGATAACGAGCGTAAGGGCGCACACTACGAAAAATTTATTTTATTATTAAAACAAATTCATATTAATGTTCCTTTTTGCGAGGCTATCTCGCAAATGCCCAAATATGCGAAATTTTTAAAAGAATTACTTTCTAATAAACGTAAATTAGAGGATATTTCGCATGTATCTCTCAACGATGTCTGCTCGGCGGCTCTTACTAATAAATTGCCCACAAAACAAAATGACCCGGACGATTTTCCATCCTGTGCCTTTTTGGCAATATATTAGTAAAGTACGCCTTAGCTGATTTAGGGGCTAGCATTAATCTGATGTCGTTCTCGCTCTTTTTGCGTTTAGGTTTGGGTACTCCTAGTCCTACGAATATGCGCATCCAATTAGCGGATCGCTCGGTTAAGTTCCCTATCGGGGTAGTGGAGGACGTCCTTGTTCGAGTAGATAAGTTTACCTTTCCGGCAGACTTCGTCATCTTAGACATCGAGGAGGACGCCGAGGTACCAATAATACTCGGTCCCCCTTTTCTCTCCACCTCCCGCACACTAATAGATGTTAGTAATGGTAGTCTTCTCCTCCGAGTAGGCGATGATCAAGTTACTTTCTCTATTAATCCCTCAATGGACAATTTGTCATCGAGCGATGATTTCAGCTATTCTTTAGATAACTTTTTTGGAGATCGTTCTTCTCCCGTTTTCGAGTCCGTATTTTTAAACGACGATATTTATGCACTCGAAAATTTTAAATGCGATGAGGATACCTCTTTAGACTTGCCTTTCGAACCAATTGGTAAGAAAGACATAGGCATTAAAACCTCCCTAGAAGAACCGCCCATCCTAGACCTCAAACCCTTACCTGCATCGCTCAAATACGCATTTTTGGGAAAAGGCGATACGCTTCCCGTTATTATTTCTTCGGACTTGAGTGATTCGGAGACTTCCGATTTATTTGAAGTTTTATTTAAACATCGCCACGCAATTGCGTGACAAATCTCTGACTTAAAGAGGATTAGCCTCTCCTTTTGCACCCATAAGATATTTCTTAATGATAATTGCCGCAAAATGATTTAGCCGCAGCGTCGTCTTAACCCAAACATGAAAGACGTCGTTAAAGCTGAAATTATTAAGTTATTAGACGCGGGGATTATCTACCCTATTTCGGACAGTGCATGGGTTAGTCCCGTGCATGTCGTGCCCAAGAAGGGCGGTCTAACCGTAGCGGCGAATGAGTATAACGAGCTCATCCCCACTCGTACTGTTACGGGTTGGCGAGTGTGCATCGATTATAGAAAACTTAATGATGCCACCCGCAAGGATCATTTCCCTCTGCCTTTTCTGGATCAGATTTTAGAGCGTTTATCCGGTCATCCATATTATATTTTTCTTGATGGTTTATCGGGGTTTTTCCAAATCCCCATTTCCCCCAATGATCAAGAGAAAACAACTTTTACTTGCCCGTTTGGCACCTTCGCATATCGAAGAATGTCATTTGTACTCTGCAATGCGCCGGCTACATTCTAAAGATGTATGCTAGCGATCTTTGGCGAGCTAGTAGAAGATATTATGGAAGTCTTTATGGATGACTTTTCTATTTTCGGATGCTCTTTTCCCGATTGCCTGATCGTGTCCTTCAACGGTGCGAGGACACAAGCCTTGTATTAAATTGGGAAAAATGCAATTTTATGGTTCGAGGAGGTTTGGTCCTCGGTCATATGATTTCGTCTAAGGGGATGGAGGTGGATAAGGCCAAGATAGAAATTATAGAAAAACTACCACAACCAACAAACGTAAAATCTATTAGGAGTTTCTTAGGCCATGCGGGCTTTTATCGACGCTTTATTCAAGACTTTTCAAAAATAACAAAGTCGCTTACTCACCTTTTGGAAAAGAAATCACGTTTCATCTTTAGTAGCGAATGCGAGTCCGCGTTTAATTTAATAAAACAAAAACTTATCACTTCACCTATTTTAGTGGCCCCTAATTGGTCCCTTTCGTTCGAAATTATGTGCGACGCTAGTGATATTGCCTTAGGTGTCGTTCTTGGCCAACGCGTAGAAAAACATTTTCATCCAATTTATTACGTAGCAAGGCGCTCACTTCTGCACAAGTAAATTACACGACAACGGAAAAGGAACTCTTAGCCGTCGTCTTCGCTTTTGATAAGTTTCGCTTGTATATAACGCTTTCTAAAGTTATCGTATTTACCGATCACTCCGCCCTTAAATATTTATTAGCTAAAAATGATGCGAAGCCCCGCCTTCTTCGATGGATTCTCCTCCTACAAGAGTTTGATTTGAAGATCCGAGATAAGCGGGGAGCGGAAAATCTAGCGGCAGACCATCTCTCCCGTTTAGAAAATCCGGGTGCGGAAGCGCTAGTCGAATCTGAAATAAATGATAGATTTCCCGAGTAACGCCTCCTAGCCATTCATTCTTCTTCTTCGTCATCTTCGCCTTGGTTCGCAGACTTCGCAAATTACTTAGTAGTGCGGGTCCTTCCTAAAGAGTTTTCAAGTCATCAAAAGAAGAAATTCTTTTCTGACTTGAAAAATTTCTTTTGGGAGGACCCATTTCTTTTTCGTATCTGCGCGGACCAAGCGGTCCGAAGATGCGTTGCGGGCGTGGAGTGCTTGCAAATTCTTAAGCACTGCCACGAGGGCCCAGCCGGTGGGCATTATCAAGCCAACCGGACCGCTCGGAAGGCGCTAGAGGCGGGCTACTTTTGGCCCACTCTCTTCAAAGACGCGCATAATTTTGTGCGCGAATGCGATAGCTGTCAGCGGTCGGGTAACATCTCTCGTCGCGACGAGATGCCCCAAAACATGTTTTTAGAGTGCGAAGTCTTCGATTTATGGGGCATAGATTTTGTTGGCCTCCTACCTCCGTCTTTCAAATATATATATATATTTTAGTGGTGGTCGACTACGCATCAAGGTGGGCAGAAGCGCGAGCTCTCCCCACCAACGATGCGCGAGTCATCGTTACATTTCTTAAAAGACTATTTTCTCGCTTCGGCACGCCTCGCGCAATTGTTAGTGATAGGAGAACGCATTTCTGTAACGTTCTTATGGCTAAGATGTTAGCTAAATACGGAGTCACGCACAAGCTTGCCACCCCCTACCACCCGCAAACAAGTGGCCAAGTTGAGGTAGTAAATCGAGAGATTAAGCGAATTTTAGAAAAAACCATTTCACTAAATAGGAAAGATTGGTCCGTTAAACTCGACGATGCGTTGTGGGCGTATCAGACGGTATACAAAACTGCAATTGGTTGTACGTCGTTCCGGTTAGTCTACGGTAAAGCGTGTCATTTACCCGTAGAATTAGAGCATCGCGCTCTTTGGGCTTTAAAACTCTTAAACCTCGACTCCAACTTAGCCGCTCAGAATAGAAAACTGCAACTAAACGAGCTCGATTAATGGCGTGCAAACGCTTATGAGAGCAATAAGTTCTATAACGAGCGTTCTAAGTTATATCACGATCGAAAAATCAAGTCCCAAAAATTATTTTCTCCGGGCAATCTTGTCCTTCTTTACAATTCACGTCTTAGGCTTTTTTCGGGTAAACTAAAATCTAGATGGTCCGGTCCCTTCCTAGTTGAATAAGTTTTTCCATATGAGACCGTACTCGTCTCCCACCTGGAAAAAGGTTCGTTTAAAGTAAACGGTTATCGGTTAAAGTCTTATATAGCAGGCGATCCAATGATCAGTTTTAACGAAACCATAACTTTCCTCCACATTATAAACCCGTCAAAATAGTCAAGCTACATGACTATAAACAAAGCGCTCCTGGGAGGCACCCCCCGCTTATCTTTTTCGCTCTTTCCTTATTATCTTTGCTGTTTTTTCTAATAAACGCAGGGTTTCTAATGAACTTCCCCGAACCCGCATCAGGGACGTTTCTACCCCCCCCCCCCCTCTTTACTTTTGTACATATAGCATTTTATTATTTAATTTTTGTTCCGCATACTTACGTTACAACATTGAGGACAATGTTGGACTTAAGTATGAGGGTATTTTCGTGCTTTACTTTCTGCACTTCTATTTTCTGCATTTCAAAACCCCCCAAAAAAATATTATATAACAACAAAACAAAAAAATCTTAAAATGAAAAAAAAACACACAAAAAAAAGTTAATTAAAATGAAAAATCCAAAAAATATATTTTCATTTTCTTTCTCTTTCTTTTTTCCAAAAACTCCAAAAAATATAAAACAAAAATTCCAAAAATATTTAGTTTCACTTTGTAAATATTTTTTTTCTTTGTAAATATTTTTATGAAAATAATCTTCTCTCTCCCCCTTCCTTTCCCCTCTTATTCTTATAAATAACTTTTCTTTTTCTTCCAATCTTTATAAATAGAATGAAATTTTCTTAAAAAATACAAAAAAACTTTTTATGTATATATTACTGACATAAACTTAAAAAACCAAAAAAAAAAGATAATAGTTCAAACAATTCAAAAAAAATGAGAAAACAAAACAAAAATACAAAAAAAGATAATAAATGAAAAACATAAACAAAAAAAATGATGATAAAAACTATAAAAAAAATATTTTGAAACAAATAAATCAAATATTTCATTCATAACTTTACTGCTATCCAAAAATTCTGTTTCGAGTTTATTTATATGTGAATTTGATTAATTCTTTGTTCACTACCCGTTTGTTAATTATTGATTGAAAAATTTAAATAGCCGGGGTTAAGTTTTAAAAAATTCATTATGCTTTGTTAAAAATAGCGAACTCGTTTTAGGCACTACTTCTAATTTTTCATTGATAGGAGCACGTGTATTATGTTAGGAAATAACGACTATAGAATTCAATTATACTTACTCTTAGCTTTCTGAAAAATTAAAACGTACAATTTATTAAAGTTGCTCTCAAATATTTTTAGGATTAAAAATCTAGTTTTCTTTTCTCTCTTACTTATCATGACCTCTTTGGCATGATAAAATTATTATCCTTAAAAGATCCTATGTCAATGGGAATAAGATTTCGTTCCGTAAACATAGACACCCAATAATTTTAAAAAATTATATGTTATGGAGTAAGAGAATAAAATTCATTACTCCTACACATATACATTGAGTAAATTTTATTTTTATGAAGTTGAAAAACAACAATCATATTAGGAAAATAAGATTTCATTTTCCTAATAATCCAAAAGAAAAAAATGGAGGTTCGAGAAAAAATTACCTCACCTCAAAATCAAAACCCACTTCATAAACCCACTACCCCCTTATATAGTCAATTACACGATTCTAGAATTAATTCATAAATCTATTTGAAAGCATAATTAGTAAATTGTATTATTTCCAGTAACACTCCTATAAGCTAGAGTTCATATAATTCCAAACTATTTTCGTTAATCTAACCATTACACATATTGCCTTCTATTTGATTACATCAAGAAGTCTTTTGGCCAAAACTTTTGCGCTATTTAAATCATCTACATAATTTTAGGACTTAACTCTTACACCCCGTATATTTATTTAGATCTCTCTTATAATTGATTAGGCGGTAGCTAAACATAGAGTTTTTTTTCCTATTCCTTATAAGTTCACCTCAAACTTTTGCTCTAGAATAGCAAAAGCTTAAGTATGGGGGTATTTGATGAATTGTAAATATACGTATTTTTGTGCACATTAATTTAGTCATTTTCATTTATTTTCGTCATTTTTACTTATTTCTGTACAATAAAATACTCCTATTTTTGTAAATATTTTACTAACTTGTTTTATTTTTTTTTTCAGGAAAAAATTAAAATCTGCAAAAAAATTGCCATGTCACGCCCATGACAAATTGGTCACGCCCGTGACTCGGGGCGTGATACGTCAAAAACAAGCTCGTGTCCATTCAGCTCGACGATTTCAGTTCAACGAACGTCGAACCCACGACACGCCCAGAGTCACGCCCGTGACCTGGGGCGTGACTCAAACTCTCAGCTCGGCGATTTCAACTAGACACTTTCCGCTCGACGATTGTCGAGTGTAGACACCAACCGACGCGCCCAGCGTCACGCCATGACCTGGGGCGTGACCATTCCACCTGACTCGACAAGACCCGTGCGGCGACTTTCGGCGCAACCCGCGCCCAGCTCTACCTCCCCGACACGCCCAGCGTTACGCCCGTGACCTGGGGCGTGACCTCTGCGTAACCGACACGTGTCTAGCCCGAAGTCAACTTTGTCATCAAATCGCTGGCCGCCTTCGCAAATAGTAGTGACACGCCCACCGACACGCCCGTGTCGGAGGGCGTGTACTTAGCTTTTTTTTTCCTATAAATTCCCCACTTCTGTAATGACCTGGGGTTCACATTTTTGAGCCACTTTAGTGTGTTTTGTGGGCTGCATCCGTGGATTCCCTTGCTATGTAAGGAGATTTCTCTCCCCTTTTCTTTTATGTTTGCTTTTGCTTTAGCTTTAGCTTTGTAATAGCTTTGTAATAGTTTTTTTTTATCAATAAAAATGTTAGTTTTTCTCTTCTTAAATGGCTTTGGAATGAACTCATGTGCCTACTTTTCTTCTCATTTTATCCTTAGTTCCTCCTTTGTTTTTCTCTTTATGAAAAGTGTGTGTGTGTGTGTGTGTGTGTGTGTGTGTGTGTGTGTGTGTGTGTGTGTGTGTGTGTGTGTGTGTGTGAGTGTAACATGTTTAATATTCATGTTTTTAACTTGTCTTCATGTTAGGATTTGTAGTAAATTTCATTTTCAAATTAAATATGGTATGATAAGTTTCTCTTTTTCATCATGTCCTTTTCTTAAGAGTCTTATGCTTTCATTCTTATGTATTTATAAAAGAGTTTTGAAAGTGAATTTATTTTTTTTACTTAGTTTTTTTTGTAGGATTGTAAAACCTTTTTGTTCTTTTCATTTTCTTTTCACCTTTTTATCACTTTTATGAAATCCTAAAAATGAAAATGTTGAAATTTTAATTTTTAAATAACTTTGTTTTTTTGATTTGTTTTGAAAAACTTTTGTTCTCTTAAAATTTTATTTTGTTCTTTTTATTTGTTTTTGGTAAAATCTAAGTATATAAAAGTAGTAGTTTTAATTTTTAGGCAATTTTTATTTTGTGTTCAAAAGTGTGTGTGAGTGTATGAGAATAATCTTTTTGCTTTCTTTAATTTATGAAGAGTGTGTGAGTGTAGGTGTTAAATTTTCATGCTTTATGTTATTGCTTTCTTCAATTCTGTAGAGTGCGTGTGTGTAGGAGATAAATTTTCATGCTTTATTTTATCGCTTTCTTCAATTACATAGAGTGCGTGTGTGTAGGAGATAGTTTTATTGCTTTCTTTCAATTATGTAGAGTGTGTGTGTTAGCGTTTATTTCTGCCTACTCGCTAGGAGTTAAATGGCCGGATTTTGTTTACCGCCTACTCATTTGAGTTAAATGGCAGGTCTTTTATTTTTCTGTAATTATTTTAGTAGGACTTGTTCTTGAATTTACTTCCGCCAACTCGTTAAGAGTTAAATGACATGCCCTTTATTTCTCGACTACTCGTTTGAGTAGGACTTGTAATTTTCCTTTTTTGTAACTTAGTTTTTGTTTTATTTATAATTTGGAGTGTGCGTGAGTTCTTGTTTTGGCTAAATTTTCAGCTTTCTAAATGTTTGTTATTTTTTTATGTCCTCTTCTTATAATCATTTAGCGTTTAATTTCGAACTCGCGCCTCATTAAATTATAAAGCCGTCCACATACCGATGTGTGGCTAATTGCTATTAGCCTTGGCATCGAAGAGCATTGGGACATTTAAAATGATTTGTAATAATTAAAGCTCTTTATTTTCACTTTAATTTAAGTACTTAAGGTTTACCCCGGGTTAACAACGCGTAGGACCACAAATCGATATGTGGGCTCTATTTCTGTTATTCATACACTAGCTAGCCGAGAGGTCGTGCGTATGGACAGATCACCCCTGGGTAAAGAGATTTGTGTGCATACCCTCGAGAGAGGACAAGCGTAATTCTTCTAGATTGGGTTCCCCACCCAATAGCGGGGTTCTTAGCGTAAAGCGGGCGTTAAGAGGAATCCTTCGTCGGACTAACGTTCGGTCGAATAGTCTTAACGTTCAGGTGAGTGATATCCCTATAGCTAGGTGAGCTCACATTTGTGGAATCTGCACGACCAAGTTGCCTTTTATTAATTTGAAAACTAAGTCCTATAATTATTAAAAATTATTTTAGTCTTAATCTGATTCGATGCCGAGCGTTAACCTTTCATTGAATATTTTCTAAATTATTTTTTTTTCTTTCGCTCCTTTACTTTTTCCGTCTTTACTTAATTAAAATCTCCACCTTACTTTCAGTAAAATAATAGTCCTCCCGGAGGAGTAAGAATAGTCAACACGACCCCGAGAACAATACGACCTCGGTATTCCCTCGAATATCGAGTACTACTTGCGATATGTGCACTTGCCTACCCTAGCAAGCCCGCGGCGATCGACTCACCGAACCAATCACAGTAAGAGTCTGTTCGCGGGCCAATCAATAGTATAGAATTATTGTCAAATCCAAAATATCTTCATCTATTGCACAATAGTATATTAGCATGAATAATGTTTTTAACATAAACTTTAAATAATAATAAAAGATCAACTAAAATCATCATCTAGTAAGTCATCATTGTCATTACCTGTGTTTGGTTGGTTTGAGGTACTTCTCTTTTGCCCATAATTATGGTCAATATCATCATTATCATTGATAAAGAAAAAATGATCTAAATCTTCACCCCCTTCATCCATTAGTTGAAGATTAGCTCCAACCCCACTTTGTAAATTTTGAGCCCCAGTTCTAAAAGCTCTCTCTATAGCTTCCCATATGAGATTATCATCATCAAAAACTAGAGCATCATTTGATTTGTTCATCATTCACTCACTACTCCAATCTAGCTCATCAATCACTAAAGGGTTGTAATTTCTTCTCTTTTTATGTCTTTCTTGTAATCATACTTGTAGACGACTATTATATTGGATGTATACAAGATCACTAAGTCATTGATGCACCAATCTATTTATTTTCTTTGTGTGAATCTAAATCAAAATAATTGTAAACTTATTAGTAAATATAAAAAAATATTAATTTCTATATTGAATATTTGTATACTTACAAACTCAAAAGTACTCCAGTTGCGCTCACAACTAGAAGAACAACAACATAAGCCAAGTATGTGCAATGCTACTTTTGTAAGGTCAACATTAAGTTCTTCATGTGCACCCCACCAATCCACAATTCATTTAAGAGTTAAGATAAATAAAAATTATTTGGCATATAAATAATTTAGGAAAAAAACTTGATCAATACTTACTTGAATTTAAGATGGTTCATTACCTAATAGTCATAGGCTTTCCAAAGCTATTTCGAGATGTTTTGTAGTTAGTACCTTACTCTGCAATCTTGTCTTGTAATTCTTGATCGGGCATTAGTCTTGCAATAACATCATTGAAAGCATCTTGAAATTTTTAGGCATCATCATTATGTTTTTCCTCATATTCAAAATATTTGCTTGGATTTATAAACAAAGCCGTCCTATACAACTTTTGCTCCATTTGATTTGCCCACTTATTTTCAACAATGTCAATAATATTTTTAAATAATCTTTCTTTGTTATCAAAATGTTATTTGATCTTTTATTTAGCTTCTTCCATTGTCACATACTTCAGGCATAGCCGACCTTTCATCTCCATCTACTAATCGCAAAATAACAATCAATGGTTTTCCTCCTTTTAGGCAATCTCTTGCACCATTCCAAAAAACGGTTGAAAGTATTATTTCAACAACTTGTTTTCCGGCTTCAGTTTTTGCCAAATTAGCGACATTCCACGAAGGCGACAAAAAGAATAATTTCAGCTTCTCCTCATGCTTAAGCACACTTTGTAGAGCAAGCATGATATTGCAAATCTAGTCACTAAATGTCTCACTAGATCACCACATATAGGAGTTCTTATTACATCAAGTAAACGAGTGTGTCTGTAGATGAAATTTTTAATCATCCTTGCCTTTCTTAACACAATTTTATTCTGTTGTAGCTTGCCTATATTCTCTAGTATGAGATCAGTGCAATGAGCTGCACAAGGAGTTCAAAATAATGTGGGTCTTCTCTCCATTAAAATTTTACTAGCTACCATGTAATTGGAAGTATTGCTAGTCACCACTTGCATACAACATAACTTTATATATATTGAAAGTTGTAGACTATTAACTTGAAATATAAAAATTAGTGAAATCAAAAAATTTACCTAAACAACGCACTCTGCTCATATCTTTTTAATCTTACAATCAAGCAACTCTAATAACATTGTCGCATCTTGACTATGACTAGATGCATCTACGAAACTCACAAAATAGGATCCTTCTGGACAGTTAACTGGGAAATTGATCAAATGTCTCCCTCTCCTATCTGTGCAACCATCTGACTTAAGTGTGCAATCATATCTCCTCCAGTATGCTTGATAATTTGTCTTCATCTCGTTAACTTTATCTTTTGTACTCGATAATAATAAGACTCTCAAATCATAAAAACTAGTGTCTTTATAACTAGACCCATATTGTCCAACTACTTCAAGCATGACTTCAAAACTGTGTATCTTTGCAGCATTGAATGGAATTCTGCATTCATAAAACCAATCAATGACATAACTATTAACTCTTTTTTTCTGGTGATCTCAAACATCTCTCAATAGTAGTTTGTGCAACACTTTTAGCACGTCTATCATCAACTACATCTTCAGGAGCACGGCTCACATGAGCTTCCATAGGGCCCCTTTTTGTGGCAAGTGGATTACTTTCCTCTTTTTGGCTCTTGTCGCAGAACTTGGGACAAATGACGATGTAGATGTAGATAATGTCAGGGATACATTATGTGATCATGTTGGCTTTCTTTCTTGTTCACTCTCATTGTCATCATCAGCAGTCAGATGCACTTTATCCCTTTTTATCATTTAAAACTGAATGCATCTCAACTGCTATTTCAGAAGTAGTATTAAAACACTTTGATACATCTCTATACCCGCCACATAAGTGTTGCTTCAACCTTTTGATATCACTTTTTATCAATCTATTACACAAATTATATTTAATTGGATTTTTATCTTTTAGGTCGGGCCAATGTCCATACTTCTAACCAGGATCCTTTGACTTTGTTTTGCTTTTATGATTTGTTTTTGGATTAAGATCATTTTTATCAATGGATGGAGCAAGACTATTGTTGTTTTGGTCTTCCATCTTTCACAAATAGGACCTATAAAATGCAGGGTTATGTCGGGATAATGAAATAACCAGCTATTCTTAAGCTAAAGAAATCATCACAATGAAAAATTTAAAGAATTATCAAATAAACTGCAATCTGCCATTATTTTAGGCAAAGAACAATTTAAAGATCATTTAAAGTATAAAGAATTAAAGAACATGCTCATTTACAAGAGTCAACAAGACCATTTTTTCAGGTGATCTAAAACATCTCTTGATAGTAGTTTGCGCAACACCTTTAGCACGTCCATCATCAACTATATCTTCAGGAGCACAGCTCACATGGGCATCCATAGGGCCCCTTTTTGTGGCAAGTGGATTACTTTTCTCTTTTTGGCACTTGTCCTAGAACTTGGGACAAATGATGATGTAGATGTAGATAATGTCAAACATATATTATGTGATCATGTTGGCTCTCTTTCTTGTTCACTCTCATTGTCATCATCAGCAGTCAAATGCACTTTATTCTTTTTTTTCATTTAAAGTTGAATACATCTCCACTGTTATTTCAGAAGTAGTATGAAAACACTTTGATATATCTCTATACCCGCCACATAAATGTTGTTTCAACCTTTTGATACCACATTTTATCAATCCATCATACAAAATATATTTAACTGTATTTTTATCTTTTAGGTCAGGCCAATGTCCATACTTTTAAGCAGGATCCTTTGACTTTGTTTTGCTTTTATGATCTGTTTTTGGGTCAAGATCATTGTTATCAATGGATGCAACAAGACTATTGTTGTTTTGGTCTTTCATCTTTCACAAATAAGACCTATATAATGCAAGGTTATGTCGGGATAATGAAATAACTAGCTATTCTTAAGCTAAAGAAATCATCACAATGAATAATTTAAAAAACTATCAAATGAACTGCAATCTGCAATTATTTTAGATAAAGAATAATTTAAAGATCATTTAAAGTATAAAGAATTAAAGAATATGCTCATTTACAAGAGTCAACAAGACCATTTTTATTTATTCTACTTCTATACAGTATGAAGTTAGTCAAGTAACTCAATTTATTAATGTGTTACATAAATAAATATGCAATTAAAAATACATTTGTCAATCATGAATTATTAAGCACAATTAGTGATTATATAATCACAAATCTTATTTCACATATTATCTATTTTCTCCGGCAAAAATTATGTCACTTCATCATAGATCTGCAATAAAAAAAATTGTTAAAATCAATTCAACATAATTATTATCATTTACCAATCTATATGCACTTAACTTACCAATGATGACATTGACAAACGTCTAAGAGCATCAACTATGTCAATCATGTAACACACAATATAATACCCACATTGAATATTATCTGTTTGTTTTGGGCACTATAAAAATCAATAACTGGTAATTATTTTAATTATAAATTTTTAAATATTTAAAAATTACAATAAATATACGCAAATATAGGTTACAACTTATCGACTTCTGCTTTAAAACTTTTGGTTTGCGAAAATTGGCATGCTGATTCTTTGCTAAACCCTGAAATGACCTTCATAAAATATAAAAATATTTAGTTTATAGCTAAATCTGAATTCCAAATAGGAAAATAGCTAATTAATATACTTAATTTATAATGACATTTTTAATATCATCACGAATGTCAAAGTTTAGAGATTAAACCAATAAATCTTATTATTATTGTAATCAATAATAACCAACATTCAATGTTCTCTGTGAAAAAAATGAAATAATTAATTGCTTAATTAAAAAAATAGATATAATTATTGATACAAAGATACTTCATACTTACGATCTATGATTGGACAAAAATAATAAAAAATCTAATTGGAGTTGACTAAACCTGATTTTTAGATCTTCAGCCCGTGATTTCGAATGTGCTTTGACATACTTATCATCAAAAATAAAAATAGTTGTTGGATTATGAAAATATATACCTCTATTGTATGTAAATTTTTTTATTGTGAATCTATTTACCTGTAAAAAAACTTGTGAATTCAAAATCAATTTATATATTAATAAAAAATCTTAAATTTGTAATATTTGATACTCAATAGTTAGTACTCACCCAATGTATGTTAATATGATGTTAACTCCAATTTTTTTATATTTAGAAAATCGTACAACTCTGAAATTTCAAAGTATGTACTTGTTGATTCGATAGTCTCAAATACTATTGGATCTAATAATAAAGATATTATTTTACTTCATTTATCCATCATAGTTATAAATATGGGTAACATAACAATAAATTCATTTGTAGTCTCACTGGTCTGTGGAAATAAAAGAATTAGCATTTTGGACATCAATATTGAATTCATTAATTACATAAAAGTCAAAAATAATATTATAATACTTTCACTGGAGAAGGTAAACGCACATGTGATGTCTCAAGTTCATATGACCTGGATTCAGTCTCCGACTGAGAAACCAAAAATATTATTTATTACATGCGCAACAAAGAAAGAAGATAACATTTCATAAAAGTATAAATATTTATACATAATAATACATGAGGTATGTATTGAGAAGTTTCACATGCAAGTGCAATACTTGTTCTATTTCCAACATTAAACATGCACATTAGCTCTTCAATTTGATTTTTCACACTACTCATCTCGGCTTGACGCGCTTGTTATTATTGAAGCCTCCATAATTCTTGTTACTGGCTTCATACTTCTTGTTGTTGGCTTAGTCTTTCTTGGACTATAACTTCCACATCTTCAATAAAAGCTACTGATCTCCTCTCGCTCCGTCTATCATTCTTGAAAAAACTTTTAATGGTGGAAAACTTGTCACCGGCTCTAACTCTGCCCGGATGTTCTTGGCCTAAAACTGATGCAAGGATGTCATCTCTTCCTTGTCATACTGTTTCAGCACTCTGAGACTCTTAGCTCGACAACTCATTCCAACAAAAATAATAAATATTAATGCAGAATTGCAAATAAGAAAAAATATACTTCACAAGATTATAAGAATAATTGGTATATTACTATTGATAATTTACAAATGATGAAATGATACATTTACACTTATAATTTTTTATGCTAACTTGGCTGCATTTTTACTAATATATTCACCCATCTTTCTTTTATAATCAGCTTTCCATAACACTGCACGTAAAATTGGTGCAGCTGCACCTTGTTCAACCTTAACAATAAAATGAAAATAAATTATTGAGAAAACTAATTTTTAAAATAAAAAATACGAGAGAGAAGTAGAGAACTAATAATATTTTTTTTCTAATCCAGAATAACTCATTTTGAAAGTAGTATGAAATGTCTTTTGTGCTTTTGCTCTCTCTGTATTAACCTTACTTTTCTCTTATACAAATAAATATTTGTTAATACTTAGATTACTTATAAGTTATAAAGTTAAAAATGATATAAAATATGAAATTTAATAAGAATTAAGAACACATAACCATATATACCATAGTGGTGCGATGGTCGACAAAAACTCTCTAGTCTTCGGCAGTAATAAAGTTATATTTGATAGGAATGTTGTATCGATGCTCTAAATCAACATCTTTTACATAAGTGATAAAAAATTTGGATTTTCAAGACCTCCAACTTTCACCCATGCTTTTCGTTAATGCATTGCAAAGACCATCAATATTATCAAAATAAATCTGAAAATAATAGACAATATCAGTTAAAAATTAACTAAAACATCATAGTTATATAATCACTGATAACAAAGTTACGTACATTTAATTCTGCCTATATTTGATTTTTAACTTGTTTATCAACTTTCTTTCATGCAGCATATGTAATTGACACATAAGACCTCACAAGAGATCCCATAAAACTCATCAATTTATTTGTTTCAGGCCCGAGAATAATACGGCCATCATCACTCACGGAGATAATAAGCTTTTTTCCCTCTAGCTTAAACTTATTCAATTCATTCATTTTAGTGCAGCCTCTTGTTGACTTTGATGTAGATCCTTTATCATTCATTTTCCTGTAATAAGAAGACTCTAAAAAAACCCTAACCATCTTAAAACCCTAAGCAAAATTAAAAAAAAAAATCGCAATGATATTGAGCTACTATGTTAGTGCTAAATACTAATATGAAACTATAAAGTCAGGTGGTTTAAACATGTACAATAAGGGTTAAAATGTAATAATTAGGCTAATATATAGAATCAGTGTGTTTTTAAGCTATCAAATACAAAAATGCACATTGTGTTATTTATATACATTTAGCATAACCAATATATGAGATTGAAAGATTCAGTGGATGCCTGCTAGGCTGCTACACAAATAATATAATATTTATAATACTACTACTACAGTACCACTACTAAAAATAGAGTTAAAGACATTGCCAAAGGAGAGTAGAAAACAAATGAGAAGGTCTTAAGAAATAATATATCTAAGTGAGAATATGAGATTTGTCGAAAAAAGATCGACTGTAAAAACCAAAAAGTCGATGTAAAAACCAGAATTTACGGCTCACAATTTAAAATAGATAGTATAGACAACGGTTTTTACAACAAACATTGTCTATTTTACGGCTCATGGTAGAATAAACAACGGTTATTGTAAAAACTGCTGTCTATTACTCGAAAAATAGACAACGGTTTATATATTAACCACTGTCTATTCTAAGGATCAGGAATAGACATCGGTTAATATATTAATCACTATCTATTCCCATATTTTTTAAAAAATAAGGCGCCGGGACGCCTGACCCATGACAAGAATGATAACCACCAATGCAAGGACGAGAATTACATGAAATAGTAAAGGTCTAAACTAACAAAATCTTTGTGAGAGCAGTTTCAAAATGCGCCCAAAGAGCAATGATAACCTTGAAACATGATAGTCTGGCCAAGCCAGATCAAAGGCTATATCAAGAATACTGAAAATCAAAAGCAATATAAAAATCTATCTGAGCAAAAAGTATCTAAAACAAGTTTGCTAATAGTGTATAGATATAAGACTATCAAATTCATCCCACCTATCCCATCCATGATCCAGCATTATATTAAATTATTTTTTTAATTTACAAAATTTATTAAAATCCTACTTTTTACAACTTCTCGAAATCCCGATAGCCCTAAATCCTAATGCTCTGTTTGGATTTCGCTCCCTCCAGATTGCCGCCAAAATTTCCAACGCCCCGCCAAACAGTGAAAAGAGGTAGCCCTCCAGCTTCTCCCAAGCGTCCCCTTCTTATTATCCTCTTATAATAAAATCGCCGCGATCTCCGATCTCATGCGCTCAATGCTTCCTCCGCCTCGACGACGGCTTCTCCACGGCCGCGCATCTCCGGCCGGATAGCCGCTCGCGATGCCGACCGGCAATCTTCATCCTCTGCCTTTGCAGAACCCCATGGCCGCCTCCCGCTTCCTTGAGCGTTTCCGAAAATCGGCTTCCAATAAGGTTTTGTTCACCTTCTTCGCTCTTCCATTCTTTCACCGCCTTAGATTCTCCATTTCTACCGGCTCTACCTTCCTGATTTATCTCAGATTATCAGGCTCATCTCCGGCAAACTGTCCTGAGGAGGGGGCGCCTATTTGATTTATTACAATGGTCTGTGAGCACCTCTCCTTGCTTTCTTGAAGCCAAGCCAGGTTTGTTTGATCTTGCTTGCATTTCGAGTGAAGATTTTATGCTTCTTATTTGTGCTTTCATTTCACAACCATTTTGTTTTATTTTTCATTTATGACTTTCTATTATAAATTAGAGGTGTGTTATATTTTGCAGGTTTCTGCTATTCCTAGGTCAGAAAATTGCTGCTATACTTCAAATTATCAATCTATTTTATTTATAGGTTTCAAAATTTCTAAGGTGTCGCATGCATATCATCATCTATTGCATTCCTATCTACAAAGCAACACATAATTCATGTTGGGATAATCATGCAATTTGAAGAGTATTTAATTGTTATTATGTTCTATGCTGATATCTGAAGTTTCTTGAGCTTCCTTGAAAGGATTACGCTCTGGTTTAATTTTTTATTATGTTCTATGCATTAAATAACATGTGTGCATAAACTATAACGTGGTTCAATCTGTTTGGGGCTCTCAATTGACTATATACAAACATTCATTATATACAAACTAGTACAAACCAAGAAATGTTATACGTACACAAAATTGTTATATACAAATCAGTTCAATTTTAAAAAAAAAACAGTTCTTTTTGTAAACATTATATAATATTAGAGCAAAATTAATGCATCCATTAGATAAAATCTCGATAAAAACATCAAGTAAAATATGGATCAAAACATTAAAAAACATTAGGAAAAATTCGAGAACCAAAATCAGAGAAATCTAAGAAATTTGAGAGTAAAATTTAGATCAAAAGAGTAATAAAACTAAAAACAGGAACAACTAGTTGATAGTAGAGTAGTAGTGGAGGAATTGGACTGAATTCAGAGAACAAAAAAATGAAGTAGAGGACCGACGGGTAGAAAAATCGGACCGACGCCATTCCTCTCTGGATCTACCCGAATCCTGGAGGAGAAAGATGAAGTTAGGGTAAATACCGGGCGAGAAAACTAGAGGAGCCATGACGTCGGAGGAAGAACTAGGGCCGAAGGCTGGTCATCTGAACGAGGAATGTCATCGTCAGGGCTTTCGTCAGGAGGGTCGTCCGCAAAATTTGTCGTCACCATCGAGCGAGTGAGGGAAGGAATGAGGGAAGACGGAGGGTTTTCTTGCAGACGGCTAGGGTTAGAATGAGAGTATTACTTATTTTTAGGTTTTTATATGATTTGTGTATAGTATTTAAAAGGGTCTAAAAAACTCTAAAATTGGTTTGTATATAGCTAACTTTGGTTTGTCTATAACAACTCCCTAGATTTATTACCTGATTTTAATGTCGGTTTTCAAAATTGTCGTGCAAAAATGAGAGACTATTTACCTTGAATAAAATAAAATAAATTATTTGTGTTGGACCTTTGATTTCAGTTCAAAAGATATAAAATTATGCATGTATGTTCAACTTTGTATAATGTATAATGTAGATTATCTTTTCGATGCTGCATGCAAATTTTAAAAGGTATATGTCAAATCATGAAAACAGTTTTTGTATTCTTGAATAGTAATTATAATAGTCCTCTATATATATATAGGGTAATAAAAGAGAAGAAATAAAGCAAGAATATTCAAAATAGTTCTAGCACTCCACCTTAAGTTGGGCATGCAATATTCTTCATGCCTAACTTGCTAATAATAGACGCAAATGTTTTTTTCGCTCAATGCCTTGGTGAGAAAATCTGCAAGTTGTCCCTCCGAGTAAACGGACGGGGTACACATAATCCCTTTCATAATATTTTCTTTAATAAAGTATCGGTCAACTTCAACGTGCTTGGTGCGGTAATGCTGGACAGGGTTCTGTGCAATGCTGATTGCAGCCTTGTTGTCACAATACAAATTGAAGGGGCCTGCTTCCAATAAACTAATATCATTTAATAGGGAACAGAGCCACATCCACTCACATATACCATGAATCATGGCTCTAAACTCAGCCTCTACAATAGAGCGAGCCACTACATGTTATTTCTTGCTTCTCCAAGTGACCAGATTAACCCCAACAGAAGAATAATATCCTGTATTAGATCGCCTATCATCAACTGATCCAGCCCAGTCTGTATCAGTATATATTTAAATTTTTAAGTGATCACTAGGAGAGAATAAAATTCCCCTACCATGCGAGGTCTTCAAATATCTTAAAATTCTGTGCACAACATCAAGATGTATGATTTTAGGGGAATGCATATATTGACTTACCACTCCTACTGCATATGAAATATCATGAAGAATATGAGATAGGTAGATCAGTTTACCTACCAACTTCTGATAACTAGAAATATCTTCCAGTAACTTTCCATCATCACGTCCAAGTTTGTGGTTCGCTTCAATAGGAGTATCAACATGCTTGCAACCATCATTTCTATTTGTTTTAATAAATCTATGACATACTTCTGCTGTGAAATATTAATATTATATTTTGATCTTGCTACCTCATTCTCTAGAAAATATCTCAACTTACCCAAGTCTTTCACTTTAAATTCACTAGCAGTTTGAGTTTTAGGGCACAAATCTCATCATGTCATTACCCATAATAACCATATCATCAACATATACAATCGGGAGAGACACCTTCATCTCTTTCTGTCTGATAAATAGAGTGTGATCGACATGTCTTTGGGCATACCCTAACAAGATCATGACTTTGTGAAGTCTTCCAAACCAAGTTTTCGGAGATTGTTTTAACCCATATAGAGCTTTCTTCAATTTACACATTTTCGCTTTAGATCTGATAGTGACAAAATCTGGAGACATCGACATGTAGACTTACTCTTTCAACTTGTCGTGAAGGAAAATATTCTTTACATCTAGCTGTTAAAGGTCCCACCCTTTACAGATGACACAAGATAATAGGTCTCGTATTGTAGGCATTTGTATTATGGGAGCAAATGTTTCTTGGTAGTCAGTATCATGAGTTTGAGTGTAGCTTCTTATCACCAATCGTGCCTTGAATATTTCCACAATACCTTCAGAGTTCTGCAATACTGTAAAAACACTTCAACAACCAACTGTCCTCTTACCAGGAGGGAAATCGACCAGGTCCTATGTATGGTTCTTTTTTAGAGCCTGCATTTCCTCCATTATTGCATTTGTTCATTTTGGGTGACCAAGTGCCTCCAGCCATGTACTGGGAAAAAATACAGAAGAAAGAGAAGCGACAAAGGCTTTATGTGAATGGGTTAAAGAGGCATATGACACATAGTTAAATAACGGATGTTGAGTGGATGAGTGCATACCTTTTCAGAGGGTAATACGTAACTCCAGGGGTGATGCAGACGAATCTAGTGGCGGCTCTGGTATTATGGGATGCGATTGAGTATTTGATCTTTTGCTTCACCGAGCGTACACATACAACTCCTTTTCTTTGGGAATATCCGCAATGCCCCCTCCCCGCTGAGTGATAATGTATAGAGGAGGAATATGACGAGGAAGAGTAGGGGCACTTGTACAACCCGTATTCGTCGAGGGTGGACCCCTCCAGAGACAGGTCATTGGAAGTCAAAGTCAGCAAGTCAAGACAGAGGTCAGAGTCAACGTGCCAGGCTGCAGAAGACTTGGGCGAGTATGTCGAGCCCCCCTCGCATACTCGCCAGGTAGGAGACTAGGCACGATACTCGCCCAGCCGTGCGAGCTCCCCCAGGAAATCACGTAGTCGTCAGGGGTGGGTTATAAATAAGACCCACCCCTCCCCCATGATTTCCTTATAAATAAGACCTCAGGGGTACAAGGAGAGACTCTTTTGAATTTTGCCGAGATCTCAGATCCTTGTCTTGGACACTAGCTTAGCCTGTGAATCTCTTTTCGCAGAGACCAAGTTGCGATCTAGTGACTATCCTCCTTTTATCGTCGTGATTTAGTTATCAGTTAGACTCCCTCGTACCCTGCTCGGCCATCCTTGGTTGTGGAGGGGTTGTTTCTTCTAAGCTTCCGGGTACGTGGTGGGACCTCCCTGCCGCAGCGCCTGGGGTCCTGTTTGTTGTTCGGTGATCTCCGTGCTTTAGCCCGCTAGCCGTCAAGCCTACCCGTTGGGCCGGTAACCTTAGGCTGACTTGATCCGATTTTTGGAGTAGGGAATTTTCCCAGCTTCAACACTTGGTGCGGTGAGCATGGATCGCAGCCGAGGAAGTAAAGCATCGCTGGTAGGCGAGATGGTGAGCGCAGGCGAGCAAGGCGAGTGAGTAGGCAACTCGGCATGAGTTAGTAACTGGACGAGAGGTGGCAGAAGAGCGGAGGAGGCAGGAGAGGCCTCGAAGGCAGGAAGAGAGGAGGCTCGTGGAGGCTCAGGAGAGGAGAGAAGAGAGGCGATTCTAGCACCCTGCGAATCAACCTCAGTGGAGGCAGCCAACTAGGCCACGTTTCCAACAACAAGAGAGGAACGATCACTGACAGGAAGGAGGTCAGAGAGGAGCTGGAGGAGAGGCGATGACCATTGTCCGGCAGTGTAATAAGCGTCGCAGGCAGGAGGCGCGAAGGGCGAGGCGCCAGGAGGTAGAGATTCCCCTCTACTGCGACATACATCGGATAGAGGGGCACGGGACGATGGCCTGCCCGAAGTTTTGGGAGGCGAGGAGGAGGCTGGATGCTGGCGCTGCAGAGAGGGAACAGCCTAGGCAGGAAGCGCCCGCAGGACCGATAGCGTTCCAAGCTTCGGTGAGGAGGAGGAACGAGGACCGGGTCGACCAAGGAGGTCGCGGAGAAGTGATCCATGGCCCAGGAGGTGGGCATGTCAGAGGGATCAATAGCGGGGCTGGACTTTGGACTTCCCGCAAGGGGAGTCTCCATCAGATCTATCGGAAAAGCGTCACCTCTCAGAGCGTCGCCTCGACCTCTCAGGTTCCGTCGTCGTTGGATGAGATCCCCTTCTCCGAGGAGGATATGCTAGGGAATGAGAATCCTTTTCATGATGCCCTAGTCATCCAAGCTGCCATCGAGGACTTCACCGTCGACAGAATCCTTGTGGACAACGGGAGTTCGGTAAACGTGATCTTCTAGAGGACCTTCGTTGGGCTTCAGGTGGAAGGGTCCAGAGTCCAAGCTGCGGACGGACCCCTCTTTGGCTTCTCAGGAGAGGAGAAAGAGGTGGAAGGAGGAGTGGACCTTCTGGTCACCCTTGGCAGAACTTCAATTCGATGCCGCTTTGTCATCGTCGATGCGTCGAGCTGCTATAACGTCATCTTTGGGCGTCCCCTCATCAACAACTTCAAGATTGTCCCTTCTTCTTATCACTAGTGCCTGAAGTACTGTCGGGGAGATGTCCAAGTGAGGATCAGAGGCGATCCAAGAGCTGCCAGGGAGTGCTACCTGAACGTCGTCAGTACCATCAGCTGGATGGAGGACGCGGAGAGGTTGGAGAAGCTGCTGGAGATGGAGGAAGGCCTGAGTGCCGCTAAGGAGCTGGAGGAGCTGGAAGTGATCTCCCAGAGGGGAGAGTCAGGGCTGCTGAAGGTCGGAGGATCTCTGACGACAGGAGGGAAGCTGGAGATGGCCGCGTGTCTGCAAGCGAACACGAACATCTTCGCCCGGAGCGCTGTAGAGATGCCAGGGATTGATGTCGATGTTGCATGCCACCGCCTAAACCTGGATCCCAAGATTGCCCCCGTCGTTAGAAGCAGAGGAAGAGCGCCACCGTGCTGGCCGGTCCGATCAGAGAGGAGGTGGAGAAGTTGCTAGATGCAGGGTTCGTTTCGTAGATCCAGTATTGCCTCAAATCGACGCACTGGTTGATTCAGCCGTCGGGTTTCCCGTAATGAGTTTCCTTGATGTCTTTTCAGATTATCACCAGATTCGGATGCATACCCCCGCTTGCCGCAACGTCTCCTTCATCACCAACGATGACTACTATATCTATAAAATGATGCCCTTCGGGCTCAAGAACGCCGGCGCAACGTACCAGAGGATGATGAACCAATTCTTCAAGGAGCAGAAGGGGCGGAACCTCGAAGTGTATGTAGATGATCTCCTTGTAAAGAGCAGGAGCGTCGCGGAGCACATAAACGATCTGGTGGAGACTTTCGCTACCCTGAGGTAGTACAAGATGCGGCTCAACCTGGCCAAGTGTGTCTTCGGAGCTGGAAGGGGAAAGTTCTTAGGTCACCTCCTTACTCCGAGGGGGGTGAAGCCTAATTCGGACAAGGTGAAGGCCATTCTGGAGATGGAATCACCCCAAGGAAGTTCAGAGGTTAACCGAAAGGCTGACATGCCTTAGCCGTTTCCTCTCCAAGGCGGGAGAGAAGTGTTTTCCATTCTTCAAGACTCTCCGAGGCAATCAGAAATTCGAATGGACCGCGGAGTGTGAGTATGCTTTTGGGAAGCTCAAGCAGCAACTAACACAAGCTCCTCTCCTCTAAGGCCCGCAGGGAAGCGAAGATCTCCTCCTCTATCTAGGAGTGGGAGCGGAAGCAGTCAGTTCCGTGTTGGTCAGAGAGGAAAGCAAGAAGCAGCTCCCCATCTACTATGTGAGTAGAGTGTTGCGGCAGGTAGAGACGTGGTATCCTATCCTGGAGAAGTTGGTTTTCGCCTTGATGGTTTCAGCTCGTAGACTCCGCACATATTTCCATGCTCACTCCATCAAGGTCATCTCAGATCACCCACTTCATAGTATCTTGGATGGGATGGAGCATTCTGGCAGGTTGGCCAAGTGGGCGGTGGAGCTCAGTGAGTTCAATATTTCCTCCTCTCCGAGGGTAGCAATCAAGGCCCATGCAGTGGCAGACTTCCTAGCTGACTTCTCGGTCGAGGTAGGAGGAGACTAAAGCTCTTCCAGCCCAGTCTCTTGGAAGATGTTCGTGGACGGGGCTTCAGACAAGTATTCTGTGGGAGCCGGAGTAGTGCTAGTGAGCCCGCAGGGAACTAGGATCGAGCAAACAGTCGAGATCCTCTTCCCCGTCACGAACAACCAGGCGGAGTACGAAGCCATGGTGGCAGGCTTGCGTCTCGCCAAGGAGTTGGGAATCCAGGATCTCAGGGCCTTCACCGACTCATTGATGGTTGCGTCGCAGTCGCAGATCAGAGGAGAGTTCGAGGTGCGCGACCTCATCCTGCAAAAAAACTTGGTCAAGGTCAAAGAGTTGATCGGGGGCTTTCAGTCCTTCTTCGTCGAGCATGTGCCCCGGGAGGGGAATTCAGAGGTAGACTATCTCGTCAAATACGGCCCCCGGGCCGGGGGGACAGTGACCGAGTTGTTTTGACCGTCCATCGAGTAAGGGGAGATGATGAAGATCGAGCTGAGAGTTTCTTGGAAGGACCTCTTGGTCACGTTCTTAACAACAAGTCGGTTTCCTGCCAGTGAAAAAGATCAGAGGAAATTCTGGTAGAAGACTGCTTACTACCTGCTGCAGGAAGGGGAACTTTATCGCAAGACTATTTCAGGCCCCCTGGCCAGATGCCTGCCAGAGGCTGAAATTTCTCAAGTTTTGGAAGAGATCCATTCGGGAGAGTGCGACAGCCACTCAGGGACCCGTACTCTGGAGCAGAGGATTCTAAGGCACGACTACTTTTGGCCGACCATCCGGAGGGATGCCGAGGCTTTCTCGAAAAAGTGTCCAAAATGTCAGCTCTTTGCGCATCTTCAGTTACAACCAACTCAGCATCTTCGCTCGATCACCGCTCCCTGGCCTTTTGCCATCTGGGGAATGAATTTGATCGTCCCTTTTCCTCAAGCTAGCGGACAGAGGAAGTTTGTTCTAGTCATGATCGACTATTTTTCCAAGTGGATCGAGGCAAAGGCCCGAGTCAAGACCACTTCTCAGATCGCGAAGAACTTCATCTGGGGAGAGATTGTCTGTAGGTTCGGGATTCCTCTCGTCATCGTCCCGACAATGGTCCACAGTTTGCTAGTTTGGAGCTGGAGGACTTCTGCGAGCAGCTAGGGACGGATCTTCGATTCGCCTTTGTGCACCATCCTCGAAGCAATGGACAGGTGGACGCCGCCAACAAGTTGATCGTCAACCTCCTGAAGAAGGTTACTAATCTGAAGGGAAATTGGGCAGAGCAACTCCCCTCGGTCCTATGGGCTCTGAGAACAACTCCTAACTCGGCCACGAGGGAAACACCCTTTAAGTTATCCCACGGGTCCGAGGCACTCATCCCAGTGGAGTTCGAGGTTTAGAGTCCAAGAGTCATAACAACAGGAAAAGGCAGCGAAGAATGATGTTTGGAAAATGAAAACGCTCAGAGGCTTTCGCTAGATTACATCGAGGAACTCCGTGACTTAGCCTCCGTCCGCCAGGAGGAAATTAAGAGGCGCATGGCAAAATATTTCAACAAGAATGTCCCCCTCAAACATTTCCTCCCAGGAGATCTGCTCATGAAGAAGGTGGACGCCGCATGTAGAGGAGTTGCAGTCGGCAAGTTACATCCAAACTGGGAAGGACCTTTCATCGTCCAGGAGGCTCTAGCATCTGGTGGCTATCGTCTGCAAGACCAAGAAGGAGCGCAACTAGGAAATGCTTGCAGCGGGGATGACCTGAAATAGTTTTACCCTTAGCGGTAACTTGTAATCATTCTTGTAAATCACTTTTCAATATATATTCCCTCGCCCCTGGAGACACGGGTGGTTACGAGTTGTCTTCTTTGTGTTGATCCGTCTCAAGATAGCCAGGAGCAATGAAGTCTGGCTGCATAATCGATTTAGGAAACGAGCCTTCGACATGTTTCTCCTAATTAGCCCAGAACGGACGATGGGACGATGTTTCGGGATATAAGCGTCCTTGTAAGACCGAGCCCCTGCATTGACGGTCGAGATCAGCTCCCCCTTGCATGTCGGCCTAGCTACCCCCGATCGCATCTCTCCTCCGACTGGAGGAACTATCAGGAACAGGTCTGTACGCTAACCTCCTAAACTCGACGAAGGATCAGACTCGCAAAGTGATATCTTGTTCAACGACGTTACCGGTCTTTGAGAAGACTAAAAGACCTGCTCTTAGCGATTGTTAGTCCTGCAAAGCAGGATGCATTTCTGTTATCTCCAAAGCAGGATAACCCACCAAGCTCTGAGAGATGCAAGTTGGCAAAAGGATATCAGACTCGAGTGAGTGTGTCCTGTAGGACCCCCCGGGATCCATCTCCCTCCGTTGGTATACTGGCCTTTGTTGCCAGGCGACTGCGTTACGCACGTGGGAAACGAGCTTTCGACCTGTTTCTCCTAATTAGCCCAGAGCGGACGATGGGACGATACTTCGGGATTTAAGCATCCTTGTAAGACCAAGCCCCTGCATTGACGGTCGAGATCAGCTCTGTTGGAATCGAGATTCGATTTCACCTAGAGTTCGGACCTAGGGGTGCAGCTCACACCTACTTCTCCCAAGTCGTCCCTTGGTGAGAGACTTGAATTTGGAAAATGACCATTGACTTTAGCGTGGAGGTCTCACCTCACACCCGAAAGACCTTTGAGATCTCCCCCTCCCTAGCTAATGCCGAGCTAGGTGCCTTGGAGGATGAAGGAAGAAGATGACGAGTGGTGAAAACGGATCCCTCTCCAAGGCACCCCAAGGGTCTATTTATAGATATTTGGGGATGACCTGCCAATAGCGCAATCCCGCAGCTCTAAAATTACTGAAATACCCCGGGGCTTGTCCGCCAACAGCCAAACTCCGCGGTTCTGAACAGCTATTCGCAGCCCACCTGGGGCAAAATAGCAGACCCTCGAGCCGGGCGAGACCCTCAAGCCGGACGAGACCCTCAAGCCAGGCGAGAACCCTCCAGCCGGGCGAGACCCCTCAAGCCGGGCGAGAACCCTCAAGCCGGGCGAGAACCCTCAAGATGGGCGAGAACCCTCAAGCCGGGCGAGAACCCTCAAGCCGGGCGAGAACCCTCAAGCCGGGCAAGACACTCAAGGGGCCGGGGCGGGGGCCGACCTCGCGCCGCACTGGCCCCCTGAAGGAGGGGCCGGGGCGAGTGCCCTCCTCCCGCCGCACTCGCCCCCCGAAGAGGAGCCGGGGCGGGTGCCGACCTCGCGCCGCACCTGCCCCCTGAAGGAGGTGTCGGGGCGTGTGCCAGCCTCCCGCAGCCTTGTTGACCCCTCGGAGAGTCCAAGTATTTTTGGTACCAAGAGTGCTACACTCAACGAATACGTTGAGTTGGATGTTTCTTTCTGAGCGTGGAACTTGCTCGCAAATAGTGGGGAATGTGTACAACCCCGTATTCGCGGAGTGGGGTTCCCAGGCAGGCGCAAGACTTGCTACACATTTGTAAGTTTTTAGGGGGTTTTGCACTCTTGGGGTGAAATTTATTGTTTATCTGCATGATATACTAGTAGGAGGATGAAAAATTCGCCTAGCTTGCTAGTTCTTGGTGTACTCTTCAGGGGGCGACATTCTATCCAGCTAGTGAGAGCCTGAGTGAGGAGATCTTCTCGGGGTTGGAACTTACTCTCCACCGAGGTACATTCGACCCATCCAACTAGTGGGAGCCTGGATGAGGAGATCCTCTCGGGGTGAGAACTTACTCTCCACCGAGGCACATTCGAGTCATCCAGCTAGTGAGAGCCTGAGTGAGGAGATCCTCTCGGGGTTGAAACCTTCTCTCCACCGAGGCACATTCGACCCATCCAGCTAGTGAGAGCCTGGGTGAGGAGATCCTCTCGGGGTTGGAACTCACTCTCCACCGAGGCACATTCGACCCATCCAGTTAGTGAGAGCCTAGGTGAGGAGATTCTCTCGGGGTTGGAACTTACTCTCCACCGAGGCACATTCGACTCATCCAGCTAGTGAGAGCCTGTGTGAGTAAATCCTCTCAGGGGTGGAACCTTCTCGCCACCGATGTACAACCCCATATCCGGCGAGTAGTGGACGACAAGAGTCAGGCCGGCCAGGTATTCGGCAAAACAAGGAGGCGAGTGGGAGGAGACCGGGAGAGCTGGCAGGGGGCCAGAGCTCGGCAACCCCCGACTCGCTCAGGCGGGGTGAAATTTCTGAGGGGCGAGTGGAGCAGGAGGGATCACACTCGCCCCAGGGGAGCTCGGCAAAGCAGGGGTGAGCAGGGCCAGCCGGGCCCGCATTCGCCTAAGGCCAAAGCGAGGCGGCGAGTGCCAGCCCCATTGAGCACTGGCTGCCCCAGGCGAGTGGAGATTTCAGAGGGTCACTCACCCAGTGATCTATGATGCATTTACCATTTTGTCCCTGCTGGCCTGCCCATAGCCTTTCAGAACAACGGAGTTACGCTGTTGGTAGGCCAACCTCGACTGAACATAGCCGTTTGGGACAGCGGAGGTTGGCTATTTGCAGACCGTTTTTAGAAACCTATAAATAGGACCGAAGGGGTCCCTCAGAAGGCATGCTTACCTGTGCCCCAATCATCTTGCGCTTTCCGAGGTAGCCTTGACTTGACATTTGGCTCGGGAGGGGAAACACTCTAAGATCTTCCGAGTGTGCGGTGGGTTCTCCACGCCGAGCCCTTGAGTTAGTTCTCTATTCGTTTTCCTTTGTTGTTTGGCTCGTAGGAGAGAAGTAAGTGTGCAGTCACCCCTTCCCCAAGGGTGAACTCCACAGAGACCGAGTTTTCGGTTTCAACATTTTTAATGCGGTGAGCGTGGAGCATGGTCCGCACCGAAAATCTTCAGCAAGATCGATGACTGGAGGAGAAGTGCAAGGTTCGGGCGGGACCAACTCGCCACCCACCTCCCCTTTTTCTGACGTCTCCTTCAGCGAGCTCTTCGGCGATCCGTCGGTGGTCTCAAGCGAGCTCATGTACTTTGGTTTTTGTTGTTGTTGTTGTCTCGCCCTAGGGATCACCACCGCCCTTTTCACTTTCTTTCGCGGCGGTTGGCGGCGGGGCGAGCTGGACCCCGCGAAATCTGGTCGCTTCTTGCTAGATGAGGGCTTGGATGATGCCAGCTAATCTCGGCAGGCCGTCACCGCTGCCCGCTCGCGTGCGAGTGGGTCAGGGAATAGTCCCGAGTTCGCGAAGGGCGGGTTCTCGGGAATCAGTCGCTCCCCTGCATGAAAAAAAAACTTGGTCAGAAAATTTTATTGATTCAGCGAGCTCGGCAAGAAGAAAAGGTGGGAGGAATACCTTCGCCGGGAAGGACGGGTAGGAGCGAGTTGATGTCCCTTCGGAGGAAAGCGACCTCAAAATCCTTGTGGAGGAAGAATTTGTGGAGCTCGACGTCGTTACCAGATACCGCAGGGGGCCGGTACACCTCCTCGCCTTTTTGTTGGGGCGAGTAGGGCACATTGACGAGATCGCCCTTGATGAAGACGATCTTGAATATCCAATTGTGGTTTTTGTTCGCGATCTCGCGAACTTTGATGAACGAGCCCCCGAAGTAGGCGACGCCATCTGGAGTCGCCTTGTAGGTGAAGAGCTTCCTGAAGACGGTCAGGTTAAACTCTATCCGCTCCTTGCAAAGGAAGTAAGCGAACGCGACCATCGTGACGATGATGTTCGAGTTCAGCTGCGCGGGCACCACGCCATAGTACTTGAGGATCTGACGGATCTCCGACCAGAGGGGTAGGCACAACCCCACCTCGAAATGCGAGATGAGGAAGGCGAGCTCATCGGGGTAGAAGGTATTGATGGACTCACCTTATCTGGGCCGGCGCGCCTCAAAACCAGGACGCACATAGTCGGTTATGAACTCTGCGAGTTCCGCCTCAGTAGTGCCTCCCTCGAAAAATCAGTACTCGGCAAAGTGTCGAACACACTTGGAGAGACCGTCGGCATCAGGGTTTGTCTTGCCCATGCTCGCAGGAGGGTTGAGGCGCGAGTACAGGAAGAAGAAGCCGAGGCTAGAAGAGGGTGTACAAAAGCAATAAAAGCGGTGGACCGGGGTTGGTGAGGGGGGCCTATTTATAGGAAAAGAATTCTGAGGCCGAGCCGACCGATCAGTCCAGCTCGCCTGACCCAACTCGCCAACTCCAGCTTGCCGACTCCTGAAGCTTGTTCTATTACATGCCGGGCTGAACCTCAAGAGTAACATCTTATTCAAATAGCAAACATTGAATTCTAAAAATTATTCCAAGTTATTACAGACCCTCAGGCGAGTACAACTCAAAGAAATCGAGTACAAAACAAAAAAAAAGAAGGGGCTATCTCACATGCGCGCGAGCTGAGGGTGCTGGGGGTGAGTGCCGGTAGGCTCGGTAAGGGAGCCATTTCTATCTACCCCGGCCTCGCGTCTCCTTCCCCGCAGGTCGGCGCGAGTCGTGGAGCTCGCGGATCCGCCCCAAGTTTCTATGGACGATCTGGAGGTTCTCGTCGATCTCGTCCAAAAGCGGAGAAGGAGACATCGCCTCGCCCGCCGGGCTGCCCCTCACCTCGTCCGCGAGCCGCACGTAATCGCATTGCAGCGCCTCGTTGTCCTCCTGAACCTTGCGCAGCCCGCGCACCAGCTTCTTGAAGATCTGAATTCCCCGCATCGTTAGCTCGTCGTTCTCCACCTCGGAACCCAGGAAGGAGTCTAACGAGCATGGGGAAGGGAGGGGCAAGTAGCGAGTTGGCCCGGAAGATTCATCAGCCTCAGACTGACTGGGAAGAGCTACAAAGGCATTCAGTCAAGCGTCAGTACGAAAGGTGAGTACTCCAGGAGAATCACGCGAAGCAAACCAATGGAAGTCAAAACTTGCCTTGCGAGCTCGGCGCCCCAAGGGAAGTGCGGAGAGGGGGCAGGCTTAGGTTCTTGCCACGACCCGGATGATGAGTTTTTGGTGGAAGGAGGCCGATGCCGGGCACGGGGATGGCTTCAGCGCCTCCCCCCGCAGTTCTAGGAGCAGGAAGTTGCTGTTGGGAGGGGGTACGAACCGACGAATTCGGCCTCTGTAAGTCCAGCACCAGGGTCCCAAAGGGGGGCGATGGGTTTCGTGGGCAAGTTTCCAGAGTTTTTAGCCGCGAGTCGCCGAGGGGGTCTTGACTCGTGGTGTGGAGGCCTCGCCGTCATCCCGTTGGCTGTCCGGGTCGGAGGAAAGGTCGACGACGTCTTTACCTTTCTTCTCAGTGGCGGGCAGAGTGGAAGAGCCGACCCCGTTCTCCAGGGTGGATCTCAGGTCATTGAAGATGGGTTCAGCCGCCTTGGAAAGTGGTTTTGCCTTCTTGGCGGGGTTGGATTCTGCCAGGCCGCTCGGCGGGGTTGGATTCTGCCAGGCCGCTCGGCGGGATGCTAAGGGGAATGCTGGTCAAGCCGGCAACGCGGGCAGAGGAAGCCTCGCGAGCTCGGGCAAGTCTCTCCTGGATCTCTTTGGGAATAGGCATCTCAGCAAGGTTATGACAAAGGGAATGACAACGGTCACCCAGGTACGTAGGCGCATATATATAGCCGCTGGTGGGACCCATCAAGAGACTCTCCCACTCCTATCGCACTCACTGAATATTGTGGGGTGAGATGATTCATTCCGAGCTTGTGCCAATCTTGCAAAGAGCGAAGATTGTGTACAGCCCCATATCCGGCGAGTAGTGGGCGACAGGAGTCAGGCCGGCCAGGTACTCGACAAAACAAAGAGGCGAGTGGGAGGAGACCGGGCGAGCTGACAAGGGGGCCAGAGCTCGGCAGCCCCCGACTCGCCCAGGCGGGTGGAATTTCTGAGGGGCGAGTGGAGCAGGAGGGCTCACACTCGCCCCAGGGGAGCTCGGCAAAGTAAGGGTGAGCAGGGCTAGCCGGGCCTGCATTCGCCCAAGGCCAAAGAGAGGCAGCGAGTGCCAGCCCCATCGAGCACTCGCCGCCCCAGGCGAGTGGAGATTTCAGAGGGTCACTCGTCCAGTGATCTATGATGCATTTTACCATTTTGTCCCCGCTGGCCTGCCGATAGCCTTCTAGAACAGCGGAGTTACGCTGTTGGCAGACCAACCTGGACTGCACATAGCAGTTTGGAACAACGGAGGTTGGCTATTTGCAGGACATTTTCAGAAACCTATAAATAGGACCCAAGGGGTACCTCAGAAGGCATGCTTACCTACGTCCCAATCATCTTGAGCTTTCTGAGATAGCCTTAGGTCGACATTTGGCTAGGGAGGGGAAGCGCTCTAAGATCGTACGGGTGTGCGGTGGGTCCTCCACGTTGAGCCCTTGGGTCAATTCCCTGTTCTTTTTCCTTTGTTGTTTGACTCGCAGGAGAGAATTAAGTGTGCGGTCACCCCTTCCCCACGGGTGAACTCCACAGAGATCGAGTTTTCGGTTTCAACAACCGAGGCACATTCGACCCATCCAGCTAGTGAGAGCCTGGGTCGTACAATAAATTTCACCCCAATAGTGCTAAACCCCCTAAAAGCTTACAAATGTGTAGCAAGTCTTGCGCATGCCTGGGGACCCCACTCCACGAATACGGGGTTGTACAAGCTCCCCCCTTCCTTATCGGCCTAGCTACCCCCGATCGCATCTCTCCTCCGACTGGAGGAACTATTAGGAACAGGTTCTCATAAATATTGATACGTTTAATTCTTTTGGCTACCTCCTGAATAGTAGGTCAAATTGCTTTAGCATTGGGGGAAGTCTTTGGGCGGTGGAGTTACCGTAGTCCGAGTCCCTGCACGAGCTCCTCTGCTGCAGGACGGCTACTTACCCCACAAGTTGGTCCCCACTTTTGAAGTACGGCGCGAGCATTAATGTGCAAGCAACAAGGTGCGAGTATGTTGTGGAGCGACTATGTATGTGCGAGCAACGATGGCGCGAGTATGAACGACGTCAACGTGCGAGTAAGCACATGTCGAGCTCTCAATCTCTCCGCGCCTATGAGCCTAGCGAGCATCATCAAACAGACGATTATACACATAGAAGCGAGTAACAAAAAAATTTATATATATTTTCTGAATAAGGATTACATAAATTTACAATTTCCTGTTTACAAAAATCTGTACAAGTGTGGACGCAGGAGGTCGCTGGCTGGCTACGACTCGTCGTCGCCGGTGTTAGGCCTGTACTCCTCATCCCCGATGGTGACATCTTCCTCATCCTCAGCATCGTCCTCGTCGTCATCTTCGTTGTCGCTGCTGCCGCTGCTCTCTCCGCTGCTACTGTCGCTGTCGCCGCCACTGGAGCTAGAAGCCGAGGACAGGACCCGATCAGGCGAATTCGACTCCTCGACAAGAAGGAATGGGATGAGATCCAGAACCGTCAAGTGGTCGTCCTCCGCGCCGAGGAAGCCGTCCATCCTCAGCTTGGTGAGGACGGCTTCCCCAGATGCTCGCGCTATCCCGCGACGGATAGCCGACATCTCATCCCCGTGCATCCTGATCTTCTTGCCCATCCCGTGTGGGGACGCCGCCTCCTGCGGCTTGGGTGGGCGAGCACCCGAAGGACCCGGGCGACCTTCGACGACTTCCAAGCGAGTTGCTAGCTCGGCGGCCCGGATTTGAGAAGCCTCCAGCTCGGCGGCCCGGATTTGAGAAGCCTCCAGCTCGGCCTTGGTGTTGGCAAGTTCTTGCTCGAGCTCAGAGAACTTCTTCGCCATCTCGATCTCGGTAGCCTGCGAGGATTCGTCAGCCAGCAGTCAGAGAAATTGTCAAGTACGGGGACAACCAAGCCGCGCCGAGGAGGCGACTAACCTCGTAATCCTTCCAGCGGACGGATTGCATCCCCAACTAGATCGCCTTCTGGGTGACGACTTTCAACGCCTTCTGGGTTGCGGATTTCTTGAAGACCGCTTCAGTGAAGTTGATGGCGTGAGCCTGTCGGCAAGCATTAGCATCATCTCCAATCATCGTGAGCAGGTTGCGAGGGCGAGAAAGGAAGTGCGAGGAGGGAGAGAAAGGAAGTGCGAGGAGGGAGAGAACAAAAAGAAAGGCGCAAGCAAGGGCAGTTACTCGCGAGCAAAAGTCAGAAATCGCAACAGCATACTAAAGTCTCACCTACCCGTTCTATTTATAGGCAGAGGCCAGCGGGGATTGTATTTCGTGCTCGGGCGAGTATCCACTTAAGTCGCGTCCTAACCATTAGATCTATCCTAGACACGAGCCATATCTCGCACAAAGATGTTCAGAACCTCGCAAGCTCGCCAGAACCTGCACAGAAATCAAAGCATTGCAGAAAGAAGACTCGACGATGAGGTTCATAGATGGCGAGCTGGGAGAACTTGGTCTCCAGCTCGATGTAGGCGCGAGCACCGGCGCGGCTCTACTCGTCGCCAGACAGCCCCAAGGCCTCGATGAAAGCGCCTCCGGGAGTGGATGGGCGACCTGTCGAAACAAAGGAAAATCGCCAAAATAGTTAGCAGTCAACAACAACAGTCATACCAGATCAGCAGTGGTGGAAGCTACCTTGCCGAGGAGAGCGTGATCGTCGAGGAGAAGGGTTGCAGCGAGTTGGTTCTCGCAGGCCCAATGACGAGCCGCCAGGACGCTCGATGGGCTGCCCCTGCCCGCGACCTCCATGGTCGCGGCCTCTGGACCTTGGCGGGAAGTATTCGGGGCGCCGCCTTTCCGGATCTCCCGCCGAGCTCTCCGGTGCGTTCCGAGGAGCTGTAATTTCCGGGCAGGTCTCAGGACGCGGTTCGCCGCTCGAAGGCAGAGGCGGCGGTGGCAATAACGTGCTCACCGCCGGTCTTTGCGAGCTCGCCAGAGGAGGAGGTGGCAATGTGGGCGCGCTCTTCGGCTTCTGCAGGTTAGTCGAAGGAGGAGGTGGCAGAGGCAACGGAGTGCTCTCTACAGAGTGGCTTTGGCCGGAAGAGACGACGACGGTGGTGGGATGCTCACCGCCGGCAGCGATGAAGTAATCGAGGCAGGAGGGACTTTGCCCGTTCAGGGCTGTTAGGGTTTGGTCACCAAAGGACCTCCCTTAGTCACCAGAGGGACTTGCTTTTTTGACCCCTTGGAGCCAAGGTTGATCCAGACAGTGTGCGCAAGCCGGAGCGGAGGCTGAGTTCCAGGTGCGACCAGTGGAACTCCTCGCAGCGGGGCGACGTCTAGAATCTCGCCAGAAGTAGTCGCTGGAGGAGCTGCAGAGATAAGGGCGCGTTAGCCTGGAAGCAGGATGATCGACAAACTTCTACAAAGATCGGCGAGTTTGTGAACTTGTGAGGCAGCAAGATCTGCCTGCATTTGGGGTCGCGACCCAGCGACATCCGGAACGGAAGCGATCGGCGGGGAGAGCAGCGAGAAGTCGGGAATATCGCTCAGCTTGAGATCATCAAGGAGTTGTTGGGCGCCAGTGGAAAGTTCGGGCTGGTCGGCCGGGGTAGCGACTTTCTTGGTCGAGGAGGCGACTTTCCCCAGGGGGGGGGGGGTCGAGGAGGCAAGCGTCTTCTTCAGTTTCTTCTTCTTAGCGGGAGGCAGATCTGCAGCGACTTCATCTTCTCGCGGCCTCTTGGGCCTTGATGGCTCCGGTTCGAGAAGTCTGGACAAAGCGGCGATGCTGGCTTGGTAGGCTTTCTCGGCGGCCTTTGACATCGCGTGCAAGCTCAAGTTGCGTGCCTCAAAGACCTGCCCCCCCTATTTATAGAGTTCAGCGGACCTCCATCAAAGGCGAGTAATCCAGATACTCAGCCAAGCAGCTCGTCGAATAAGTGTTGGATGATTCTTTTCGATTTTCTACGTCGCTTGAAAAGAGCATGAATTGTGTACAACCCGTATTCGTTGAGAGTAGATCCCTCCATAGCCAAGTCATTAGAAGTCAAAGTCATCAAGTCAAGACAGAGATCAGAGTCAACGTGCCAGGTTGCAAAAGACCAGGGCGAGTATGACGAGCTCCCCTCGCATACTCGTCAGGTAGGTGACTAGGCACGATACTTGCCCAGCCGTGCGAGCTCCCCCAGGAAGTCTCCTATTCGCCAGAGGGTGGGCTATAAATAAGTCCCCTCCCCTCCCCCAGGATTTCCCTAATAATAGGACCCCATGGGTACAACGAGAGACACTTTTGAATCTTGCCGAGATCTCAGATCCTTGTCTTGGACACTAGCTTAGCCTGTGAATCTCTTTTCGCAGAGACCAAGTCGCGATCTAGCGACTATCCTCCTTTAGTCGCTGTTATTTAGTTATCAGCTAGTCTCCCTCGCACCCTGCTCGGCCATCCTTGGTTGTGGAGGGGTTGCTTCTTCTAAGCATCTGAGTACGTGGTGGGACCTCCCTGTCGCAGCGCCTGGGGTCCTGTTTGTTGTTCGGTGATCTCCGTGCTTTAGCCCGCTAGCCGTCAAGCCTACCCGTTGGGCTGATAACCTTAGGTTGCCTTGATCCGATTTTTGGAGTAGGGAATTTTCCTGGCTTCAACAACACTCACTTCTAAGCATGAAGACTCCTCCTAAAGTGAGGACTCATAATAGGAGGTACTTTCATGAAAAGTGACATCTATGAAGACAAATATTTTCCTGCTAGGAGGATGATAACATTTGTACCCTTTCTGTCTAGAGGAATAACCAATAAACACACAACGAAGGGCACGAGGATCAAGTTTTGTTCGAGTAATATTATGAACATGAACAAAACATAAACATTCAAACACACGGGGTACAAGAGTAATAAGAGGGATACTTAGGGTATGAAGTGAATTGTGATTGTCCAGATGACGGGACAACATACGATTGATGAGGTAAGCCACAGTAAGAAGGGCATCACCCCAATAGTATTTAGGAAGAGACATCATAAATAACAAACATCGTGTTATTTCATGAAGATGGAGATTTATTCGTTGAGCAACAACATTTTGTGCATGAGAATATACACAAGTGGTTTGATGAATGATGCTGCGATCACTCAAATAGTTTTCAAATTTGGTGTCCATATATTCAAGACCATTATCGCTACGAAGAATTTTAATGGTGGTACAAAATTGAGTAAAAATATTTTATGGAATTTTTGGAAAAGATAGAACACTTCACTTTTACTACTCATCAAATAAACCCACATAGTGCCAAAAAAACAATCAATAAAAGTAGCAAACAATGATAACCAAAGATCGAAGCAACAGGGCAAGGGTCATACATCACTATGAATAGTATGAAAAGGTACAACATAAGGCTTAAACATGTGATTGAAAGTGACACGTTTATGTTGAGCAAGTTCACAGACATCACACATAAAAGTTCTAAAAATAGAAGATAAAAAACCGGGAAATAACGTCTGTATAGTAGAAATAGATTATCAGAGCCCAAGGGTTGGGCCACGTCTATGCTCTGTAGTGGTATGGCTTTTAGATCCCCAATGTCTGACCCTAATGTCACCGATGATCGGGCGAATAGTTCAAACTCGGGTGCGATCTTGGCTGAATTTTAGTGGCTTGTCCTAGACCGTCTAGATACCATGGGTAACTAGTTTCCAGGTTTCCTCCGTGAGCTCACAGAGATCAATGACCGGTTAGGGCACCTAGAAAAACAGGGAGACGCGCCATCTCAACGAGGGGAACCTCGTTAGGATAAGCATGAAATTCCATACCCTCTAATTATTTGCGCCTAATTGCTCGTCTTGCATGCATTGAGTTGTTAAGAAGTCGGGAATCACCTTCACTCACCACTAACATGCATTCTAGGAGTCCACTATACATCCTACCCTACATCAGTTGGTATCCCCTAACCCAAAGCACCTTATCCCCTCCTCCAAACCCTCTACTTCCGCCCAGAAGACCTCCCCCCCCCCCCCCCCCCCCCCCAACAGCCATCTTGTTGATCCATTCTTTCCAAACCAACAGACGACCCTCCTCCCTCATCCTAAAGCCACCCCGCCCCTCTTTTTCCCCTCCCAGCCCCACCCTAATTCCTCCAACTACCAACCACACCACCGCCTGCTCCTCCTCCTAAAGTTATTACTGATCCCCCTAAATCCCTGCTGTTCCCAACCCTTCCCGCTGCCACCCTTTTCCCCTCCGTCGAGCCACCTTCAGCCACCCGCCGACTCATCTCTTACTACCGCCTCCTCCCCTCTCTAAGCCACTGAAATCCCGCTGCCCCCCAGCCCTTCCCGCCGCCGCTTGGGCACTCCCTTGCCTCCCCGCGGCCGCAAGCCACCCGCCACCTCCTCCCTTCTCCCGTGGAGCCACCCCAACGTCCCCTTTCACCAAATATGTCCAGATCTAGACATCTCAGTCCAGATCCAGCTCGCTTCCCTACCCGCCCCACATTTTACAGCCTGGATCCGCTCCAAAAGACTGGATCCATCCTCCCTTCGCCTGGATCCCACTCTATCAAGTTGGATCTATCCATTTCCGGCCCGTTTCCCGTTTCTCGCCGCCAAATCCACCCGCCCTCGTCGTTGTCCCACCTCCAGTTCCACCTTGAATCGTCGTCAAAGTGTTTCCAGCTCTGAAATCTCTCTTGCCTTGGACAACCCTCCATTCGGTAAGTCACTTGTTGTATTAGACTATCATTTTTCAGCATTATTATTATCAATTGGATCTTATACTTGTTTGGATCTCTAGTATTGTGGTTGTTGGCTTTTAGATTATGTTGTGATTTGAAAGATTTATTTGCAGCACGCTTTTACTTTGACCTTACACGCGAAGGAATGCTTAGTCCGTTTGTTTAAATAAATTATTGTGCCTTTGCTATAATCATGTGCGTGCGATTAAATTATTTATTGCTAAATTTGAATATCTATCAGGTTTTGCATTGCATGTAGCGTTAGGCAGCATTATATTCACCGCCTATAAATTCGTCCTGCGTCAATTTCTCAGCAACCCCATTTGTTGTGGAGTCCTAGGAGTTGAGAAACTTTGATTGATCCCTTCATTCTCATAAATTTCACACATCTTATGAGTCTCAAACTCAGTATCATGATCGCTTCTGATCACAACAACTGAATTATTTCGTTCATTTAGGATTTGTTTAACAAAATTAGAGAGAATTTTGAAGGTGTCAGACTTAGTTTTCATAAAGAACACTCAAGTGAATCTAAAAAAGACATCTATAATAACTAGTGAGTATGACTTACCTCCTAATCTATGCATAATAATCAGTCCAAATAGATCCATATGCAAGAGATATATGATCCTAAAAGAGACATTTTTATTAACTTTCCTAAATAATGCTTGTCTTCTTACCAAACTGACAAGCTCCACAAGGCTTTTCCTTAACATATTTACCTTGTGGAAGACCTTTTACAAGATTATTCTTATAGACTTTGGACACTGTCTTAAAATTTAAGTGTCTTAGTCTTTTATACCACAAATCAGCATTACATACATTAAAGTTAAACAAGAACATTTCATTTTTATTAGAGAAGTTTACTAGATAAACATTCCCGTTTCTAATTCTAGTTAAAACTACTTTACTTGTTATTGGACATATAATTTGACATAGTATGATTAAATACTACCTTGTATGTCTTGTCACATAGCTGACTTATGCTGATTAGGCTGTGCTTCAACCCTTCAACATGAGCTATCTTATCAACATTTATTGACCCAACCCTGATCACCTCATAACCTTGAGTTTGACCACAACTGGAGAAAGTTGTCAGGATCGAGATCCTAAATTAGATCATTTCGAAGTTGGATCAGATCAGATGGTAGGATTGGATCATGGATCGCTTTATAAAATCTGGATCGATTTACAAAATCTGGATCGTAGGATTGTAAGTTCCTATGATCCGGATCGCGATCCCAACAACCTTGGCTGGAGTCCACAAACATAACTTTAGGCTAATGCTTTATCCTATACTCTTCCAACAATTACTTATCTCTAGTTATATGTCTAGAGCAGCCACGGTCCAAGTACCACAATTGATTTGTGGCCGGATAGTTTCTTTCGTGCAATACAATTAAAAGTTAGGAGAAATCCCGGTTACCTTGGTTTTAATTCTTCCATTATAAGGAGTGGCATGAGAAAATATGGGTCCATCCTTGTACCCCTTGGGATGGGAGGTTGCTGGTAGATATACCATTTTTAGAAGTAGAATAAATATCAACCATTGGATTTACTGGCTCTTTCCCTTTAACACTTACGAACTTTATTGAATTTTTACAGGCTGGTATGTTGGGATAATCTGGCTTTTGAGAAGAATCAGCTCTTAGATCGAAATTATTAAACCTATTTGTGAGATTTTCGGAAATAGTCTGAAGTTGTTGACTCCTCTCATTTAAGTTATATTCAAAGACTTTTCTTTATTGAGTTCTTTCTTTTTGTTATTCTTCTTAAGATTATACTTCTTATGATCATTCTCCTTCTTTGAGTTTTATCCTTATTGAGATCTAGACACTTAGGAGCATTGTGCCTAGGTTTCCTCCAGTTATAACAAATAATATCTATACCAGAGTTTTTATCATTCCTTTGCTTAGATTGACTCCCCTTTTTCCTTCCAGAGTCTTAGATCTGATCCACCTCTTGAATCTTCTTGCCAAGAGGCTCATTAGTTCATCATCAACTGATGAGCTTTCTTCATCAACAACTTTTAGTGCAATTGTCTTTTCCTTTGTAGACAATGAAGCCTTCTCCTTAGCTTCATTTTCTGTCATTGTCTTGAGTAGCATCTCATATGACATGAGTTTTAAGGAGAGCATCTGTGGTGATTTCTTTTTGGCACCCGTCCTCTCTTCTCTCCCAAATCCTTGCATCTCATGAGCATGAGGAGCACATCAGAAGTTTATCATTAATCTCTATAACAAAGATTTCCTTCTCAAGTCTCTTTAGCTCATTAGCAATAAGGCTGAATTTAGAGTACATGTCAGCTACGGAATCTCCAGGGCTCTTCTTGAAGCTCTCATACTGAGAAATCAGTGAGGATTTCTCATCATTTCTCTCACTTGATGATCCTTCAACTAATCTAGTTAAGAAATCTTAGGTTTCTTTGGCTGATTTACAATCATCAATTTTTGGAATATATTATTAGACATTTGTAGATAACAGGATGTTCATGGCTTTAGCATCACTTGCTCTTATTTTATTTTGTTCTTTTGTCAGATCAACTTTTGTAAGTTAAAAAGTTTTGCCATCTTCATCAGTCTTTGTAAGACTCACAGGTCCTGAAATAATAGAACAAAAAATGTCTTCATCAATAGAGTTAATATATGTAATTATTCTAGATTTCTATAGTGCAAATTTATCTAAATTGCAAACTGGAGGTCTTATGATTACATAATTTCTAATCTGTGTTGAGCTCATGATCGTGTAATGTATTCACACTAGTAATTCTTGATATGATCTTCATTGTTGAACGCGTTAGCCTTTTTGTGATTAAATTATCTCTAATACCAATTGATAGGTGGATAAATCACTGTCAAAAATTACTCTAGAGGAAGGGGTGAATAATGTTATTAACATTTTACACAACTATTCACAATACATGCCACATACTTTAATTTTAAAGTAGTGCATGTATGGAAAAAATGTACAAAAAATTAAGCAACCGGAAGACAAATGAATTTTTAGTGGTTCCCCTAAATATTTGGGTGCTCCACTCTTCTGCCACTTGGCAGATAATCCACTAAACAATGTTGAGTCTTTTGATAGGGAGACTTTTAGAATCAACACAACTTAATCTTTTGATAACAAATATTTTTCAAACTAGAAGAGATTTGATAGGTTATCTCAAACCATAAGCCTTTTGATAATGTGACTTAAAACCAAACCAAGAGCCTTTTGATAAGGCTGACTCAAAACTACTCCAAGATTCTTTTGATAAGGTAGATAAAAAATCTCTGAATCTTTTGAAAAGAGTTTCTCATAACTATATCAACATTTTGTAGCTGAATTTTTGTTTCACAATGTAATCCTCTTTAGCAGCCTATTACGGTTTTGATCTTTAATGCACTGTGTGCATACTGTTGTTGAAGATAGAAGCAACAACATATTCCTCTTAAGAGATTAGATTCAATGGAGAAGAATGTTGAATTGTAGGACATGAATATCTGATGAAAAACTTGTTAAACCCTTAATAGAGAAACAGCCTTCAGATCTAGAGAAGATAATCTTATCAACTGCAGAAGTTCTCTAATGTTTTCTTGATGGGGAGGAAGAAGAGAGACAAAAGAGTTGAGGGAGAAATAGTTCTTCTGTTGCTTCTATATGTCGTTCTCTTGCATTCTTCTATCAGAATAAGAATATATATACATACGAGTGGAAGGCATGGGGCTCCGCCCCTACGAACAATCACAACTGTATTCCAATTGTGTTAGTGCTTGGGGGGATCCCAATGCCCGTGTGACAGTACTCCTGCCTTGGCACGACGCTGCTCCCGTCGATCATAAACCCTCAAGCACTATATTCCGCTCGAAGCTTGCTTTTTTCGTGTGCATGGGGGGTTGAGAGCGGTATGGAGAACACATTTTTTATTACATGGGGGTTCGTGAGTTCAAGCTTGGCCTGTCCATGTTGGAGATTTCAAATGTTGGCAAGTTCATGTTTGGCGAATTCATGTTGGTTAGTTCAAGCTTGGCGAGTTCAAGTGTTGGTGAGTTCAAGCTTGGCGAGTTAAAGTATTGGGGAGTTCAAGCTTGGCAAGTTCATGTTGGCAAATTCAAGTGTTGGCGAGTTCATATTGGCTAGTTCATCTTGGTGAGTTCATCTTGGTGACCTTATCCATGAGAACTCAAAATTGGTGACCTAATCATGGCGATCTCAGTAGTAGGCGAGATCAAATCTATGCGAGCTCAAAATTGGCGACCTAATCTTGGCGAGCTTAGATCTATACGAGCTCCAATCCAGGAGAGATGAAATCGAGCTCGATGAGAAGCAAGTTCAAGGCCAGACGAGCTCAAATCTTGGCGAGTTGGAGTATGAAAAATAAAATTATTCGGGCTCTGCCCCCTTCACCCATGTCTGCTGACCATGAGAAAACATATACTCCGCCACTACATGCTCATAAGGTGATCTCTTATATTCCGTGATGCCATGCTTGCTTCAATCTCCTTGAAATTATTTATGTTTCACGAGGGTTCTTCTTCGCGAGCTTATGTTCCATGAGAATATCTTACTCATGAGGTCTCACTCAACAACCTATATTTCACGAGAGTTTGTACTCACGAGGGCTTCAAGTTGGAATTCTGCAACTCTATGGTCGCAATGATCTCCTTCAACAGCTTATATTCCACTAGAATTCTTACTCGTGAGGTCTTCAAGTTGGTATTTCGCGATACAATGCTCACAATGATCTTCTTCGACATCTTATATTTTGCAAGCTCTCACTCACGATGATCTTCTTCAACAACTTATATTCTTTGAGTCCTTACTCGTGATGATCTACTTTGACGACTTATATTTTGCGATGATCAAATTCAGCTTCTTATATATCACGATAGTTTTTATTCGTGAGGTCTTGAAGTTTATATTCTGCAAGCTCTTACTTGCAATGATCTTATTCAAACCTTAAATTTCACGACTATCATCTAAGGAGATATTACCAACAATTACTTTTGTGAAATGCAAGCAGAGGTAACCCATATCGATACATGTATAGTCAATACAAAGTTTCACTTATTTAGTTCTCCTATCCATGACAAATTTGATTATCTATTTTCTTTTAGTGTTTGTCTTCTATTCACGGATTACTCGCCATGAGTAAGTTCCTAAAAGATGCAGTGATCCCTTCCAAGGTGACAACATTCCACTGAGGCTCACTTAAATCATCGATCCAAAAACTCTCTGAATATCGGAGGATATTTCCTGCATAATGCAGATGGAGAACTCCTCAGGAACACTTGGAACAGAGAATATTTAACGTGGCCTCACCCATAAAGGCGACATAAGAAGAGCAAGTACTTGATGAGTTATGTTTTTCGTAAATATGCTTTTCAACTAATTAACGAAGTCACACATGCAATTTTTTCTTAAAAATGTAGTGCTCGAGGACATACCTAGGTAAAATCCGTCTTCGCAAGTAGTTTAGAATGTGAACCTCAGAACCGCCTCTTGCAATTCTCAGGTTGGGTGATGAGAGTGCCTTGGGAGAATAACACATCCTCTTAAGACCAAGCCTATGTATTGACGATCAAGATCATCTCCCCAATGCATGTTGGCTGACGATCCCTCAAGTTCACTATTATCCACCTGTAGAGTTATTAGAAGGGAGCTCTGAGCCGAACTCTAAACTGTCTTTTAAAAGATGAATCTTCCCACATCTTTAGGCCATTTAGATCATGTGGCTAGGTGGACTTCAAGAATCATTTTCTTGACATTTTTCTACACTAAAGTAGATAGTAAAGAGGTGATTTATCATTTATTAATTATATACCCTTTAAGAGTTGATATAGCTAATCTTTTTAGACTCTTAAGTGATAGGATGGGCACTCTTCATAAATGGAATTTGTGATCCTTCTATGATACTGTCCTAAAAATAGCCTTGGTCTGGTGATGGGCCACCACCTTGGGATAATAGAGCGTTCTCCTAAGACCAAGCCTTTGTATTGGCAATTAAGATCAGCTTCCCCCTTGTATGTTGGTCGACAATCCCTTGAGTGCCTCTCTAACCAACCAAGTGCACTTTAAATAGGGCTTGAGACAACACCTCTAGCGCTGCGAGTCCACTTAAGAGAAGACCTCTTCAATGTCGGTCGAGAATAGCTCCTCACTTATATGCTGATCTCCAAACCCCTCGAGTGACTATCTCTCCTGATTGTCATTTTACTCAAATAGGATTGGGACAACGCCTCGAGCGCTGTGAGTCTACTAAATCCCATACCTCTATAAGGTTGACCAAGATCATCGCTTCACTTGTATGCTGGCCTTTGGTCCCCTCAAGTGCCTATTCCTCTTGATTGTCGTTTTTCTCCTTTTGAATGGGGCATGTGAAGACACCTTAGGTGATAGTGATTCGACCTTCTCCACCTCCTCCACCTCCTCCAATTGAGCTCGCTCATCTAGCGAATGGCCTGGGATGTGTCGACTCCTCTCCAACTCCTCCAGATGAGCTCCACTCCTAGGAGGTGTCAACTATTCTCCACCTCCTCCAGTTGAGCTTCACTCCAGGGAGGTGTCGACTCTTCTCCACCTCTTCCAGTTGTGCTCAACTCCTGGGAGGTGCCAACTCTTCTCCACTCCTTCCAGTTGAGCTCCACTTCTAGGAGGTGCCGACTATTTTCTACCTCCTCCAGTGGAGCTTGCTCATCTAGCGAATGACATGGGAGATGACGACTCTTCACCACTTCCTCTACTTGAGCTCCACTCCTAAGAGGTTTCCACTCTTTTCTGACTCCTCCAATTGAGCTCGCTCGTCTAGAGAATGGTCTGGCAAGTGTCGACTCTTCTACGCCTCCTTTAATTGAGATCCACTCCTGGGAGGTGTCGACTCTTCTCCACCTTCTCTAATTGATCTCGCTCGTCTAGCAAATGATTTGGGAAGTGTCGACGCTTCTCCACATCCTCCAGTTGAGTTTCACTCCTGGAAATTGTCGACTCAAATACACCATCTCCAGTTGAGCTCCACTCATGGGAGTGATCTCACATGACATATCATCTAGCGCCCTCTCTTAGAACCACAGTTCCTACATTGTTTTTCCAAGCTCGCATCAAGCTCAAAAAAGTGGGGATTGTGTATCACGTTATTCGTGGAGATAAAAGATGATTAAGGAAGACACTTTAGGCGACTTCGTCTCGGCATACCTCACCGGGGACAACTATTCGTAGACCTCTCAGAAGGATGGCAGACATACTGCTCGGCGCGAGAGCAAAAATAGTGCTCGATGCGAGAGCAAAAATAGTGCTCGATGCGAGAGCAAAAATAGTGCTCCGCAGGGGAGCAAAAATAGTACTCAATAGGAGAGCAGAAATAGTGCTCGTTAGGAGAGGAAAAAAAGTACCCGACATCCTCTGAAAGGTATCTTGTGCCACCCCAGATCTTAACTCTTCAAGTCCGTTCCTTCCTCGTACCTTGCTCAGGTTTTGGCATTGTAGGGGAAATTCTTTTAGACTTCCGGGTATGTAGCGAGACCGCCTCGCTGTAGCACTCGGGTCGTGTTTATAGACAGTTCAATTTTCTCTTTTTTGGTCTTGCCATCAGATTTGTGGTGTTAGACAACTGAATCAATAACCTTATGCTACATTTTTTGTCCAAACCTTTGTGAACAAGTTTCTTGGTTTCAACAGTAATCGGTATCTTATGGAGCTAGAGTGAATACATCGATCACAAAAAGCTTGAAGTTCCTTCTATTATAGGACTTGTGGAAACAAAAATGGATCAAATTCCTTTGGGACTACGAGGTCGACATTCATTACATTCTCAAAAAGGCGATCGTGGTGGTTGATGCAACGAGTCAGAAATACTCTGGGCAAAGTAGCTGGATCCAAGCCTATTGCTAGTAGATTATTAGAGACTTTGAGTCTTTGGATATTACTTGTGTAGCATGTTGTTAAAGATAAGATAAATAGTTCCTTTAGTCCCATCTATTAGGGAGGATCATGTGTATTGACCCATCTATAGTTCCTTTAGTCCCACATTGTATATGTAGGAGTCTCTCCCTCTTTCTATCTCTATATAAGTGTATGTAATCCTATTCTTTGAGGACAATACAATTAAGGGTGATTTTCTCTCTCCTGTTTTTTCTCCTTCTGCATGGTATCAGAGGAACTCTTCCCCTCCTGCGGTCTCCGGATTCTATCCTCCTCCTTCTACTCGCCAGCGGCCTGCCTCATCCTACCCACTCCTCTCTCTACCGCTTGACTGCGGCGGCCTGCTTTTTCTAACCCACTTCCTCTTCTTTCCGTGGTTCCACCCTCCTCCCCAGGCTTCTTATAGCCTCCTCTCTCTGACTCGTGGGGTCCACGGGTTCTCTTCTACTCGCCGCGACCGTCTTCTTCTCGTCGCGACTTGCTTCTCGCCGCGACTTGCTCTTGGTCGCCGCGACCTACCTTTTCTTCTTTTTTCTCTCTTGTCGCCACGAGCTGCTTCTTCTCGACGCGACCTCCTCTTAGTCACCGTGACCTGCTCTTAGTCGCCGCAGTCTGTTCTTCTCTTAGTCGTCGCGACCTGCTCTTAGTCGTCCCGATCTGCTCTTAGTCGTCCCGACCTGCTCTTAGTCGTCGCGACCTACCTTTTTTTTCTTTTCGCCGCGAGCTGCTTCTTATCGCCGCGACTTGCTATTAGTCGCCGCGACCTGCTCTTAGTCGCCGCGACCTGCTCTTCTCGCCGCGACCTGTTCTTCTCGCCGCGACCTGTTCTTCTCGCTGCGACCTGCTCTTAGTCGCCGCGATCTGCCTCTATTTGCCTCTTGGCCTTTCTTGCTGCGGTCTAATTCAAGTTGCTGCGACTTGTTTCCCGCCCTAGCTCGCTGCGCCCTGCTTTCTTCCCTTGCTCGCTGCGGATTGATCTGTGTTGCTCGCCTTTCCTCTCCTTTGCGAGCTCCTACTCCAGTCCGCCGCTTGTTCCATTCTCGCGATCTGTTCTGCGTTGTCCTCCACTGTAGCTGCCCGACCTGTTTCTTCCATCCTCCATGACATCCAGTGACTCAACCGCGGCTACCTCCTCTCTGCCCGCCCATGCTGCTGCCCTGCCTCCCGAGATGCGTGATGAACTTCGCATCACCACTCTCTCTCAGTGGAAAGACCAACTTTGTCGAATGGGCTCATTCTGTTCGTCTTGTTCTGCAGACAAAGGGTCTGCTCGCTCACCTTACTCGGGTCAAACCTGCTGACCCCTCTGATGATTGGCTTCGCGATGACGACCGGGTCCAATCTTGGTTGCTTAACTTTATGGACACAGAGTCTTACCGAATGACAATGTATTACGAAACGGATAAGAAAATGTGGGATGAGCTGCACTCCCTCTACTCTGACAAGGATAGCCTACAACACCTTTTCGACTTTATCTCCGCTCTTCAATCACTGGATCTTGGAACCACATGCGACTTAACTTCTTTTGTTGCCAAGGCCAGAACCCTGGTAGAGGCCCTGATACAACACCAACCTCCCTCTGCAGACCTTACTACTCAACGAGCACAGAAGGAGGCTGTTGGGATCATTATGATGATGGCCCGTGTTCCTAGTCATCTTCACAGCGTCCGGGCCCCGATCCTCTCCTCTTCCACTACACCATCTCTGTCTGATGTTTGCTCAATGGTGCTCAAAGTTACACCACCTCCCGAGGCTCCGACCACATTCTCTCCAGCTTTGCTCCAGCAACCCCAACTCCCTACTCCTGCTCCCTCCGGCTGAGGTTCTTTTACTACTCGAGGAGGCCGTTTCACGTCTCGTGGTCGGGGACGTGCTGGACGCTCTACTCTCAAGTGTACCTAATGTGGTCGTGATGGACACCTTGAAACTACCTGCTATCGCAAACATGGTTTGCCTCCTCATCTTACTGCTACTACGTCTGCTGCTACTCCTCCGGGTCCCTCTTCCACTAAGCCCCCATCATCTGCTCAGAAAGATATCAATGACCTTCGCCTACAGATACTGCAACTGCAAGGCGTTGTCAACCGTTCCTCTGGCTCGGTTTCTTCCTTCTCTACTGAAGGTATCTCCTGTCTCTCCTACAGCTCTCGATGGATCCTAGATTCTGGGGCCACCCATCACATTACTTCTCAGAAACCTCCTCAGTACATGCACACTGAGTATCTCAAGTTTATCACTGTGGCAAATGACGATACTACTCCGGTGTCTGGAGCTGCTGATCTACAACTTACCCCTACTCTCTCCTTAACCTCGGTTTTGCATGTTTCGGGATCTCCCTTCAACCTACTGTCTGTTAGTAGGCTTGCTCAAGATATTGATTGCTATCTAATCTTTTCTCCCTCTTCTTTTGTCATGCAGGATCGTTAAACACAGACTATCATTGGTAGAGGACGGCTGTCCAATGGGTTTTATCTCCTGGATGTTCTTCGCACCTCACTATCTGTTGTTCCCTCCATCAATTGTCATCGTCGTCTTGGCCATGCTCCTCTTCAGATTCTCAAGAAGGCACTTCCTGATATCTCTTTGCAGGAATTCTCTGGCGAATCATGTATCTTTGGCAAACAACATCTTGTTTCTTTCCCTCCTGCATATAATCAGAGTAGTACTCTATTTTCTTTAGTTCATTCTAATATCTGGGGTCCGTATAAAATTCCCAGTATTTTTGGTTATCGGTACTTTGTCATATTTATTGATGACTATTCACGTCTCACATGCCTTTATCTACTTCATGATAATACTGAGCTGACTTCTGTTTTTCGTGCCTTTATTGTTGAAATACGTAGGCAATTTTTTACGACAGTACAAACGCTTCGCACTGACAATGCTCGTGAATACACTGGTCGCATCTTCTCCAATATATGCACCGACTTTGGGATAATTCATCAAACCTCGTGTGCATATACACCCCAACAAAACGGTGTGGCCGAGCGAAAGAATCGTCATCTCCTTGATGTCACTCGGTCAATCATGCTTCAAATGCAGGTTCCCGCCGAATATTGGAACTTTGCTGTCTCTACTGCTTGCTATCTCATTAATCGCATGCCCTCCTCTGTGCTTAACTTTGTCTCTCCGTTCGGTCTACTCTTTCCTTCCAAGTCTCCTTTTTCTCTCACGCCTCGCACATTTGGTTGTACTTGCTATGTCCACCCTCTCGGACCACCAAGTGACAAACTTGCCGCACGCGTCACCAAATGTATATTTGTTGGCTACTATCGTACCCAAAAAGGGTATGTTTACTACTCTCCCACTGTCAACAAGGTACTCGTCTCCACAGATGTTACCGTTACTGAGGATGAAAGTTTTTTTTCCCACACCTCCACTCTACCACCTCAGTCCACTCTACCTCCTCAGTCCACTATTCCTCGTTCGACTGTCCCCGTCACATCTCTGCCTCCCACATCTTCCGCTCCTCCAGTACCAACCTCATCACCTCTCCCTCCACCTGTCCGTGTCTACACTCGACGCTCGTCCAGGATTGCAGCCCGACAGCAGCCCCCATCTACTGATGATCTTCTGCGCATTGACAATCAAGCACCACCCTATACAGCTCATCCCATGGAAACTATGTATCCCTTCATCCCCTCTCTCCACCTCTTCGCGCTTTTGCCCCTCTCTCTCCATTATTTCCATTCCTAACTCTTTACATAACGCTCTACAAAATCCAAGCTGACGTGTGGCCATAGACGTAGAGATGACAGCTCTCGGGGCTAACCGGACTTGGGACCTTGTTCCTCTCCCTCCTGATCAATCTTGTGTTGGCTGCAAATGGGTCTTTACTATCAAACGTGCTCCTGATGGAACAATTTATCGTCTCAAAGCTCGTATGGTGGCCAAAGGCTTCACTCAGCAACGTGACCTCGACTATGACAAAACTTTCTCTCCATCGACAAAACTAAATATTGTTCGGGTTCTAATCTCTCTTGTTGTGCACTGCCAATGGCCCCTTCATCAAATGGATATCAAAAATGCTTTTCTCAATGGCGATCTCCAAGAGACTGTGTATATGCACCAACCACCTGGGTTTGAGACCACGTGGGAGTCTCGTGTATGTCATCTCAGGAAGTCTATATATGCTCTTAAACAATCCCCTCGCGCCTGGTTTGATAAGTTCAGTAAGGTGGTTCGCGAGATGAGATTCACTCGGAGCTCTGCTCATTTCTCTCTTTTTACTCGTCATCAAGCAACAAAGACTGTTCTTCTTCTTGTGTATGTGGATGACATTCTGATCACGGGAAACGACACCATAGAGATCCAGAACATTAAACAACATCTGAACTCCGTCTTACAGACAAAGGATCCAGGTAATCTGCGATACTTTCTGGGACTTGAGGTTGCAAGACGACCTGATGGTTTGATCTTATCTCAACGGAAGTATTGCATTGATCTTCTACAAAGTGCGGGATATTCTGGATGCAAACCTACAAACACTCCGATGGATATGAATCATAAACTGTCGGCACATGACTCTGGGAATGACCCAGTTCTTACCAATCCATAGTACTACCGACGCTTGGTGGGGAAACTAATCTACCTCACAGTTACACGACCTGATATCTCATTTGCTATTGGATTTGTAAGCAGATTCATGCATACTTCTCGAACCTCTCATCTCCAGACCGTCGAGCGGATTTTCAGATATCTAAAGGAGGCTCCTGGACAAGGACTTGTTTATAAACCATCGACTCCATTATCTCTTGTTGCATACTCTGATGCCAACTACGCAGGGTCTCTTGATGATAAACACTCCACAACTGGTTTTTGCACCTACCTCGGTGGACATCTTATTACCCGGTGTAGCAAGAAACAAACGGTTATTGCTCGCTCATCTGCTGAGGCTGGATATCGTGCAATGGCAGGAGTCGTATCTGAGGTCACCTGGCTTGAGGGTCTCCTCAGAGATATGAGTCTCAAACTCTCCTCTCCCGCTATCCTGCTCTGTGATAGTCAAGCGGCCATGCATATTTCCAAGAATCCGGTGTTTCATGAGCGCACAAAGCATATCGAAGTTGACTGTCACTTCATTCGGGAAAAGGTTCAATCAAAGAAGATAGTATTGGAACACCTCTCGACATCCAGTCAAGTTGCTGATATTTTCACCAAGGCTCTCTCTCGGACTGTGTACTATCAGTTCTTATCCAAGCTTGGAGCTTATGACTTGTACGCTCCAGCTTGCGGGGGAGTGTTAAAGATAAGATAAATTAGCCCATTAGGGAGACCCATGTGTATTGACCCATGTATAGTTCCTTTAGTCCCACATTGTATATGTAGGAGTCTCTCCCTCTTTCTACCTCTATATAAGTGTATGTAATCCTATTTTTTGAGGATAATACAATTAAGGGTGATTTTTTCTCTCCTGTTTTTTTCTCCTTCTACACATGTGGTGATTTTAGTAATGCTTGCTTGAGTTGGTTAGAGGTGTAGTGTGACATTGATGACTGTTTTTGGAAGGCTACTACTTTAGATGAAGAATTATAACTATTGTTGTTGGAAGCATATGCGGGCAAGAATGAAGATCCAGTGATGATTGATGGACACTTGCATAAGAAAGGTAGAGTGTGCCTTTGGTAAACTTTGCGAGGAATTTATGTATAAGATACATTTTGCTAAGTACTATGTTCACCTGCACAATACAAAAATGTAAATGAATTTAAAGAAGTCCTCTTGGCGGCCTAGTTTGAAGAAAGATGCTGCTATATTTCCGAGTTAGTGTCAACCATGTGTTTTGGTCAAGGAGGAATATAAAGACCCAGAGGATTGTTGAAACCCCTCCCTATTGTAGAATGGAAATTTGATGATATTTATGTGACTTTGTGCATGGATTGTCTAGGACCCAACATGTTAATGATGTGATTTGGATTATAGTTGATCGACTGACAAAAAGTGACTCATTTTCTTCCCAATCGGAAGAGTGATAATGTAGAGAGACTGGTATAGTTGTATTTTCTGAAAATTGTTCGTTTACATGACATTCCATAGAGTATATAGATAAAAGTTTCACTTCCAAGGATTGGAGATTAGTTCAAAAGAGCTTGGGGACGAAGCTAAAATATAGTATGTCGTTTCACCTGCAGACCGACGGCTAGACGTAGAGAACTAATCTTATTTTGGATATATTGAGAATGTGCGTTCCTTTGTTTGGGAAGAAATATGAAGGCTATTTATTTATGATTGAGTTTGTATACAACAACAATTTCTAAGGTAGCATCAAGATGACACCTTATGAAGATTTATATGGGATATGATGTTGTACACCGATGTCATGGGCAGAGGAAGACACTACTCGATTATTGAAAAAGAAAGTAATGTATGTTTGATGCTTTCTTAATCATTGAGATTATATGAGAGCATATGAAGATTGTGCAAGACTAGCAAGCAAATTATAACAGCACATGTCATAAAAATTTAGAGTTCGCATTGGCAATATGGTGTACTTGAAGATTAATTTATTCCAGGAGGTATTAACTATTAAGGATTCAATGTTTGAAGAAGTTGTGTCTGAGATATTTGGACCCATTTCAAATTACTGAGTGCATTGACTAGTCTACACATTGTCTTGCTTTCTCGACAAAATTGAGTGGTTTACAAGATGAATTTTATGTCTCAGTTTTAAGGAAGGCTTTGGTGGAGCCTTATAACATTGTGGTTGAGCCAACTACAATGTCGGTAGAGGATAGTTTGGCGACTAATGTTTCCCTTGTTCATATTAAAGATATAGAGATTAATAGACTGTGGAATAAGGCAGTTAAGCTTGCTAAACTACTATGGAATAATTGCAGAAGAAAAAAAATTATGGTAGAGAGAACATACCATGTGGGAGGATTACCCGAAGTTATTTGTTTTCATCAGGTATGTTTTGAAGTACTGTATTAATTTCGAGGACAAAACTATTTTAAGGAGAGTAGAATTATAACACCTTGTCTTTCCCTTGTCATGCTAAGAATAACATGTTTTACATATGCTTTGAATAAGATGAGAATGGTGTTTAACAGGTTTTGGAATGGTCGGGAGAGCAAATTCTGGAGTTTTTCAAGTTACACACATTACTATATGGTGTGTAGCACTGTCGTGTAATACTCTTTTTGATGTACGTCTACTTGTAGTCAATGCACAACCTTTAGAAGTTGCAGCACATGCGACATGACTTGGTGACATGGCCGTGCAGGAAATCGTGTGCATGGTTTCTAGACGTATATCAACTTTTGGTACTTGATGCACATCAATTTAAATATTTACCTCGACATAACCTGACAACATGCCCATGTCTCACGACCATGGACCGAGACATGAACGTATTTTGAGGACAAGCTGATCGAAGCCCAAAACATGGAAGTCACGCTTTTGGACAGGTAGAATTAGCTTTTTGTCGTTTGACGTGAATATGTTGGTTGAACATCATTTTCATTATTCATTTTTCATGGATTTGAGGGAGAAGAGGAGAGGATATTTTGAGGAGGAGAATTACAACGTCGGAGATCTAGGAGTCTCTTAGAAGATTCGATTGATTAGAGGACTTAGCGTTGCCACTCTTCATTGAGAACTATCGAGGCGTGATGATGCAGGACGGCGCGTAGGGTTTACGCGTCTGTCGTCTTGACTAGGAAACCCTAAATGCATGCGATGGTTCAAATTTAGTTTTGCAACGTTTGAGCGGATTTTGCACGAACTTAAAAAAGAAGCAACTAATTTTAATACGACACAAAAGTGCTGTTTTGCTTTAAAGCTGAAATTTCTTAAAAATGGTTCAATTTTCTAAATCCGGGAAGGAAGCTCGCAACTTTCGCTTCGTTCCCCTTGTCGTAGCAAACGGAAATCGTGAACTCCAAATCCGTTTCCGTTTGGAGTTTTCGACGTAGCGTTTGCTGACAAAATTCAGGCGAAAACCCAGCAATGAGTCTAATTATCCTATGAGAAAATACAGAGGCACACACAAAGGAGAGAAGATAAGAACAATTACCCACGGAAGAGATGTCTTCCGTATTCGAAATCGATGGCGATCACGCGAGAAACTCCTCCTCACCTTCGAATTCCGCTCTGAGGTCGGCCGCTTTCGCACACGGGCGCCAAAGAATTAAAACACTCCCTCACACGAGGTGGTTCCACGGAATCTCTCAACAAAGAAAGAAGACACAAACTAAACAAGCCTAAAATTCACCCGCACTTCACGCTCAAAGTGGTTCCACGAAATCTCAACACTCACGGTGGCACCACGAAATCTCGCACAACTTTACTATCTATTATACCACAGCAAACTATTCAATTAACTACTCACGGAAACAAATTTTCACACTTCACTGACTAGGCATAGTGAAATTGAATTTTACGGTTCATTAATCAAAATCTCATCTATTAAAGCCACAGTTCATCGGAGCAGGACTCACAGCAGGAAAACAGGACAATTTCACCCTACAGCAGGATTTACAACTGGAAGCAAACAGTGGCCAAAATAAAAATACATCAACCAAATACTAATCTATCATTAGCTACAGGCACAGTAAACACTTTACTATTCATCTTCTCTTACACGGAATCAGACAGCTTTCCCCATGCAGTAATTTCCTAATATACTATTCTCACACAGGAATCAAAATACCAACAATAAAATTCACAATCAGAACGTTCAAGGCCTGCAATCGAATTAATTCATCAATCAACAACCATCCCCTTCACAACACATGCCTATTTCCCTTTTATAGGGTTACAAAACTGAAGAAAAAACCAGAATCAGCCATGGCAAGCTTGGACTAAGGATGCGTGGTGGCCGGCGGTTGCAGGGATCGTGGCCGGCAGTTCAAGCTCTAGTGGAGGAGGCGTCGTGGTCGTGTGGTGAGCTTCCGCCATTTTAGGGCTTCCTGCGGCTTTGGATCGAGAGGCGGAAGGAGCGGGAGCTGGATCGGGAGACGAACCGCCATGGCGAGCTTCTTCAGGCCGAACTGCTTCACCCTAATGATCGATCTGCTGCATTATATTATATATATAATATATACTCTAATCGGTTATGTATATATTATACATATATTATATCTATAAAACTCACTCTTTCACACACACACATGTATAGATATATATATATATATTTATGTAAGTATATATATATACATATATTTTGCACAATCATAATACAAAACACAAATAAACACGAAACTAAAACATGTCAATTCAGGGCCGATAGAGGTCCGGACGGGTGCGGCGACGGGCACTTTTGCGACGCCTTGATCTGTGCTGGTCTCCACCAACTCTTCCCCTCTCGAAATCACTCATCTCTGGTGAGTGCTCCGAGCGGTACTGTTGTAGAAGATCAGCATCCATGCGTTGTAACTCCTCGGCCAAGACCCAACTAGTCTCAGTTTCTGGTCTGTCATGCCAACGAACCAAGTATCTCTGAAAATCACCATCAGTAGTGGTCACTGTCTCATCATCCAATATCTGCTCGGGAACTAAAATCTGTCGCGGAAGTCGATCAGTAGCTCTGGGATTTGGTAAAGTAGACTCATCTGGTATCTCATGCTCCACCTGTATGCTGTCAGTGAAAATGGGAGAAACTGTAGTGGACGTGTTAGTAGCGAAATGAATATCGGTATGTCGTGAATGTGGCTCCTCACTCTCACTCACCAACCCAGAAGAATCAATTGGAGGAGAAGACAATGGAAAATCTACAGACTCATGCGGGTAATCGTGAAATAAAGTCAGATCGGCTACGTTAAAAACAGGATTTGCTCCACAAACGGAAGGCATCTCAAGTTCATACGCATTCTGCCCAATCCGTTTCACCACTCTAAAGGGTCCAGTTCTACGGTCAGCTAGCTTCTTTACAGTTCCCGATGGTAACCGTTCCGGATTTAGCCGAACCATCACTAAGTTATCCTCTTTAAAACTAGTAGCTCTCTTGTGCTTGTTTGCTTGAGTTGCGTAAAGATTATAAGTACTATGCAACTTCCGCTCAATTTCTTTATGCAAGTCATGCAGATGCAATGCATACTCATGTGCAAACTGGCTAGTCCTAAAGGTGTGTGGTAGTGGTGCTAAATCTAATGTCACTCGTGCAGTGTGACCATGAACAACCTCATTAGGTGATAAACCCGTGGATCTATTTTTCGAATTGTTGTACGCTAACTGGGCGTGTGGAAGAATTAGATCCCAATTTCCCTGGTGATCTCCTACCAAGCATCGTAATAAATTTCCTAAACTTCTATTCACAACTTCAGTTTGACCGTCGGTTTGTGGATGATAAGCGGTTGAAAATAGAAGTTTCGTACCCAAAAGTCTCCAGAGTGACTTCCAAAAATAGCTGGTGAACTTAACGTCTCGATTGGTAACGATAGTCTTGGGTATTCCTCGGTGTGCGACAACCTCTTTATAATAAATACAGGCTATGTGAGAGACGTCATCGGTTTTGTTATAAGGGATGAAATACGCCATTTTAGAGAACCGATCAACCACGACAAGTATGGAATCGTGTTTCCTAAAAGTGCGCGGTAACCCAAGCACAAAATCCATGCTAACATTATCCCAAGGAATACTGGGCACCGGTAAAGGTGTATATAATCCAGCGGGTTGTTTATTGCCCTTCGCTACCTGACAAGTGCGGCAGCTACTGACAATCTGAGCGATAACTCGCTTCATCCCGGGCCAATAGAAGCGCTCTTCTACTAAGGCTATCGTCTTATCGCGTCCAAAGTGTCCACCTAAGCCTCCGCCATGTAATTCCCATACAATGAAATTTCGTAACGAGGTGCGGGGAATACACAGACGGGTCCCACAAAACAAATATCCTTCTCGAATCAGATAATCAGTCTCATCGTGATGGGGATCCGAACGTATCGCATCATAGATACCACTAAAATCAGGACAGCTAGAATAATCATCCTTGACACGCTCAAATCCTATCACCTGAGTACGCATCTGTGATTATACAAGGGTGACTCGACTGAGGGCGTCGGCAACCCTATTCTCCTTTCCCTTACAGTGTTTGAGAACGAAGGTGTATTCTTGTAGATATGATACCCACTTAGCCTGTCGAGGGTTCAACTTCTGTTGCGAATTGATATAACGTAACGCCTGATGATCAGAGTGGAGGACAAACTCCTTAGGCAACAAATAATGCCTCCAATGACGTAACGTCTGTACAATCGCATATAACTCGCGCTCATAGTTGGAATATTTCAGCTTCGGGCCTGAGAGCTTTTCACTGAAAAATCCAACAGGGTGACCCTCTTGACTAAGTACACCTCCTATCCCAACTCCTGAGGCATCACAAGATACCTCGAATACCTGACTGAAATCAGGGAGTCTCAAAACAGGTGCAGTGGACATCTTATCCTTGATAATCTCAAAGGCTCTAGCTGCCGATGATGTCCACTGAAAACTTCCCTTCTTCGTACATTCAGTGATGGGTGTCATAATCGTACTGAAGTTCTTAATGAATCGACGATAAAATGTGGCTAGTCCATGAAAGTTACGGACATCGTGAATGTTCTGAGGGGGTAGGCCACTCACGAATCGCTCGAACTTTCTCGGGGTCCATAGTGATGCCAGCGGAGCTCACTATATATCCAAGAAAGATGACGGACTCGGCCATAAAAACACACTTCTTCAAGTTGATATACAGTCGTTCGGCTCGCAGGAGCTCGAAAATAGTATGTAAGTGAGTCAAGTGCTCTTCCTCAGTCCGACTATATATCAAAATGTCGTCGAAATAAACCACTACGAACTTCCCAATATATGGTCTAAAGACCTGGGTCATCATCCGAGCGAAAGTACTAGGGGCATTGGATAACCCAAAGGGCATCACAAGCCACTCATAAAGGCCATCCTTCGATTTGAAGGCAGTCTTCCACTCGTCTCCTTCGTGAATGCGAATCTGGTGATAACCACTACGAAGGTCGATCTTAGAAAAGATCGTGGCTCCAGTCAACATGTCCAACATGTCATCCAGTCGAGGTATCGGGAATCGGTATTTCACAGTAATCTTGTTGACAGCACGACTGTCGACGCACATACGCCAAGTACCATCCTTTTTCGGGGCAAGGAGGGCAGGCACCGCACATGGACTAAGGCTATGACAGATAAAGTCTCTATCAAGTAACTCTCCGATCTACTTCTGCAGCTCCTCATGGGCGGCAAGATTCAATCGGTAATGCGGTAAATGTGGGAGGGAAGCTCCAGGAACAAGATCTATCGCATGCTGAATACATCTCATGGGAGGTAATTCAGCCGGAAGCTCATCAGGGTGTATATCCTGGAACTCCTCTAAGAGTCTCCTAGCAGGTATAGGAATAGACTCGTACCTCTCTAGTACGTCAGATGCATGTAAAACTACTAAGGCATAATAAAATCCACCATCGAAGCTCTCTCGATGGAAATCAGCGCCTCGTATAATGCTAAGAGTCTTCTTCCTTTCAGTGGGAGGAAGAGATTCTTTCGCACTACTACTTGTGCGGGATGTTGGTGTTGTGGGTCGCACCGGGTTCAACACTACTCTCTTTCCGTCTAGTAGAAAGGAGCAAGTGTTGGACCTGCCATGTATGAGTACATCTCGGTCATACAACCAAGGTCTCCCTAGTAATACGTGGCACACATCCATAGGCATAACATCACACCAAATCTTATCGGTATACGGGCCGATAGTGATGGGCACTAAACATCTCCTAGTCACTGATAAGGTAGTCTTGGTGACCCAAGCTACCTGGAATGGGGAAGGGTGTGGCTCAGCAGTGAGTCCCATGCGGGCTAATGCTGTCTCAGCTATCACATTCATACAACTCCCGCTATCTACTACTAAACGACACACTTTCTCTCCTGCCTTGAAGTAGGCTTGGAAGATGTTCGTCCGCCAATAATCGGCTGATTCCTTTGGTGTGGATAACATACATCTCACCACTAGGATGTCGGGATCTATCTCCTCATCACTAGGCGTACCGTACACTTCATCATTCAAAATGTGTGAGTCCCTCTCGACTCCAACTTTTTCTATAAGCTCATCCTCCTCAGTCACCTCATGAATAACTAGTGTGCCTCTCCTCTTAGGACAATCCCTAGATATATGGCCCATCTGCTGGCACTCATAACATCGGATCTGTGAATGGGTCACAGTTCCCATGGGGGCTTTTCCTTTCTGATCTCTCGTAAAGGTTGGGGTGGTCTTCGAGGCACTCTCCTTACCTTTCGATTCATCTTTCTTATAAGGAGTGTTTGTTTTGTTTTGAGATTTGAACCGGGAGGTTCTCTTTTGATGTTCCTCTATATCGATGGCGATAGATACATTCTCCGCGAAGGAATAGTGACCATATCGAATCAACTCATCGCGAATCTCAGATCGCAGTCCACACTTAAATTTAGATAATGTATCTCGTGGGTGTTCGACTACGTTGCACCTAATCATAAGATCCTTCATCTCAGCTAAATAATCAGAAACTGATTTGGACCCTTGACGTAGTGATGTCAGCTCGTCTCGCAGACGGGTTTGGTAGTGCTGGGGAATGTACTGCTCCTCCAATATGGCTTTCATGTGTGCCCAATGTGTAATGGGAGGGCTTCCATTCCTCTCTATAATACGTTCCTCACCTATCCAAAAGATTTTCGCTCGCCCAGATAACCTCATCTTGGCAAACTGAACTTCTGATCTTCCGTCATACGATACCAATCAAAATAGGTCTCTATGTCTATAACCCAGTCTGAAAAGACCTTGGGATCCATAGATCCATCATAAAGTGGTGGCTCTAACTTCACTAAACGTGTAAGATCCGGTCGCCTATCCTGGGGAGGATAGTCGTAATCATCGTCGTAAGGATCACGATGGTCTCGACGCCGTGGGGGTGGCGGTCGATGCCAATCTCTAGGTCGATCATCACGATGCATGGCCGGTATAGGCCTACGATGGTCTCGTGGACGCTCTTCTCTAGCTACGTCATTATAGGGTCTCTCCTGATAACGATCTCGCGTACCTAGGAAAGGCTCATGTGGGGTTTCAGGAAAATTTCTCTGGAAATTCCTACCATCATTATACTCAGATTCATATCTATCTATGGGATTTCTAACCTCTTCCTCGAAAAGAGGGTTTCTCCTAAATGCAGACCTCTCTCCATAAGGTGGGGGAGCCTCATAATGGGGTCGTACTGAATGCTCATCTCTAGCTAAAGGTGGCATTGACGCTCGAGGGGGTACTTCTAAGCTATTCACCCTGACACTAAGATTTGCTAGTCCTTCTCTCATTTGGTAAACACTTTCGGTTAACGTCGCCATTTGGTGGGCAAAAGGTACAAACCACGGGGGTGGTTCATTCCCTTCGTTCCCACGACTCGGTTCACCATGTTCAACTCGACGCATCTCCGGGTTTACCTCGTGAAGGTGTTCAGGTGGTGAATTGTGGTGTTGTGAACTCATACTCACTAACCTACCACTACGCAAATGCATGCAAATAAGTAAATAAATGCCAGCCTCGAAATTGCCAGATCAAGAAGTTCTGAATGCCAAGGAAAAAGGGGAGAGATTCTGCACAAGCGAGTTTGGACTCGCCGACCGCAGCTCGGCATCTGCAAAGAGGCGGCGAGCCCGGGCCTCGCTGAAGGAAGGCGAGCCATGACGGGGCACCCCACCCCTTTGCCTGTTTACCTTAGAAGATTCTCTTCTTTTCAACACTGGATGGCTCGCGGGCGAGTTAAAGTGGCGTGACAAGGGCGGAGAGCACCCTGCTCCCGAATCGCTTGGGGCTCGGCGAGCACTCAAAACGAGCCCACTCGCGGGCGCGCACTCATGACTACCCTACTCGCGGAACCTGTCTCGGCGAGGTCGCGTGGGAAAGCACTCGCGTATATTCGGAGCATAACAAACAAAGTATAAAGAAAAAGGGAAAAAGAAAAATGGCACGGGTATGATCAAAAACTATCTTCCATTGAGCAAATGTTTATAAAAATAGTTACAGGGGGCTCGCCTCGGCGAGTAAACAAAAAAGGAAAAGGAGGTACAGGCTCTTCCCAAACATCGCATCCAAGCTGTCTTCCTTCTCGCTGGGCGGCGTTGCCGGGAACAGGCTCGGCATCAGGTCCCGGGCCGAGATCCCCTCGCATCCCTCCACCAGCACCCCCGAGTCCTTCATCATTTGGAGGGTGCACTCGGCGGCTTGGATGGAGTTGATCCGCAGTCTCTCGGCGAGGTCGACCTCGCCAAAGATCCGCGGGCTCTTGTAGGGGAGGGTAGAGTCGATGTCGTAGGGCGGGAAGAAGATCTCCGCCTGGCGACGGACCTCGCTGAGGAGATGCTGTTTCTCCTCTTTCAGCTTCGTGTTCGCCCCCTCTAGCTCGGCGAGGCGTGCGCGCAGGTGGCTGATCTCCTCCCCCTGCTCGGCATTGCGAGCTTGAAGCTCCCCTGCAGCCTTGGCATCCTGGTAAAGAGAAAATTCAGTCTGATATCATCGCAAAATGTTCTAAGTAAAAGAGAAGAGTAGTGCTTGACACTTACCAGCCCGCCAGCGGCTTGGGCGAGTAAACCCTCCGCTATGCCGAGCTACCTCGCCTGGTCAGCGACCTTATCCTTGGCGATGTCGCGAGCCTGCTCAGCCTTTTGGAGTTGGTGGCTTAGGGCAAAGCTGCGGCGTGCCAGCATATGTTGGAGCTCCAGGGTCCGGAGATGGGCCTGCAGACCCTCGTGGCCGAGCTGCCGGAGGGTCATGTGCTTGTAGGCCTCGACATCCTCGCGGCCATAAAGGTCGAAGGTGAGGGTGTAGGCATGGCCGGTGGCGGGCTCGCGGTCATGCCAGGAGGGGTGCAGGGTGGTGATAGAGACTCGATGAGCGAGCTCATCCCATTGCACCATGGGCTCGCCCGCCGAGTCTTTCCACCGCCCGCCGAAGTTGAAGAGGGGGTGCTGCTTCGGCGTCGCGCGCTCGCGGGCCGCCCTCTTCGCCGAGGGAGGATGGGAGATCGCCGCCGTGGAGGAGGGGCCCTCGCCACCTTTCCGGCCCTTGCTGGTAATCTCCTTCAGCGAGCTCTCCGGCGACGCGTCGGGAGGGGTCTCCGACGAGCTGATGTATTTGGGGCTGGGCTGTTGATGTTGTTGTTGTTGCCCCCGCGGAGCCAGCAGGGCTCTCCACATCTTCTTTAGTGGTCACTGGCGTTGTGGCGGGTTCGACCCCGCGTCCTCAGGTCGCCTCTTGCTGGAAGAGGGGTGAGAGAGGGCCACCTCATCTCGGCAGGCTGCCGCTGCCGCCTTCTCGCGGGCAAAGGGGTCCGGGTGCGATCCCGGGTCCGCAAAGGGCGGGTTCGCAGGAATTATTCGCTCCCCTGCAGGAAAATACTTTGAAAAAGTCAGAAGGGATTCAACAACGATATGACGAGCTCGCCAATCGGGCGAGCTCGGCAGGATGAGGAGGAAACAATACCTTCGCCGGGCAGAACGGGGGGGGGGGGGGGGGGGGAGCGCGTCGAGGCCCCTTCGCAGGAAGACGACCTCAAAGTCCTTGTGGAGAAAGAACTTGTGGAGCTCAACATCGTTACCGGACACGGCGGGCGGTATACCTCCTCGCCCTTCTGCTGAGGCGAGTAGGGGATGTTGCCGAGATCGCCCTTGATGAAGGCAATCTTGGTCATCCAGGTGTGGTGTTTGTTCGCGATCTCGCGAACCCTGATCAGCGAGCCGCCGAAGTAGGCGACCCCATCCGGCGTCGCCTTGTAGGAGAACAGCTTCCTGAACACCGTCAGGTTGAACTCGATCCTCTCCCGACGGAGATAGCTCGCGAACGCCACCATCATTGCGACGGCGTTGGAGTTCAGCTGGGCGGGTACCGCGCCGTAGTATTTCAAGATTTGTCGGATCTCCGGCCAGAGGGGGAGGCGCAACCCCACCTCGAAATGCGAGATGGGGAAGGCGAGCTCATCCTTGTAAAACGTGTTGATAGCCTCCCCCTCCCCCGGCCTGCGCGCCTCGAAACCCGACGGCACATACGCAGCCTTGAATTCCGCGAGCTCCTCCTCGCTGGTGTGCCCATCGAAGAAGCAATAATCCGTGAAGTACTGCGCGCACTTGGAGCGGTCGTCGGCATCCGGGTTGGTCTTGCCCATGATCGCGGAGGAACGAGCTCGGCAATAGCAGGAAGAGAAAGAAGCACAGAGAGAGAAAGAAAGCAATAAAGGCACAGTACGGGGTAGGTGAGGGGGGGGGGCTATTTATAGGAAAAGAAATCTGGGGGCGGGCCGTCCAATCAGTTCAGCTCGCCACCCCAGCTCGCCGACTTCCGGCGCATCCCAACCAAGGCTAAGTCAAACATTGCAGTACATTATTTGAATAACATGTCCGAGAATATTTTAAAAAGCTACTTATTACAGAAGCAAAGTCCAGGAATCAAAGGACGGGGCGCGCGAGCAGAGGGAGCATCGGGATGCGAGTACCGGTCGGCTCGGCAAAGGAGCCGCTCACTTACCTACCCCGGCCTCGCGACCCCCGCTCCCCGGACTGCCGCGCGCAGAGCAGCTCGCGGATCCTTCCAGAATTCCTCTGCGCAACCGAGAGACCGTCATCTATCTCGTCCAGGAGCCGAGAGGGGGACATCAGCTCGCCAGCCTGGCCGCTTCGCACCTCGTCGGCGAGATGCGCGTAGTCGCGCTGAAGCGTCTCGTTCACCCCCTCCACCTCGCGCAGCCCGCACACCAGCTTTTTGAGGAGCTTGACCTCCCTCCTCGTCAGCTCGCCTTGATCCACCTCAGGACCCAGGTAAGAGTCCAGCGAGCTTGGGGAAGGGAGGGGAGAGTAGTGGGCTGCCCACGAGGACTCCTCGGCAGCGGATTGGCTGGGAAGAGCTGTGAAGACAAGTGTCAGCAAGAAGAGAAACACAGAAAAAACTCATGGGGTAAGAAGCAAGGTTGACCTGACGAGCTCGGCCTCTCAAAGGAGATGCGGGGAGGGATGAACCTGAGATCCTTCCCGCGACCTGGACCGCGAGCCCCCGACGAGAGGAGCTCGAATCCCGGGGTGGGGATGGTTCCCAGACCCGCCCCTGCGGCCACGTCAGTTTGGCGAGGAGGGGAGGCGCGCACTGGCGAGTTCGGCCTCTGCGAACTCACTGGCAGGATCCCAAAGAGAAGAGGCGGGTCCTGGGGACGGTTGTCCGGTGCCGTGAACCGGGAGTCCGCGAGAGTCGTCTCGCCTCGCGGAGTGGGCTCTCGCGGAGCGACTCCCCCGCCATCTGGTTGACCATCCGGGTCGTCGCCGACTACGACAACCTCTCTATCATTCTCAAGAATTGTTCGGGTGGAAGAGCCGGTCTCGCGCTCCAGGGTTGTCCTCAGGTCGTGGTAAATAGGCTCGTCCGCCTGAGAAAATGGCTTTGACCTCTTGGAGCCGGGCTCGGCAGAGTCAATTTGAGGAGCTTTGGCAGGGACCGCCGTCAGGGCGGCTACGCAAGCTGCGGAGGCTTGGCGAGCTCGGTCTATGCGCTCTTGGATCTCCTTGGGAAGCGACATCTTGGCAGGGTCAGAGCAAAGGGAATGACAAGAGTCAGACAGGTGAGCAGGTGCATATATATAGCCGTAGGTGGACCCCACCCAAAGATTCCCTCCAACTCGCCAACTCGCGTTCGTCGCACACTTGGGGTTGGATGATTCTTTCCGAGCTCGTACCAACCTCGAAAAGAGCGGAGATTGTGTACAACCCCGTGTCCGGCGAGCAAGGCCGCCAGGAACCAGACAGATCGGGCTGAAGGCAGTAGGCGAGCTCGACAGTAGAGAAGCCGAGCCCGAGCTCGGCATTCGTCGACCAGAGATCGGCAATCGTCGACCGGAGATCAGTATTCGCCGACCCCGAGCTCGGCATTCGTCGACCAGAGATCGGCAATCGTCGACCGGAGATCAGTATTTGCCGACCCCGAGCTCGACATTCGCCGAGCTAGTCCCAGCTCGTGCCCTCGCAACGGAGCTCGGCAGCAGCAGGCGAGCAGGACCTGCCGAGGTGGTCAAGCTCCCCAGCTCGCCTGGATGAATGGAGTACTTTTTACTGTTTTGCCCCCGCTGGTCTGCCTGTAGACCTTCAGAACAGCGGAGTTTGCCTGTTGGCAGACCCAGCCAAGGGTTTTCTGGTAATTTCAGATCAGTTCTTTTGGTTATTGGCAGTTCAGATTCCAAAAAACTATAAATATGACCCAAGGGGTACCCCAGAAGGCATGCTTCCTGTGCCTCCTTGCTACCGTTTTCAAGCGCTTTCTGAGGGTACCTTAGCTCGGTTTCTGGCTAAGGAGGGAAAGCGCTCTGAGATCTTCCGGGTGTGTGGTGGGACCTCCCCGTCGGGCCCTTGGGTCGGTTTCCCTTGTTTTTCTTGTTGATTTGCTTGCAAGAGTAAAGTAGGCGCGAGACCGCCCTTCCCCAGGGGCGAACTCCACAGGAGATCGAGAAATCGGTTTCAACACATCGGGCACGGGGTTGTACAAATAGCTTTTAATTTTCGTCCTTTTATGGTAGCTTTAGGCTAGCCTTCCTAGGTTTAGGAGATCTATGAAAAATAGAAATAGATGGAGCAACTTGATCCGATGGTTGCTAAAAAATCATGCCAAATTGAATGGTCCAAATCATTTCAATGACTTTTAAATTCAAAATTTTAATATTTTTTTAATATATGGTAGAGATATATATTTAGTAATAATGCAAATCAGGAATCGGAATTCTTTTTTGGTTTATTTGAATATAAAAAAGGATCACTTCCATTTATAATTTCAATTTTCAAATAAAGTGGTTATTTTCTCTCTCCCGACTCTCTCTCTAACTAACACCTTTTAAGCTAAACCATCAAATTTCTCCAGGGCTGGCTAGCTTCCCTCCGCACTCACGCGTCTCTGCCTCTCTCAACGCTCGTCACTGTCTCTCTCTCTCTCTCTCTGGACACTCATCTTTCTCTATTTCTTTCTCTCATTTGCCCGCTCTCTGTTCTACCCTCATCTCTCTCTCTATCGGCACTCATCGTTCTCTCTCTCTCTGCACTCGCCCGCCGTCTCTCCGACTCTCTCGCTTCGCGCTCATCTCTCTCTCTCTCGGTCTACGCTCATCTCTCCCTCTCTATCTACACTCATCTTTCTCTCTCCCTTACACGTCCGCTCTCTCGATCTGCGCTCATCTCTCTCCCTCTCTTCGGCACTCATCGTTCTCCTTTTCTCTCTCTCTCTGCACTCACCCGTCTCTCTGCCTCTCTCTCCCTCTCGCTCGGCACTCATCTCTCTCCCTCTCTCTCTCGGCACTCATCTTTCTCTCCCTGGTTCTCTGGCTCTCTATCTGGACCTTCACTTCATTTTCTTGCACGTTTAGTACTTCATCCGCGCTCGAGAGATTCTGATCGCCGCAATCTCTCGAGGAATCCAAGGCAATTAACAGCTAGCTCCATATACCGAGCTTTCAACACTAATGGCACAAGAAGAACCTGCTGTTGTTATTCAGAGCTTCAGAAAGAGAAGAAACAATTTCAAAACTGAAGCATTAAGCTGGTTGGAGAAGGGCTGGCATAACATTTACAGCACCAAAAGTCAAAAAACCTTAAAAAATCAAGCAATTAGTTTGGAGCAGGGCACGAAAAAGAGAAAAAACTTCAAAAATAATAATGAAGCATTGAACGACAAGCTGGGGGACCCCCACATTCTTCAGAGCAACAAGAAGCAGCGAAAAACATCCTCCTCACACATGGTAATCAATTTCGACTCTTAATTACCATGAAATCTTAACTCTGTCCTTAATTTTTTACAGCTTTTAATCACAGTATATATCTTCAATCAGCTTTGGTTAACTAGCTATATCTATTTATTTTCTAATATGGTAATTAAATATCTGTTTATAATTATTGTGATAGCTTATATCTAGCTGTTATTCCTTTCATGTTTTTAATTATAGCCTATGATTATCAATTATTATTCTGCAATTCCAATGCCTTTTTAACATTAGCAAGAGATTCCAAACAACCTTTCGTTACTCTCTTTGCTTTTCAATCAATTGTTGTAGTCCAAATTAATTACGTCCATTTTCATAAAAGAGTACTGTTTCTCTGTTTCTCTAATCAAAACAGAGAAAACATGGTTCTTATTCTGCAATTCCGATGCATTTAAACATCAGTAAGAGATCACAAACAGCCTTTTGTTACTCTGTTTTTGCTTTTCAATCAATATTGCTGTAGATCAAATTAAGTACCTCCATGCATATATTAAATCCTCCATGCATGCCACCAAACTTCTATTCTTATAATATGTTTTAGAGAGAACTGTGGGTATATTTTTTATCTTATAACTTCAGTAGGCAATTTTCATCGAATTCTTTTAATCATGGACGGCCATTAGATTATAAGGAAATGCATGAATGAGATCGAGTACAGTCGCTTAGCGGCCGCATTGAAAATATTTTGAATAATCTTTAACATAGTTTGCATAAATATGTTTTTTCATTTGACTTCTTTAGCAGAATTCTATGCTTGAAATTACAACCCAAAAGCTGAAAGAATCCGAAGAGAAAGTCTCAAATCTGCTCGAACAACAAAAGGTATTATTAATTCAAGTTTTAATTTGTGTGCGGCACATATTTAAATTCAGAGTTATTTTAATTCATAATTTACAATTTGTTTTTGAATTAATAGATGGATAGGGATAATTCCATGAAAAGGATACTGGAACTTGAAATGTCAACTAAAAAAAAGATGGAAGAAATGCAAACTATGTTGGAGGAGAAACTTGAAGAACAACAATACCTCGAGTCCATTAATTCAAGCCTCACAGTCAAGCACTTTGAGAGCAACACAGAGCTCCAAAATGCTCGGAGACAGCTTTTGAGGGTAATGGTTTTATTTTATTTCATTTTTTGTGCTTTTTTTTGTTAACTAACACAAAAAACTGTCATCTAAACACAAAAACTGTCTTCAATGAACCTACTTCCACTGTTATTTTTTTTCTTAGGGATTGAATGACAAGTTAGGTGCTCGGACAAAAATTGGAATAAGGAGGATGGGAGCTTTAGATGTGAAGGCTTTTCAATCTGTATGCAGGGAAAGGTATTCAAATGATGATGCTGACGTTAAAGCCGCAATGCTGTGCTCGGAATGGGAAAAGCATTTGGGAGACCCAAACTGGCATCCCTTTAAAATTGTTAAGGTCGATGATAAAGAAGTGGTATGTGCATCTTAGATTTCATACTTTTCTCATGACATTTGACACTTCGCCAACTACTATTTATTTGCAAAAACAAATCAATAACAATAAAAAATTTTAATTTCTTATGACATCTTAAGGTAATTGTTTTAAAATTGTATTATTATGCAGGAAATGTTGAGAGAAGATGATGAAAAATTAGTGTTTTTGAAGGAGCAATGGGGCGAGGTTATCTACAAAACCGTGACGAGCGCATTGCTGGAGTTGAACGAATACAACTCTAGTGGAAGATACGTTGTTCCGGAGCTCTGGAATTTCAAGGAGGACAAAAAAGCTTCGTTAAGTGAGGTCGTAGACTATCTACTTCAGAAGTGGAGAACAAGCAAGTGGAGACGAACATAGTTTCAATTTACAGAGTAAGGAAATGACTTGTTATTCATTTGGTTTCTTAAGAAGTTGGAATGCATAAATTTTAATCTTGGAGTTATTATGTAACATTCTTCTCCGAAAATTAGAGATCTATTAATTAATAATATTGACAATTTTGATACCTTTGTTACTTTACTGTGATATTATATGCCTGTGCTGTTTTGAAGCAAATCCTCCTCTAGTAAAAAAAATGCATTGATAATATATATATAATCCACAGCTTTGTTCGGTTTTTTACCCTCCAGAAATGGCTTCTGAAGTTGGGAGGGTCAAAATTATGATAATTTTCTTACTGTGATATTATAATTGTTGGTGGCAGGCAAATCAGCCTCTGCTAGAAAACAGAACAAGGCTGTTTGGGGAAGATAAAGAACAGTTTTTTGGCAGAGAAAAGCTGGCGGAAGGCAGCAGAGGAAGAATTGAAGCTGGCACGAAAATCTGAAGCATTTGCCAGTATTCTAGCTGAAGGAGCTTGCCGGAAGCTCTGAAGAGCCATAGTAGTGAAGGAGCTCGCGTGAAGTGTTGGAAGAGCAGCCAAGCAGATTTTGGAACAAGGCACTAGGATTTGGCGAGCTGTAGCGGTGCGTGAACTTTGGGAGATGATGTGTGGAATATTATGTTAATTTGTATGTTTGATGGCGAGTGAAGTTGTTGTGTTGTGTTGGTGAGGAGGGTAAAATTGTAAGCTTTTGGTGGTGATATCATATAAATGTTTTGTTTTGCACATTAGCTCTGGTGGTCGTGTTTGGTATTTTGGCCCACTAGTATGCTTCCAATGATTAGCAAATATTCTCATAAAGCTATGTCCAAACCCTTTTTGACACTCCAAATCATTTTGATAATAATAAATTATAAATTAATTAATAAAATACCATAAATTAGTTATGCGCGTGGGTCGAGCACGCCTGCACGGCCCTGTCGTGTGCGTGCCTGGGCTCGTTTTCTTCTCTGGGGTTCATGAGTTTTGTGGCTTCGATGCGTGTGATTGGTACGATTGAGACCATGTGTACTTGGTCCGCGTCTTGCCGATTTGACTTAGAAATTTGAGGGAGAACTCTATCAAATGCCCCCAAATTTTCGCTAGTCATGATGCGCGAAGCGATGAGCACGGAAACTTTCAAGCTCGGTCATTCTGCCTTGGGGTCGTGAACTTGTACGCGTCACCTTTGCTTGCGATGTGAAATACCCCTTGAGTTTTAATGTGAGCGCCCACGCCTTGGAGCCACTTGCGTCGGCTTCGCGGACTGAAGGCTCCGCGGGAGGTGCTTGGGTGGTGACTCCCGCGATATACTATTCTTGTGCGGCGCTCATGGCACGCCGCAGAATTGCCCCTTTGCTTCTCACCTCGTGTGTTGTGCTGGTGCGGAGGCGTCACTTCTCACATTCCATTTTTGTATGCGATGGTGCGAGTTTATGCGCCTGCCGAGTGCAGGCGAGCCTTGGAGAATCTAGTGCTCTTGCATCCCTTGCACGATGTTGCTGGTAGTTGTTGCAGAGCGTTAGTGATGAGAGTTTGTTGCTTGCGCGCGACGGGGGACTCTTGTCCCCCTTGATTAGGCGGTGTAAACGAAGTTAGATATTTGTTTGTTTGTTTTGCCTTTGGTTTATTTTGCGTGTGTGCACTCGCATCGTCACATGATGATGTAGTCCATGGGGAAGCTTTTGTTTAAACAGAGACCCCATTTTCTGGATCTTCCGTGTTTTGATTGAGTTTTGGCGTGCGTATTCTTTTTGGCAGAGTGACGCTTTGCTTGAGTGTTGCTTGTTTACTCGAATTTTCGGAAGAGCCGTGGACCGCTGAGGGTTTGGAGGCGATGTGGCCCCGCTTGCATGTACCTGAGTGGGAGTAGAGGAGAACCTTTGTCCGTGCCTTTAAGAGAACCGGAGTTCGTCCATGCGGAGGGGCGAGGAGCCTTTGTTCGCTCGCGCCCCAGGGGGGCGGAGTCCGTCCTGGTGGGAGTGGTGAAGATCATTTGTCTATTCGCGCCTTAGGAGAACCGAGTTTCGTCCTTGCGGAGGTGACAAAGATTCTTTGTTCGTTCGCGCCTTAGGAGGATCGGGGTCCGTCCGAGTGGAGGTGGCGAAGGACCCATGTTCATTCGTGCCTCTGGAGAATCGGGGTTCATCCAAGTGGAGGTGGCGAATAACCTTCGTTCATTAGTGCCTCGGGATGACCGGGGCCCGTCCGAATGGAGGTGGCAAATAACCCTTGTTCGTTCGCGCCTCAGGAGAACTTGGGCACGCGCGAGTGCAGGTGGCGAAGAACCTTTGTTCATTCGTGGCTCAGGAAAACTGGGGTTCGTTCAAGTGGAGGTGACGAAGAACCTTTGTTCGTTTGCATCTCAAGAGAATCGAGGTTTGTCCTAGTGGAGGTGGCAAAGAACATTTGTTCGTTCGCGCCTCAGGAGAACCGGGGTTCGTCTTAGTGGAGATAGCGAAGAACCTTTATTCATTTGCTCCTCAAGAGGACCGGGGTCCATCCGAGTAGCGGTAACGAAGATCCTTTGTTCGTTCGTACCTCAGGAGAACCGGGGTTTGTCCAAGTGAAGGTGTATATGAACCTTTGTCCATATCGTCTGGGTGGTACAAACAGACCTTTTTTCGTCTCGCCTAAGGTGTAGAAGGGATTTCGCCGATCTCGCCTGAGATGCAGAAAGACTTTCGTCAGTCTCACCTGGGAGGTGCAGAAAAACTTTTGCCAATCTTGCCTATGGTTCGCTGCTGAATTAGAGCAAGGTTGATTGCATTGATGTTAAAAAAGATACAATGACAAGGTGCCTTGGTCACGTGCCTCGTTATGGTTCATCGGTAGAAGAGTCACAGGTTTTGCGTGCTCCGAGCCCGAGGGAGCGTTTTCTCATATGAAGTTCTTATCTTATAAGTCTCGAGCTTTAACACTGTCGTGACGATGAAGGGCCCTTCCCAAGTTGGGGAGAGCTTGTTCTTCTGAGGCCCCTTTCCTGCCGCTTCGAGGTTTCAGAGGACAAGGTCTCATACATTGGTGGGTCTTGGCTTTACCCTCTTATCGTAGAAGCGTGTCATGCGAGTACACGACGATCCTTTGTGTTGATTCATCCCTGACTTCTTGGACCAAGTCCAGGTTCCCCCTTAGGAGGGCTTCGTTCTTTGTCGGGTCGATAGCTTGGATGTGGGGGATTGGAACTCTGATATCTACGAGTATAACCGCTTCTGATACGTAACAGAGATTAAAGGGTGTTTTGCCTGTGGGTGTTCTTTTCGTCGTCCAGTAATCCCAATGGACATTGGGGAAGGCCTCCACCTACTATCGCAGTGGGTCGTAGGGGAGGAAGTCTGTGTGTGTCACTCGTATATATATAAACTTTCTCATGACTGTGCATTGATCAAAAAATAGACAACCAATAGCCAATTTGTGTGAGATGCCTGCAGTAAGAGGAGATGATAAATATGATTGTAGATTCCTGCAGGAAGAATCAATATGAATGTACATACCTGCAAGAAGATTTGATATGCATTGTAGATTCCTGCAGGAAGAATCAATATGAATGTATATACCTACAAGAAGATTTGATATGCATTGCAATAACAAAAATAAGAATATATTGATGTTAGATTAATATATTGATGAAGATGGATTGTGAAAATTTATGGGAAGCTAAGAAAGTGATCTTATGTACAACCAGAAACCAAGTAGTAATCAGCACAATAGAAGCAAAAAAGTCAAAAACTAGAAATCATTCTGACATACATTGCGAGACATGATTTCGCCAATGTACCCAAATAGAAAACAGAAAATTACTATTCTAGGCAGAGAAGAAACCGTGTGGACAAAAACTGTAACCACACAAGCCGCAGACCTTGTCCGCCGAAACAGCCAAAGTCGTATATCCGCAACTAGCTGCGCGTACTGCCTGTTATTGAATGCTGACGACCAAGAAACGAAACCCGCTGATAGACTGGGCGAACTACTCTGCGCTATCTGTAACCCTGAGCAAAGTGACTTCAAGCCGCTAGTCGTGACCTGTTGTAAACCGCTGACTGGAAACCGCGAACTGTTCCACGCCAAGATTCCTAACTAGTTGCCTAGTCGCCGGATGGTAGCCGCACAGCCTGCATAGATAGCCAACTTCACTTAGTCACGTCGGTTAAAAAAACTTGACTGTGGGATCAATGTAACACCCCAAAAAGGAGTTGGTGGTAACAAGCTTAAAGTAGACCTGAGCTCGACGACAATCGTCGAGCAGAGTTTGACGAAAGTAGCTCTGTCAGGTGTTTTGGCCTGTTCGACGAACTCAGACTCCGTTCAACGAATTCTCTCCTGTTCGACGAATTGCGTTTGACGAATGTGACTCCTGTTCGATGAATTGTCGAAATAAGAAGTTATGGCCAAGTGGAGACTCGTGTCAGGTGGCTGGTGTGCGGCCACTGAGCGGTAATTGACTTTTTCAGCTTCAATCCAAGACGTTGCTTGGTTTTGGTGAGTCTATAGTATGGCTGGGATGTAATCCGAGGCCACTTATGCAGAGGGATAGGAAGGAGGAAATCATTATTTCCTTTTCTATTCTCTTTCCAGTTCTAGAGCAGAAACCTCTCGGCTGGCGCTATGGTTTAGGGTGGATCTTGCTGAAGTTGCTGGAGCAGATTTTGTGGTTGATAACAAGATCTGAACTAGATTTGTGAAGGGGAAAGTGAGGCGCTCATTTCCATCCGCATAGAAAAGCTTTGACATAACTCTGAAGAAAACAACAAGGGTAACGATCTTGCTCCTTGGATATGCAAAGTCTTTAATTTGGCATGTGCATGGGTTTCCCCACCAAAAGGTGGAATGTTGAGGGATTTTTGTTAGGTTGATTCTTGAAATCCCCAAGAAGTCTTGCATATAGATCCGGAAATGTGCAGTACGGAATAGGCATACTGTGTGAAGCCCATCTGGACAGGTTGGTCTAGATTTGTGATGTTTTATTTTTTCGCATCGGAAAAGACTCCGTGTACAAACGAGTATTTTGTGGAGTCGGTGGGTTGTGCCTGTGAAGTGGAGTAGCAGGAAGTACTGGAGTGGAATTTCAGGAAAATACCCTCGAAGTGCATGTGTTGTATGCTCTGAAAGTGCAGTGTTTATGGCATTGCAGGTGGCTACAAGGTTTTTTGGATAGTTGGTCCAAATATGGTTGAGGCTGGGTACAGAAATGTGTTCTGTCGCTAACGCCAGGCGACCGTGATTGTCGAGGGCGATAGCTCATAGCTAACCTGTGATTGTGAAGCCAGTCTTTTGGGGACGTTCTGGTTATTGTGAGCTATGCGCTCTTAATGGCCAGTGAGCCGAAGGACAAGGGGAAGCCGGCCCGCGTCAGTCTAGATATTGAACTGGCAATTTGAGCAATGAGCAAGGGTTGAACTGTATCCGCGTTATGATTGTTTAATTTGAGTGCCTAAGTTATTGGCTTCGTTAGGATCACATAGCGAGAGTCTTGGGCTGTTCGCCATCAAGACTAAAGTCTCTGGCCATGGGTCGTGGAGCATGAACGCTCAAGCTTTACCGTTGGGTCTGGGACCTAAGAACGGTGGTGGGACCACTGCTTTCTGGTACACCGATAATGTGCCCTGATTGCACGGAGTGTCGGGTCGTGTGATCGACGTTTGTGATATATTGATTGTGCGTGAGAGCACATCTTATGATATATCTGCTTGTGGAAATGTTATGCCTGCAGGGAAGGAATGTCGCCGCGCCAGGAAAGGGATAGGGTCGTTATAATTTGATCAGCGGAATGCTGACTGTTGATTTATTTATCACCGTTACGGTGAATTGTCCCCATGTAGGTGCTGGAGAGCCGAGCAGAAAATAATGTGCTGAAGTCTTTGCTGTTGCTGCTGCTGTGCTGACCCTTGAAGGCCAAATAAAGATACGTTTACTGTTTTCATGTGTGGCCGGCCTGCGTGCCGATGTATGTAATCCACACTTGTGAAGATTAACTGTAAGGCCTTAAGACCAAACTTTTTGTGTATTTTGTAGACACCCCTTGGATATATCTAAATATGGTTGTTTATATCTATGGTGGACATTCATGGTCAATGAGTTCAATGTTAACCCTTAATTCTTCCGCTATAATGCTCTGAGTTAGGATGCATGTACTAGTTTTTGATATTAACTTGTAACCCCACCGCCTGTTTGTGGCATATAGAGTGGGGCCCCGGCCGGACCTTTTATTATATGTCATGTAACGGATGAAGGCGTTATAATTTGGTATCAGCTTGTCTTGGTATTCCTGCTTCGAATTCAGGGTCAAATTCTTTTGTGGGGGTGGCGAGCATGTGTACGTGCGACCCGTTAGAATATAAATGAACCCAAGAATGTCCACTAAGGAATGTAAATACACTTGTTTGAGGAACCTACACGTTCCTACATTGTTGTTATTGCTTTTGCACAGTCGCTAAAGTGTCTTTTACATGTATAGGTGACTCGAAGTGGTGCGGGGCAGTCTAAGCCCCTACGTTCTGATGAGAGTACGACACCAGTTGAGATGCATATACCTCCTTCATCTGCAGAGACTATGCTCTTAGTTGCTGAGGCATTATTTACAATGATCCAGACATAGCCTACTGGGCAGGCGCAGCCTGCGGTGATGCCAGGACAGGTTGGTGTGAGACTCGTACCTGTTGCGGCTGTTGTAGATCCACGATCAGCGGAACGACAACTGAAGCAATTTATGAGCTTCAATCCTCCTACGTTCACGGGGGCGGGATACCCAACGCAGGCAGAAGATTGGTTTATGCGTGTCAAGAGGATTTTGACGACGATAAACTGAGGAGGAACAGAAAGTTACCTTGGCCACTTTCCTGTTGGAAGAAGAGGCTCGGCTTTGGTGGGATGAAATGGAGCTGCACCACTTGGCAGGCAGACAACAGACTGAAGTCTCGATATAGGAGTTTTCGAGACTATTTTTGGCAAAACACTTGCCATCGGCTCAGCGCATAGCCATGGAAAATGAGTTCCAGCATCTAACTCAGGGATAAAGTAGTGTTGATACCTACTTACATGAGTTTACAAGGTTGGGATGTTATGTGGGATCTATCTTTGCTGACGAAGAGCGCAAAATTAATAGGTTTTACGAAGGGTTGCGGGATGAGCTGAGATTCCTACTCTTGAGTTCGGTGAACCAGGGGTTTCAAGCATTGGTTGAAATGGCTTGTGCGTTGGAGAAAGATATGAAGCGGGTATAGGACAAGAGGGACTTAGCGGTGGCAAAGCCCGAGTTCAAAGCGCCGTACACGGTAAAAACAAACTACCGAAGGAAATGGGGTATGATATCCAAGTCTTCTACACAGGCTCCCTCTACTTTTGCGTCAGGAGCAACTTTTAGGTAAGATCCTCGTGTCTGTTATACTTGTGGTAAGGTGGGTCATCTAGCTCGTGACTGTCGGGTTGGTTCGCCAAAGGGTGAGAAGAAGACCGCAGCGTCTTATGCGAAAAAGGGAAAGGCAGTGGTGGAGTCCTCTGCATCACAGGCGCAGCCCTGAATATATAATCTTGGCCAACAGGAGGCCATAAAGCAAAGTAACGTTGTCACAGGTATGAGTTAAGATACTTTGTTGTTGTTTTGGATACTTTGTGTGTAGATTGTGTATGATGTGTTTATATTAGGCTTTGTCCTGATTCGGGACTATCCGACGAGAGCACTGTTTGATACGGGTGCTTCGCATTCGTTTCTATCTGTAGACTTCATGTCACTAATTGGAGTGTTGATTTGTATGACGACAAATAGCGTGAAGGTATTATTACCGAACGGATGTGTGGTGTATGCGGATAAGACTTGTTTTATGGAGATACAGATAGGAAGTAAGGATTTTGGATTGGATGCATCTGTGCTGCCAATATCGGAATTTAATGTGATCTTTAGTATGGACTGGCTCTCAGAGCAGCGTGCCTTTATTGATTGCCATTCAAAGGAGATCACACTGGGACAGAATACCGAGCTAGAGACGAAGTTAGTTGGTATGCGAGGATCGAGCAAATTATTGATGTCTGCACTCCAAGTCGTCGAAGCTGTTCTGAAGGGCGCAAAATTATTCTTCACGTTTATTATGACTGTTGAGCCAAAAACCAGTGTGAGTGATGTTCTGATTGTTTCGGAGTTTGCTGATGTGTTTTTGAAGGAGTTTCCGGGGTTACCACCCCAGCAGGAGATTGACTTCTCTATTGAGTTGGTGACAGGTGCAAAATCTGTGGCCCGCTCGTCATATTGTGTAGCGCCAAAGGAAATAGCGGAATTGAAAGTTCAACTACAAAAGTTGCTGGAACAGGGATATATACGTCCAAGTATGTCCCCATGGAGCAAACATGTTCTCTTTGTGAAAAAGAAGGACGGTAGTCTGCGGTTGTGCATCGACTATCACGAATTGAATAAGTTGACGGAGAAGAACAAGTATCCAATCCCTCGAATTAATGACTTGTTTGATCAGCTAGTGGGATCAACCGTCTATTCTAAACTGGAATTGAAATCTGATTACTACCAGTTGAGGATTCGAGAAGGTTACATTCTCAAGACAGCGTTTGGAACACACTCCGGTCATTATGAGTTCACTGTAATGTCGTTTGAGCTAACAAATGCGTCATCGATGTTCATGGACCTAATGCACAGAACATTTCGAGAGTACTTGGATTTGTTTGTAATCGTCCTCATTGATGATATTCTAGTGTACTCTCAGTCAGAAGAAGATCATGCTAATCATTTACGGATGGTGTTGCATACCCTGAGGAGGATTAAACTCTACGCCAAGTTCTCAAAGTGTGAGTTTTGGCTGTCGTCAGTGCCTTTTCTTGGCCATATAGTGAGTGGATAGGGCATTGCGGTGGATCCGTAAAAGATAAGAGCCATACGAGAGTGGCTGGTGTTGTCTTTTGTGGCCGAAGTCAGGAGTTTCCTTAGACTGACGGGCTACTACAGACGTTTCGTAGAAAACTTCTCACGGATCGCTTTGCCTCTTACCACACTAACAAGGAAGGATCAGAAGTTCGTTTGGACGCCGAAGTGTGCGCGAGATTTTGAAGAGTTGAAGAGTCGCTTGACAAAGGCGCCAGTCTTGACGTTGCCATGTGGTTCAGACAGCTTTGGAATTTATAGTGATGCATTAGGGAGCGGCTTAGGCTGCGTTCTTCTTCAGTTTGGAAAGACGATCGCTTATGGCTCACGCCAGTTGAAAGTGCATGAACAGAACTATCCCGTCCACGACTTGTAGCTGGCGGCGGTGATTTTTGCACTTAAACTGTAATGTCATTATTTATATGACGTGAAAGTGGATATATTCATGGACCATACGAGCCTAAAGTATTTATTGGATTAGAAGGATCTCAACATGATACAACGTAGGTGGATGGAGTTCCTCGGGGACTACATCTTCCAGATTCATTATACTTCAAGCAAGGGAAACGTCATCGCAGATTCCTTGAGTCGTAGGACTCTGGCAAGGGTAACTTGGTTGCAGATGCATGATGAGCGTCTGATCCAGGAGTTGGAAGCTTTAGAGATTTCTTGTGTTGACAAGAATTCCACAGCAAATGCGTGCTTAAACTGGACGGAGATACAATATGACCTTGAGGACATGGTTCGGAGAGTAACGAAACTTGATGAAAGTTTGCAACGCTATGCAGTGGATGGGTCAAATGGCCAATTCTCCTGGGATGAAGGCTTTTGCGAAAAGATGGTCGTTTGTGCATCCCGAAGATGGGCAAGCTAAGAGATGAATTGATGTATGAAACTCACTTCACGAAGTATTTAATTCACCCAGGGAGCACAAAAATGTACAAAGACATGAAGAAGCTATTCTGGTGGCCGGGCATGAAGAAAGACATGGCACTTTACGTGGTTAAATGTCAGACATGTGACTTAGTGAAAGCTGAATGCCAGAAGCCTGAAGGTTTTCTGAAGTCGCTGTCTGAAAGAACTAGTGCCTAAACACCTAGAGGGGGGGGGGGGGGGGGTGAATAGGTGCACTTAATCTTTTTAAACTTTTAAGGCAGAAACACAGAATTATATGCAATTCTTCACAGCAATTCAGCACAGCTAACACAGCAATCACAGAATTAATCACACACACAGAGAACAGACAGATTTTATAGTGGTTCCCCAAGGTCTGGGTACATCCACTTTCCCCCTTCGCCTATCTAGTAGTGTACTAGATTCGGCCTAACTTCTCCACTACTACTCAGATCCTCAGATCTTACAACTCAGAACTCCAAATAGGTTCCTACAACTCAGAGTGATCCCACTCCTACAACTCAGGCACAAAGCCCTACCACTCAGTCTTCACCAAGACCTACACTCAACCTTTAACAAGGCCTACACTCAGCCTTCAACAAGGCCTACACTCAGCCTTCAACAAGGCCTACACTCAGAGAAATGTATCTCCTACACTCAGGCACACAAGCCCTACCACTCAGCCTTTATAAATATAGGCTTACAACTCAGATCCCTTAGGATCCTACAGAAAATAAAAATACAAGGATTAATAACCACAACTCTGATTGAGAAAGTTGAGTTGACTGGCTTCTTGATGAGTTCTTGAAAGAACTTTGCTGAGATCAACCTCCCTTGGCTTTCTTCAAAACTTCTTGAATTAGAATACAGTAGGGTTGAATCTCTAGGCAGATGATCTTCAATCAACTGCTGACTTGAGAATCAGATCTCAATCTGAAACTTTCTTTATCAGCCTGGTTCAATAGCTATCTTCTTAGAAGGAGATTTCTCTCTCCGACTTCTTAGATCTTCACTTGAAGGTCTTCTTCTGGTTTGTTGTTACTCACTTCAATGATTGCTTCTCATCCCTCCCCTTCTGTTGAAGGAATAAGCCTTTATATAGGCTTTCTTCATGGTGACCGGCTGATCTGGTTTCTAACAAACTTCTGACAGCTCTGACAGTAGCAGTTGACCGGTTGAAATGGCAGCTGTCAAGTCATCCAGTCACTTCTTGAAAACTCTGTCACTGTCTGAAAGTGTCGAGACAGATAGTCTTTATGTGTCGACACAAATAGACCAAGTGTCAACACAAGTAGACTAAGTGTCGACAATAGCCTTCATGGTGTCGACACAACTCCTTGTGTTGTAGAAATTACTTCTCGACACTGCTTCTTCAGAATGTGTCGACACTGATCTTGTGTGTCGACACAAGTCCTTCTTTAATACTTAGTTGATTTCTGCTAAGTGTCGACACAACTCCTTTGTGTCGACACATTTTCTTGTGTTGAAACTTGCTAAGTGTCGACACATCTCCTTTGTGTCGACACATGCCTTCTGTGTTGAAACATTTGCTGAGTGTCGACACATCTCCTTTGTGTCGACACATTCTTCATGTGTTGAGACTTTTGCTGAGTGTCGACACATCTCCTTTGTGTCGACACATTCTTCATGTGTTGAGACTTTTGTTGAGTGTCGACACATCTCCTTTGTGTCGATACTTGTACTTAAACTCTGTTGAAGTTTGCTGAGTGTCGACACAGTCTCCTAGTGTCGACACTTGTACTTGAACTTTGTTGATGTTTTGCTGAGTGTCGACACAGCCTCCTAGTGTCGACACTTTTGATGTCGACAAAGTTCCTCTGGGTGTCGACACTGCTTCTAAGTGTCGACACTTGTACTTTAGACATTTCTTCACTGTGTGTCGACACTGCCTGTATGTGTCGACACTTTCCTTCTGGTGTCGACTCTGCCTTCCTAGTGTCGACACAATTACTCCAAGTGTCGACACAGCTTCTCTGGGTGTCGACACAATCCTTCTTAAGTGTCGACACTTTTCTTTTGGGTGTCGACACATGGACTTAGAAACTTTTCCTGCAAACCTGCAGTTACTTAACCTGCACAAAGAAACTCAAAGCACATCAAATACATCTTGATGTATATCATTGAGTAGGGTAAGGCTTCTTCAAATCAGGTACATATATTCCAATGTACCCAACAATCTCCCCCTATTTGGAGAAGTCATAACCCTTAGTCAATGATATACACCATACATAACAAATTCACAGTATGATGTAAAACAGTAATATATGACAGGGAAAAATACTTAAACATGCATGAACAAAACACGTATACACAAATAGCTCAGAATAATTAATGTAATAACATTGTTCTTACAAAGTCCAACATTTACATTAATCAAAAGTTTACATTGAGTTTACTACAAATTACAACTTGTAAACTTAAGAAAATGCTATCCTAAGACTGCTCTGGCTCCTTGATTACAATCCCTTTTCCAGATTGAATCTTTGCTTGAACTTGAGCTTCAGTGTCATCAGCAGCAGCAGGCTTCTTCCCTTTAAGATATTTCTTTGTCAACTCTTCAGCTTTGATCTTTTGCCTTTCAAAATAGTGATAAGGCTTGGGAAAATACTTGCTAGGCTCCTGTGCATTAGGAGGTAGCTTTCCCAGTTTAGCCTTTCTTCTATATTGCACAATGGCTTCTTGTCTATTCTCATGCTTCCTCCACTCTAGGTCAGAATACCACTTGCCTCTATCCAGTACATTGTCCTTTGCATCCTTCCATGCAGTCAAGATGATATTCCTGGAAGTGGGGCTCCATTGTTCAAAATCAGGTCTCAATTCAGCTTGCTCTCTGAATCTTTTCTTAGACAATTGAGTCTCTTGTTCTTTTAACAAGGCCTCTTGTTCTTTCAGTATTGCCGCTGGCACAGGCTGAACTACTTTCTCTATGATGACATTCTGATTTCCCTCAGGAGGACTATACATTGACTGTATCTCTTGATGGATCATGTCAAAGTCTGGTGAAGGGTATATCACTTGAGCTACTTCAGCCTGCTCTCCTCCAAAGTATGCAGGATTGATTCCAGACTCTGTAACATTGTCATCATCACATAAGGGTGGATATCCAAGGGCAGCTCTGATGGAATTTGAAATCCATTTGGCATGATTAGAGCCTGCCTTGACTAATACCCTCTCCCCCTTTATGACTTCTCTCTCAATGTGATCCCTCAGATCATCTTTCTGAAACCTTATCTGTGCATTCAGATAGTTTACTCCATCTTTATATAAGGGTTTTAATCTTTGGAGCTTGTCAGTAATTGCTTTCTGAGAGTCTTCAATAGCAGTTTTAACAGCAGTTAGGCTCTCTTGCAATTATTTGTCAAATTCAGCCTTGGCAGTAGCACTTGCTGTAGTCTGACCAGTAGCTATATTCTTCATTTCAGTTATAATAGCATTGTGTGAAGCTGACAAATTATCATTCATCCTTATTTGGTTTTCCAGGACATAGCCTTGCTTCACTTCTAGCTCATCAAGTTTTGTCTTTATTTTCTCTTGATGTGTAGCCAGATAAACTACTGCATTGCCTCCCTTATGGAAACAATCAGACATTTCCTTTTTGTTAAGATTCACTTCAAATCTGATAGATTTGATGTCTTGTGCCAGATCAAACTGCAGTGACTTATGCCCTTCATCTACATATTTTTCTAGAGCTTGCCTTTGCTCATCAAGCTTAATCTGTAAAGCCACCATCAGTGAACTGAAATCAGTAGATGGGGCAGGCTGTGCAGCAACTGTCTGTAGGGCTTTCTTATAGTTCTGACTTCTTCTCTTGAAGACCTAGAACTTCCTCTTCTTAGCTCTAGCAGCCTCCTCATCCTCTGAAGCAGAAGTGCTAGCTATGTCTACTCTGTCTTTAGGACTAGGATGTGAATCCTTCTCAGTCCTTTATGGTTCTTCAGCATCCTTTGGCTTCTCTGTCTCTTGTGTAGCAGTTACCTCTACATTCTCCATATGCTCCCCCTCAATATTGATCTTCTCCCCCTTAGCAGTAGCTTGCTCTTTCTCAAAATTAGTTTGTAGAAGATCAGGGAACAATTCTTCTAATGTAAATTCCTGTTGAGAATGGGCTGGTGAATCTCTGGTCTCATCAACCACTTTATCAGTAACAGATGTGTCTTCCATGACAACATCTTGTGGTTGAGGGTGAATCTGTGTTTGCTGATGAACATTAGGTAAGAAATTAGTCAAAACTTCTTCCTCAATAGTGAAATCTGATTGATTAATTTCAGTGATTACCTCTAGGATGGTTTGAGTAGCCCTTTCACTCTCTAGTGGAGTTGGCTCTTCCACAAGTAGAGGCTCCCCCTGGTGTGAATCCAGGTGAATTGGGCTTGTTGAGTGTAGCTCCCCCTGCCTCTGTGCATCTTCTTGTCTTGCTGGAGACTGACCAGCATTTCCAGTCTCTTCATTAGAACTAAACACCACCTGCTCTTCAGAGCTGCTAGAGGATTCTTGAGCCACAGTGGCTGTCTTCTTCTTCTTCTGGGGTGTTTCCTTTACTGGAGTTGGCAGTTCCTTTGTTAGCACCCTATCCCACCTAGAGAAAATTCTCATATCCATCTTCCTCATGTGGTTAATCTTTGAACCTGCAGTTTGGTTCATTACCTCAGGTATACTTCCAGCTAGGTAAAGACTTAGTATTCTACCCAGATTGTGCTTCTTCATACTTTCTTTTATCTTATCAAACATAACTGCAGACCAATCAGTATCAAGTTTGAAGATAATCTTTGTCATCAAACTGAACATATAAGCTGAAATCCTGTCATGTCCTCCAGGCTTGCTTAGGATGACCTTGCCAACTATTTCAGACAAGAATTTTCCTTGGATGTTCATTCCTTTTCTATTGAAAATAGATCCAATTTTCAGATTTGAATCCAGTCCACACCATCTCAATGCCTCTCTATTCTTAGAAGCAGAGACATCTTCTTCCTCCTTTGTTCTTGGTAGTTGAAGTATCTTCCTCAGACTTTTTGGTGTGACCTTGACTTTGGTCCCATGAACCCTGGACTTAATCTTGAGTCCAGAGTCGTCAAGTGAAGCTGCACTCAGAAATTCTAGGACCTCCTTTTTCCAGATCTTGATTGGTTCAGAAACAAGGTATTCCAGTCCAGTTTCAGCAATTAGGGTTACCACACCTTTGATTTCAGGTTCCGCGTCATCAAAGGCATGTCGTACGAGTTCATATCCTTCATTAACATTCTCTTCTAGCTTGGGCGCCATTAGGGTTTGAAGAAATTTGAATTTAGAGAAGAGAGATGTCGACACACAAGTTTGGTCTCGAAACTTTGGTGAGCGTGTCGACAAACAATGACGAGAACGTATTTATACCTTTCTAGAATCAAAGGTGAAAATGCGCGTCAAAATACTTAAATTGTGTCGACACTGTTGAAAAGTGTCGACACTTACTTATAATGTCTCGACAACTATGTGTCGACACAAGTATAGTCGACAGAAGATATGTGTCGACACTTGTTTATGTGTCGACACCACTTAGCTCGACACTTAGTCGAGACTTTACTAGACTAATTCTGTGTAAATCCTAAGTGTCGACACCACCTTGGATGTGTCGACACCTACACTGTATGTGTCGACACTAATTCTCTGAAGTGTCGACACAGACTTTCTAGATGTGTCAACACCATTTCTCTGAAATGTCGACACCACTTCTATGTGTCGACATAGACAACTCTGTGTGTCGACACTATTTTACTTAGCCAATTTTTGTAAACTATTCTAAGTTTATCATCCCTAATTCAATTTTGAATTTATTGAATTTGGTTTCATCTAAGGGCTTAGTATACATATCAGATAGCTGATTATCTGTATTAATATACTGTAGTGAAATATCTCCTTTTTCCACATGTTCTCTTAGAAAATGGTATTTTATTTCTATGTGCTTAGTCCTACTATGGGAGACAGGATTATTTGCAATAGAAATGACACTAGTAGAATCACAAAATAAAGGTGTTCTACTTACTTGAATACCATAATCTTCTAGCTGATGTTGAATCCATAGAAGTTGAGCACAGCAACTTCCTGCAGCAACATACTCTGATTCTGCTGTGGAGATAGCCACACTTGTTTGTTTCTTGCTACTACATGATATCAGCCTTCCACCTAGGAATTGACAGGTACCTGTGGTACTCTTTTTATCTTCCTTGCAGCCTGCAAAATCTGCATCTGAATAACCCGTCAGTTCAAACTCTCCATTCCTAGTGTACCAAAGGCCTAAATAAGGAGTGCCCTTAAGATATCTCAGAATTCTTTTGACTGCTGTCAAATGAGATTCTTTAGGCCAAGCTTGGTACCTTGCACAGACACATGTAGCGTACATGATATCTGGTATACTTGCAGTCAAATACAAATAGGGAGCCAACTATCCCTCTATACAAAGTTTCATCTACAGGTTTCCCTGCATCATCTTTGTTTGGAGACATTGTTGACCCCATAAGAGTTTTCATGGTAGTGGATGATTCCATACCATACTTCCTTATCAATTCTAGGGTGAACTTAGACTGGCATATGGATAATCCATCTTCAGTCTGTCTAACTTGGAGACCCAAGAAGAACTTAAGTTCCCCCATACTGCTCATTTCAAATTGTCCTTGCATTAGTTTTGCAAACTTCCTGCAAAGACTACTTTCTGTAGACCCAAATATTATGTCATCTACATATATTTGGACTAAGATAATCTTGCCTCTGGATTCCCTAAGGAATAGAGTCTTGCCTATTTTCCCCCTTGTGAATTTATTCTCAATGAGGAAACTAGACAGGGTTTCATACCAAGCCCTAGGGGCTTGTTTTAACCCATACAAAGCCTTCCTAATTCTATAAACATAATTAGGTTTAGTAGAATCAACAAAACCTGATGGCTATTCTACATAGACTTCTTCCTTCAGATTTCCATTCAGAAAAGCTGACTTAACATCCATTTGGTATACCTTGAACCCTTGAAATGTTGCATAGGCAAGGAACATCCTTATTGCTTCCAGTCTTGCTACTGGAGCAAAGGTCTGATCAAAATCAATACCTTCTTCCTGCCTATATCCTTTTGCAACAAGTCTAGCTTTGTTATTTATAATTACTCCATTTTCATCCAACTTGTTCCTAAAGATCCACTTAGTTCCTATAATGTTGTGGCCCTTTGGTTTAGGAACAAGTTCCCAGACTTTGCATCTTTTGAACTTGTTCAGCTCCTCTTGCATAGCCTCAATCCAATGAGGGTCTAGGATTGCTTCTTCAAATTTCTTTGGCTCTACCTGGATAGAAAGCTGGAGTAGAGAACTGAACTTAGATTTCTGCTCCTTGTCTGAGACTCCAATAATTTGATTGGCTAGATGATCTTTTAAATGCCTATTTGCTAGAGGCAGCCTGTCTTCTGGTTGTACACCTTCAGCTTCTTCATTCAGCAGCTCCTCTTGGTCTTCTTCAGCAACAGGAGTATCTTGTACTCCCCCTGGACAGCAGCCACTATCATCCACTTGCTGACTTGCAGTAGGACCTTCTTCAATAGTAAGCTTGTCCATCTTCTCAGTCACACCTGTAGAGCTGCAAACACTTCTAGACAATTCATTATTAATGAGTCTAGCTTCATCAAACACTACATGAACTGACTCTTCTACAACTTGAGTAGTCAAGTTGTAGACCCTATAAGCCTTACTGTTGTTGCTGTACCCAACAAAGATCCCCTCTTGAGATTTGGCAGCAAACTTAGTTAAATAAGACTTACCATTGTTAAGTATATAACATTTACAACCAAAGATCCTGAAATAAGATAGATTTGATTTTCTGCCCTTCACAATCTCATAGGGGGTCTTATTGTGGCTCTTGGTGATAGTAGCCCTATTGATTACATGACATGCAGTGTTTACTGCCTCAGCCTAGAAATATTCTGGGAGAGATGTGTCACTCAATAAGGTTCTACCAGCCTCTATCAAGGTTCTATTTTTCCTTTCAGCAATATCATTTTGTTGAGGTGTTCTTGGTGAGGAAAATTCCTGAAATATCCCAAACTCTTCACATAGCTTTGTCATACTATCAGACTGGAATTCAGTGCCATGGTCACTTCTTATTTTGACCACTGTACTGTCTAACTCATTCTGAATTTGTTTGACAAAACTATAAAAGATACTTGGAGTTTCAGATTTTTGTCTTAGGAAGAATACCCAGGAAAACCTTGAATAATCATCTACAACCACAAATGTGTAGACCTTCCTACCTAGGCTGTGAACTGGTATAGGACCAAAAAGATTCATATGCAAGAGGTATAGGCACCTCACAGCATCTTTGTTCTCAATGCTATGAAAGGTGGATTTGGTCTGCTTGCCCTTTTGACAAGCTGAGCATATCCAATCCTTTATACACTTAACCTGAGGACCATTCCTCACTAACTCTTTGCTAAAGAGTTGGCCAATTGTCTTATAGTTGAGATGAGCCAGCCTCTTGTGCCATTTAACACAATGTGAGACTCTTTCATCAGCTAAAAGACAAATAGGATAAACTATGTTCTCACACATAATGTCTAGATAATAGACATTTCTCTTCCTATATCCTGTCAAAATGATCTTTTGATCACTTGACCTACTGATATGATAACCATCTTTGACAAATGAGATGTCATATCCTAAATCACTCAGCTGACTTATACTAATGAGGTTATGTTTCAAACCCTTTACATAAGCCACTTGAGTAATTATAATAAGGTTGCTAGAAATGTTACCAAAGCCTTTGATGATTCCTTTTTCTGAACCACCAAAGGTAACCTTAGGACCATCCTTGATTGGTGTATAGTCCTTCAGCAATCCCCTAGTTCCAGTCATGTGCCTGAAACATCCACTGTCCAAGTACCATATTGGGGCATGGCCACTTGGACTCACCTGCAAAACAGATTATTTTACCTTAGAACCCAAATAATTCTTGGGTCCTTGGTGCAAGTTAGTCTTACTCTTAACAAAACTACCTGTAGCTTTTCTAGCAGGCAGTTTGCTACTCATCTTGGCATTTGAATTATGCCAACAATCTATGGCAAAGTGGTCTACCTTGTCACAACACCAGCACTCAAATCTGTTGTACCTTTGTTTAGGTACAACCCTAGTTGTTTTATCTTCAGCAGGCTTCTTGTTGAGTATTGGGGCTTTGCCCTTAGACTTGGACTGTACTGTCCTTACAGGTTTAGTAAACCCCAATCCAGTTTTACCCTTATGAGGTACAAACTCATCTATCAAAGGTAGAACAGATTTTGGTTTAGAAAAACTTGCAACAATATCTCTCTCCTTCTGAAGACTAATCTCCAGATTTCTAATTTGATCATTTTTAAATGTAATAGTCCCCATCTGAATAACTGTAATATTCTTCAGTCTGGCTATTTCATTTAATTTTTGATCTAATAACTTGTCAAAATCTGTTGCAGGCACTTTAAGACTAGCAATCTCCTTAGCCTGAGTCTTGACCAAGAGTTTGCTTATCTTCAAAGCCTGCAACAATACTCTATATTCATCAATCAACTGATGAATGTCTCCTTCAGATTCAGATCCACTCACATCACTTGATGCTGATGTATCTGATTCTGATCCAGCACTAGAAAGTGAACTTGAAGAAGAATTTTGTACCTGACTAGGTCTAGGCTGATCCTGGATTTTGTCTCCTTTTGATAAGGCCATCAGTCCCTTGCACTGAATGTCCTCCTACTCATAAATTGAGTTCATTAGCTGCATGAACTCATTTTCTTCTTCTTCCACAAACAAGCCAATATAGGCTTCAGCTTCTGAGTCTGTTTCTGAAGATGACATATCAGTCAGACTTTTATCCTTCTTAGTAACAAAGGACCTTTCCTTTTTGCCCTTGAACTGTGTCTTCTTCTTGTCAGTGGACTCTTTCCTCTTTTCTGGACAATCAGCTATTACATGTCCTTGTCTATTGCAACAATAACAAACTATTTTTGAGGATGTAGTGTTACTAGACTTGGACTTTCTTCTGTCATTCCTTGATGACTTCCTTTTCTGGTAGTAGTCTTCTTTTGGCTGTGAAGTGGATGGCTTGGACCTCCACTGCTTCTTCTTTAGAAACTTCTGAAAGTGCCTAGTAAATGCAGCAAAGTCTTCATCACTTTCACTGCTTTTTGTCTTCTTGCTATCTGAAGTATTTGATACTATCTCAGCAACTATTTGTGGTGGAGATGGAGACTTGCTTCTATATTTCTTAGTGGCATCAGTCTTGAAGGCCACAGCTCTTTCTTTATGCTCCACCCTAGTAGTCTTTTCTTCCTCCTTCCTTACCATTAACTGCATCTCATAAGATAACAGTTTTCCAAATAATGTTGGAGGAGGTATGTCTGCTAATTTGGCCATTTCCCTTATGGCACAAATCTTAGTATCCCAGTCCTTTGTCAGGGATCTTAAGAACTTATCATTCAATTCATAATTGCTGAACTCTCTTCCATAGGACATCAATTCATTGACTATCCTATAGAATTTCTTGTAGCATTTTGTTATGCTATCAGACTTGCCTTGTCTGAAGCTTTCATACTCTTGATTTAATAAAGACTTCCTGTCTTGTCTGACCTCTTCAGATCCTTCCATATAGACTATCAGTGTGTCCCACATTTCTTTTGATGTTTTACAATGAATCAGATTCTGAAATGTGGCATCATCAATTGCACTTACAATAATATTATGTGCCCTCTTGTCCATAGTGGCCAGAATTATTTCATCTTTGGTCATTTCAGAATAGTCTTTTGGAGTTCTCTGATTTGCATCTAAAACAGATACTTTCATTGGCACATAAGGCCCTTCTTTGACTGTAATGTAAATTCTTGGGTCTGAAGCTTCCATAAAAAGTCTAACCCTTTCTTTCCAAATGCCAAAGATCTCCTTTCTGCAGATTGGCAACTTCATGGATCCTAGCTCTTTGTGATTCTCAGTTGAACCCATTTTCTTGATTCTTGATTATACTGTATCTTCCTATAGGATCTTGTACTCAGACTGTTATGTCCTTTTTTTGAGTAACCTCCCTCTGATACCACTTGAAAGAACTAGTGCCTAAACACCTAGAGGGGGCGGGGGGTGAATAGGTGCACTTAATCTTTTTAAACTTTTAAGGCAGAAACACAGAATTATATGCAATTCTTCACAGCAATTCAGCACAGCTAACACAGCAATCACAGAATTAATCACACACACAGAGAACACACAGATTTTATAGTGGTTCTCCAAGGTCTGGGTACATCCACTTTCCCCCTTCGCCTATCTAGTAGTGTACTAGATTCGGCCTAACTTCTCCACTACTACTCAGATCCTCAGATCTTACAACTCAGAACCCCAAATAGGTTCCTACAACTCAGAGTGATCCCACTCCTACAACTCAGGCACAAAGCCCTACAACTCAGTCTTCACCAAGACCTACACTCAGCCTTTAACAAGGCCTACACTCAGCCTTCAACAAGGCCTACACTCAGCCTTCAACAAGGCCTACACTCAGAGAAATGTATCTCCTACACTCAGGCACACAAGCCCTACCACTCAGCCTTTATAAATATAGGCTTACAACTCAGATCCCTTAGGATCCTACAGAAAATAAAAATACAAGGATTAATAACCACAACTCTGATTGAGAAAGTTGAGTTGACTGGATTCTTGATGAGTTCTTGAAAGAACTTTGCTGAGATCAACCTCCCTTGGCTTTCTTCAAAGCTTCTTGAATTAGAACACAGTAGGGTTGAATCTCTAGGCAGATGATCTTAAATCAACTGCTGACTTGAGAATCAGATCTCAATCTGAAATTTTTTTATCAGCCTGGTTTAATAGCTGTTTTCTTAGAATGAGCTTTCTCTCTCCGACTTCTTAGATCTTCACTTGAAGGTCTTCTTCTGGTTTGTTGTTACTCACTTCAATGATTGCTTCTCATCCCTCCCCTTCTGTTGAAGGAATAAGCCTTTATATAGGCTTTCTTCATGGTGACCGACTGATCCGGTTTCTAACAAACTTATGACAGCTCTGACAGTAGCAGTTAACCGGTTGAAATGGTAGCTGTCAAGTCATCCAGTCATTTCTTGAAAACTCTATCACTGTCTGAAAGTGTCGAGACAGATAGTCTTTATGTGTCGACACAAATAGATCAAGTGTCGACACAAGTAGACTAAGTGTCGACATTAGCCTCCATGGTGTCGACACAACTCCTTGTGTTGTAGAAATTACTTCTCGATACTGCTTCTTCAGAATGTGTCGACACTGATCCTGTGTGTCGACACAAGTCCTTCTTCTTTAATACTTAGTTGATTTCTGCTAAGTGTCGACACAACTCCTTTTTGTCGACACATCTTCTTGTGTTGAAACTTGCTAAGTGTCGACACATCTCCTTTGTGTCGACCCATGCCTTCTGTGTTGAAACATTTGCTGAGTGTCGACACATCTCCTTTGTGTCGACACATTCTTTATGTGTTGAGACTTTTGCTGAGTGTCGACACATCTCCTTTGTGTCGACACATTATTCATGTGTTGAGACTTTTGTTGAGTGTCGACACATCTCCTTTGTGTCGACACTTGTACTTAAACTCTGTTGAAGTTTGCTGAGTGTCGACACAGCCTCCTAGTGTCGACACTTGTACTTGAACTTTGTTGATGTTTTGCTGAGTGTCGACACAGCCTCCTAGTGTCGACACTTTTGATATCGACAAAGTTCTTCTGGGTGTCGACACTACTTCTAAGTGTCGACACTTATACTTTAGACATTTCTTCACTGTGTGTCGACACTGCCTGTATGTGTCGACACTTTCCTTCTGGTGTCGACTCTGCCTTCCTAGTGTCGACACAATTACTCCAAGTGTCGACACAACTTCTCTGGGTGTCGACACAAGCCTTCTTAAGTGTCGACACTTTTCTTCTGGGTGTCGACACATGGACTTAGAAACTTTTCCTGCAAACCTGCAGTTACTTAACCTGCACAAAGAAACTCAAAGCACATCAAATACATCTTGATGTATATCATTGAGTAGAGTGAGGCTTCTTCAAATCAGGTACATATATTCCAATGTACCCAACACTGTCTATTCCGGAATGAAAGCTTGATGATATTTCGATGGATTTCATGCACGGTTTGCCGAGATCTCAACGCGGCAACGATTCGGTTTGGGTGATCGTAGCCCGGTTGACTAAAGTGCCTCACTTCATTCCGAACAAAAGGGACGATTTAGTGGAAGTATTTGCTAAGTTTTATGTTGAGCAAATAGTACGATTACATGGTGTTCCCCGTAGCATCGTCAATGATCGAGATGGGTGTTTTACTTCAAATGATTGGGGACTAATCCATCACTTGTTGGGGACAAAATTACAATTCAGTACGACCTTTCATCCACAAACGGATCGCCATACTGAGAGGACCAACATAATAATGGAGGACATGCTCCGAATGTGCGCCTTGGATTTTGGGAAGAGATGGGAAGATCATCTCTATACGGTAGAGTTCGCCTACAATAATAGTTATCAAGCTAGTCTAAGTATGGCGTCTTTTGAAGCTTTGTATGGTAGGAAGTGTCGTACACCGTTAGCATGGGCAGAAACAGACGAATCTAAGTTGTATAAGCGTAAGGAAGTCGAAGAGGCTAATTCGACAATACGCTCTATTCGGGAGAGGCTATTTATAGCCCAAGATCGGCAGGCAAAGTACTATAACGTCAAGCGCCGAAACGTAGAGTTTGCAGTTGGCGAATGGGTATACTTGAAAATCAAACCTTTCAAGGGTGTGTTAAGGATTCGACGCTTGAAAAAGTTAAGTCTAAGGTATCTTGGTCCGTTCGAAGTAATGGAGTGAGTTGGAGAATCTGCCTATCGGCTAGCTCTTTCGGAGAAATTGAGTGGATTGCATAATTTGTTCCACATATCAGTGCTTCGAAAAGCCGTGAAGGATCCAGCTCAAGTTATTGAGAATGATCGCGTACCGGTCGAATCCGAGCTAACGACGAACGTTAGGCCCATTCAGATCAAGGATAAAGCGGTTAAGCAGTACGGAACAAGACAATCAGGATGGTTAAGGTCTGGTGGGACAACTATGGTCGTGAAGAACTAACATGCGAGCAGGAGCAGGTCATGCGTGCTGAATTTTCCGAGTTGTTTAGCTAAAAAGTTGTAACATTTTTTTTTGGTGAATAAACTATGTGTTGTAACATATTTGTTACTGGTTACTGCATGTTGTATTAAATTTCGGGATGAAATTTCTGTAAGGAGGGGCGGGTTGTAACACCCCAAAAAGGAGTTGGCGGTAACAAGCTTAAAGTCGACCAGAGCTCGAAGAAAATCATCAAGCAGAGCTCGACAAAAATCTTCGAGCAGAGCTCGACGAAAGTAGCTCTGTTAGGTGTTATGGCCAGTTCGACGAACTCAAAATCCGTTCGACGAATTCTCTCCTGTTCGACGAATTGCATTCGATGAATGTGACTCCCGTTCGACGAATTGTCGAAATAAGAAGATATGGCCGAGTGACGACTCGTGTCAGGTGGCTGGTGTGCGGGCACTGAGTGGTTATTGACTTTTTCAACTTCAACACAAGCCGTTACTTGGTTTTGATGAGTCTATCGTATGGCTGGCATGTAATCTGAGGCCACTTATGCAGAGGGATGGGACGGAGGGAATCATTATTTCCTTTTCTATTCTCTTTCCAGTTCTTGAGAAGAAACCTCTCGGCTGGAGCTAGGGTTTGGGGTGGATCTTGCTAAAGTTGTTGGAGCAGATTTTGTGGTTGAAAACAAGATATGAAGCTAGATTCACGAAGGGGAAAGTGAGGCGCTCATTTCCATCTGCGTAGAAAAGCTTTGTCATGGCTCCGAGAAAAACAACAAGGGTAACGATCTTCCTACTTGGACATGTGAAGTCCTTAATTTGGCATGTGCATGGATTTCCCCCACCAAAAGGTGAAATGTTGAGGGATTTTCGTTGGGTTGATTCTTGAAATCCCCAAGAAGTCTTGTATATAGATCAGGAAATGTGTAGTACAGAATAGGCATACTATGTGAAACCCATCTGGACAGGTTGGTCTAGATTGGTGATGTTTTATTTTACGCACCGGAGAAGACTCTGTGTATAAACGAGTACTTTGTGGAGTCGGTGGGTTGTGCCTGTGAAGTGGAGTAGCAGGAGGTACTAGAGTGGAATTCCAGGAAAATAACCTCGAAGTGCATGTGTTGTATGCTATGAAAGTCCAGTGTTTTTTGCACTGCAGGTGGCTGCAGGGTTTTATGGATAGTTGGTCCATATATGGTTGAGGCTGAGTACAGAAAGGTGTTCTGTCGCTAACGCCAGTCGATCGTGGTTGTCGCTGGCAATAACTCCTAGCTAACCTGTGATTGTGAAACCAATTCTTTGGGGACGTTTTGGCTATTGTGAGCTATGCGCTCTTAAAGGCCAGTGAGCCGAACGGACAAGGGGAAGCCGACCTGTGTCAGTCTTGACATTGAACTGGCAATTTGAGAAACGGGTAAGAGCTGAACTGTATCCGCATTATGGTTGTCTAACTTGAGTGCCTAAGTTATTGGTTTCGTTAGGATCACATAACAAGAGTCTTAGGTTGTTCGCCATCAAGACTAAAGTCTCCGGTCGTGGGCCGTGGAGCATGAACGCTCAAGATTTACCGTTGGGTCTGGAACCTGAGAACGGAGGTGGGACCTTAGTTTTTCGGTACACCGATAATGTACCCTGAGTGCACGGAGCATCGGGCCTTGCGGTCGACGTTTGTGATATATCGATTGTTCGTGAGAGCACATCTTGTGATATATCTTCTTGTGAAAAATGTTATGCTTGCAGGGAATGAATGTCACTGCCCTGGGAAAGGGGTAGGGTCGTTATAAATTGGTCAGCAGAATGCTGACCGTTGCTTTGTTTACCACCGTTTCGGTGGCTTGTCCCCATGCAGGTGTTGGAGAGCCGAGCGGAAAATAATGGGTTGAAGCCCTTGCTGCTACTATTGCTACTGTGCTGGCCCTCGAACGTCAAATAAAGAAACGTTTACTATTTTCATGTGTGGTTGACCTGCGTGTCGATGTATGTAATCCACACTTGTGAAGATTAACTGTATGGCCTTAAGGCCAAACGTTTTGTGTATTTTGTAGACATTCCTTGGATATATCTAAATGTGGTTGTTTATATCTATGTTGGACATTCATGGTCAGTGAGTTCAATGTTAACCCCTAATGCTTCTGCTAGAATGCTTTGAGTTAGGATGCGTGTACTAGTTTTTGATATTAACTAGTAACTCCACTGCCTATTTGTGGCATATAGTGTGGCGCCCCGACTGAACGTTCTATTATATGTCATGTAACGGATGAAGGCGTTACAATCTAAACGTGAGTTGAGATCTCACTATTCTCGATTGATAATGACGAGCCAGGGACACCTATTTATAGGCGCGAGAAGGAGTGTTGTCACCACCCATAGCGATTAGGTAACAGCCCGTCAAACCGCGAGCTAGCTTCACCTGTCTGCACAAGACGAACCCTAGAGTCAAGTCGCGTGAACAACCTGCGAGGAATGCTGACAGCTTAACTAGTCTGCGTGTAACAAACCATCTATCCGCAGATGCGAAAAGAATCAACAACCTGCATAAGTCATGCAGACAGAACCATTAGTCCACGAGGATTTGGACAACTTAGCCACACGTCCTGATCCAACCCACGTCAAAGGAGAACTAACTGTCTAGCATCCAAATCATGTTGTTCAACAACCTCTGTACCCAGAGCAAATCAGTCGGACACTGAACCAGACCGCGCACCAAGCGATCACTGCGAACTAGACAACCATACCAGACTTATCATAATTCCATGACCAAGTCCAAACACCAGTGAACACTGGTAACAATCCGCCCGAGAAGACTTCCGCGAACTGTACGGTTAGCCATCACAGACTGCGCTAACCGCCAGCCTTCTTGCGGGCCAAAGAACCTGTAGCTTCATGGTGAACTGTGCAGTCTCAACATCCAGACTGCACTAGCTGCGGTTAGACCACGCTAACCACCCGGTTACATCCTAGGAGAGTTGGTTGAACCAGACCGCAGGAGAGAAGAAGGAAACCAAATCCTGGCTATCCGTCAACTTCTACCCGTCTAACTGATGTGGTCTGTGAGGTCTGCCTTGTCAAACCGCCCATCTTCACTATACTCCCACTTCAAAATTTTCAACACTATTCCTTGAAGTGGTAAGTAGAAACCAGCCCGAGCAACTCTGGTAACCGAATAAACGGCCTCTTCGGTAATGACTTCCTAAAGATATATGTCACATTATCCTGACTTTGCATGTAGTCAACCATCAAAGATACCTCCAGCAACTTCTCCCAAACGAAGTGAAGCTTAATTTCGATGTGCTTCGTTCGCGCATGATAAACTGGATTATTAATTAGTTTGAGAGCACTCTCGTTGTCACTGTGAAGCAGAGTAAGACCCTACATCACCTCATGGATGGCATCGACTAATCTCCTAAGCTAAATGGCTTCCTGATCAGCCAAGGCCAAAGCCTTGTATTCCGCTTCTGTATTGGAGACAGACACTGAATTCTACTTCTTACAACACCATGAGATAGTTATCGATCCCGTGAAGAAGCTGTAATCAGACGTCGACTTCCGATCATATGTATCTCCTCTATAATCATCATCCATACAGCCATGTGGACTGAAACCCATGTCCCTCTTATAAAAGAGACTCATCTCTGAGGTAGACTTGACATACTTCAGGATACCTTTAGCCTCCATAAGATGAAGCTTTCGTGGCTCTGCCATATACCGACTAACCCGGCCCACAGCATAAGCAAAATCCTTCCTAGTGATTGTCAGATATATGAGACTCCTCACAAGTGTAACATCCTGAGTAAGGGGGAGGGGGTCTTACAACGAGAGTCCGAAACACCAAAGGGTCTGCAAGAACCCTTCTATCATCCCGCCAAAGTTTCAGACCGATCTCTAGAGGATTAGAACTGCTCTTCATTTCTCGCATGCCGAATTTTTTAACGATTCTCTCCGCATAGCCCTTCTGGGAAACGAGCATGTCATTCTTTTTCCTCTCAACCTCGAGTGCAAGGAAATAGTGGAGCTCTCCAAGATCCCTCATCTCAAACCGGATGGTGAGCTCAGCCCTGAGCCTAGCCACCACCTCCACCGAGTTCCTTATGATGATTATGTCGCCAACATACAACAAAACGAGAAATTGAAGCTCCACACTCTTCTTAACGAATAGACTTGAGTCTGAATCTAAAGCAAAATAACCATAGAATAAGTGGTATTTTGATATCTTCCCGTACCACGCCCGAGGCACTTGCTTCAGACTATAAAGGGCCTTCTTCAGCGTACAAATGTGTCCTGGATGTTCTTAAGATACATAAACCATTGGCTGCACCATAAATATGTCATTGTCAATATCGTCATAAAGGAAAACATTCTTCATGTTGAGTTATCAAATCTTCCACCCTTGGAAAGCCTCCAAAGAGATAACTACCTACACTGAAGTCATCTTGGCCATCAGACTAAACGTCTCTTCATAATCCTCCTCATACTGCTGTGAGAATCCCTGAGCTATAATGCGAGCCTTGTACCGCTTGATGCTGTCATCAGCCTTCTTCTTGAGTTTGTAAACCCACTTGCATGTCACCGGAGTAATGTCTTGGATCTTGGGTACAAGATCTCAAGTCTCGTTTTTCTTGAGGGAGGGCATCTCCTCATCCATGGCATCTTCCAACTCCTTTATGACATTGGCGTTCTCAAATCTCGATGGCTCCCATTCATCCAAGGGAGCTACGAAGAAATATGAGACAAAGCTCACCATGTTACTGTCCCCATACCTAGTTGGTGGGATAATAGTCATGTTGGACCTTCGAAGGGCTTGATACTGATCCATCACTCCCGCCACTTTGTACTAGCTCCGATCCCAGGAATACCAGGAGCATCGCTCCCACTGCTTCCAGATCCAAAAGCCTCCGCCCCAGGGCTAGACGAAATCGAAGCACCTGGTGACACTGGAAACTCCACCAGAAGATGCAGAGCAGCTTCAACTTGCCCTCTATCAGACATGATCTCCTACAACTCCACAAATGAGCTGCTCTGGAATGGTGTTAACTCATCAATACCATATCCCAGGAGAAAACAAACTTATGTGTCTCTAGATCAAAGCATTTTCAGCCCGTCTTCCTCTCATCATATCAAACGAAGAGTAGCTTCCTTGCTTATGCATCTAGATTCGTCCTGAGAGCGTCTAGAACATGCACGTAGAAAGTTGACCCAAACACCTTGAGATGTTCTACACTTGGCTTCTCCTTGAACACCAACTCATGTGGAGACTTCATGTTGTTAGGACAGAAGGGCATTTGGTTGATGACATATGTCGTACAGGTCATTCCCTCTGACTAGAAAGCCCTGGAAATGACTTTGACGTGAAGTCAGCAATTGCAGGTCTCCATCAAATGATAGATATTCTGTACTGCAACTCTGTTCTGTTGTGGAGTATGCGCACAAGTAAGCTCCCTTTGTATTTAGAATTTTTTGCTGAAGTTGGAGAACTTGCTCGAGTTAAACTTTCCTCCATTATCAGTTCTCAACTTTTTAATCCGCAGACCGAGTCGGCCCTCCACGAGCTCCTTGACTCCACAAATTTCCCGAACACTTCTGACTTTTCTTTCATGAAGTATACCTGGAAAAAAAACAAACAAAACAACCATATACCACCTTCCGCCGAGACTGGAGATGATGGTTGGTCCAGTCAGATTATTATGGATACACTCCAACGGTGCTTTGTATCTTTCTTTGACTTGTCAAATAGAAGGCGATGAGTATTTCCATAGTAACATCTTGCACAAACATGACCGTCTTCAAAGGATGAAAGACAAGGCAGGCCATACACTAAACCTCTTACCAACAAAGCCTTCATCTTATCAATTCCAACATGCTCTAGCCTCTCATGCCAGATAGCAACGCTATAATTTGACCTCATCTTATCAACATAAGAACTTATCGCCAACAGAAATAAGTCCTTCACTCTTATTCCTACATGAGTGACGTCAGCTTTCAGAGCTGACACGTTCCTGAAAAATTTCACTTCTATTGAGCCAAACAGAATGTGACACCCATCATCAACAACGTTAGTTACTGAGAAGAGGTTTTTCTTCATTCACATCATGTGATGTACACTCCTCAAAGTGAGTGGCCCCCAATCACTACAAAAAGAAATCGTCTCCTCATTCTTACTGCATGTACAATATCATCAGCAGTAATAATGACATCATTACATTTGTAGTCCTACAGAGAAGAGAATTTATACTCGTCCCCGATGAGGTGATGACCACACCTCGAGTCTACGATCCAGTCTTCCTGATAGTTGATGGAGGAAAGTGCACAAACATAAGTTCCCTTCATGAAGGCAGTCGCCCATCCTCCTTACTCAGCTTTGGACTTAGCCTCATCCTTCCATGTAGCATGCATTGGCTGAAGATTCGCTTTATAGTCCTTACATATGTGACCAAGCTTGTTACACCGGTAGCACCGTGGTCCACCACGCTTCTTCCCGTCATCAGCTTAGGAGCCTTGCTTCTTTCCTGCTGTGATGAAGAAGACGGACCATCGCTAGCATGTGTATTCTTCTTCCTGGCCCATATCTTCTTCTTACTTAAGTAGAGAACCTCGCCTTCTCTCCCTGAGATCGACACACCAGCCATCTGCCTTGTCAAGCTCTCCTGCGAAGCCAACAGATTTTCTAGCTCAAGAAAATATGGCTAATTGGCTCAGCCTTACACATAAGTAATAAAGACAGCATACTCCTTCCGCAGACCGCGAATGATGTGCCACTTCAGCTTTACCTCTAACATATACTCCACCTGGTCCAATGCTGAAATCTCATCACAAAGGTTCTTAATCTTCAAGAATAATGATGATACCGACAGGTCTCTCTGAGTAGCCTTAGTCAACTGATTATCCATGAAACGTAGCTGAGCTACGTTCTTCCTGCTGAACAGGCCTTCCACGGCCATCCAGATTTCAGTCGTTGAACGACACCCGATGATGTGATCAAACAGCTCTGTTGAGATCGCTCGCTTGAGAGTGAACTCTGCCATAGCATTCACCTTCCTCCAAGCACTCACTGCCTGAACATTCCTGGCGGCATCAACGACTTCTAGCATGTCGTCTTCACAGATGACTTCCCAAAGATCCTCACCAATCAGATAACTCTCCATGCAAAACCTCCACTTCTTAAAACTTGTCTGCGTCAGGAGTTCGATTCTAAGATCTCTTGTATAACCGACCTCCACTGCTCTGTCCTGATTAACTTGAACTTCAACGAAAAAAGGACACCTACAAGTTCGAATCACTGCTTGCTCCTAAACACCCCTCTGATACCATGTGAAAATTTATGGGAAGCCGAGAAAGAGATCGAGGGAACACTCGACCACAACCAGAAGCCAAATAGTAATCAGCACAATAGAAGCACAAAAGTCAAAATCAGGAAATCAATCTGATTTATACGGCGAGGCATATATTGCGAGACATGATTTCGCCAATTGTACCCAAATGGAAAATAGAAAATTACAACTGTAGGAAGAGAAGAAACCACGCTGACAGAAACTATAACCTCACAAGCCGCAAGTCGCTGGCATTGTCTGTCGAAATCTCCAAAGTCGCTTATCCGCAACTACCCGTACGGACTGCCTATTGTTGAACGTTGACGACCAAGAAACAAAACCCACTGATAGACCGGGTGAACTAATCTGTGTTATCCTCAACCTCGAGCAAAGTAACTTCAAGCAGCTAGCCGTGACCTGCTGTAAACTACGAACGGTTCCACACCAAACTTCCCAACAAGTTTCCTGGTCGCCTGATGCTAGTCGTATAGCCTGCACAGATAGCCAACTTCACTTAGTCGCGCGGGTTAAAAAAACTTAACCTCAAGATCTAACGCGCGAGTTGAGTTCTCACTATTCTCGATTGATAATGATGAGCAATAGATCCCTATTTATAGGCGCGAGGAGGAGTGTCGTCACCACTCATAGTGATAGGGTAACCGCCTGTCAAATTGCGTGCTAGCATCACTTGTCCACACAAGGCGAACATCAGAGTCAAGCTACGCGAATAACCCACAAGGAACGCGGATAGCTTCATCAGTCTATGCACGACAAACCGTCTATCCGCATACGTAGAAAGAATCAATAATCCGCATAAGACGTGGGGACAGAACCATCAGTCCAAGAGGACTTGGACAACTTAGCCATGCATCCTGATCCAACCCGCGTCAAAGGCAAACTGTCGGTCTAGAATCCAGATTGCGCAGTTCAACAACCTCTGCACTCAGAGAAAACCGACCGGACTCTGAATAAGACCGCGCACCAAGCGGTCAATGGGAACTAGGCAACCAGACCAGCCTTGTCACAACTCTGTGATCAAGTCGAAACATAAGCGAACTCTGGTAAAATCAGTCCGAGAATACTTCAGCGAACTGTGCGGTTAGACGCCATAGACCGCACTAATCGCCAGCCTTCTTGCGGACAAGATGACCAGCAACTTCTTGGCGGACTATGCGGTCTCAACATCCAAACCGCACCAGCCACGGTTGGACTATGCTAACTGCCCAGTTACATCCTAGGAGAGCTGGTTGAACCAGACTGTAGGAGAGAAGAAGGAAACTGAATCCCACCTATCGGCTAACTTCTACCCGCCTAACCACTGCGGTCTGTGCGATTTGCCATGTCAGACCCCTCACCTTCACTATACTTCCGCTTCAACATTTTTAACATGAATTTTATCAGAGGGAAATGTTGGGAGTCCAAGGGGTCCTAAAATAGTGAATGATGCAGTTGCTGGAAGGAAGGGTGAGTACCTTTGAGAGCAGCAATGGCGTGGTGGTGAAGAAAAACTGCTGCTCTGATCCAGAATGTCAGTCATGTAGAAAAATAGTGAATATAATGTACACTAAACTTTGAGAGAAATTCAAAATCGAACTAACATTGAAGATATTCACCAGATCTGAAGCAACAAAAACTGTGTAGAGCAACTCTATAGAAGACGTTGAAATTGAAGATATTTGATCACCAACTCTATAGAAGGCGTGGTGGTGTATTGGTTTGTATCGGCGTTAGGACTCCTCGAGGACCATCATGGATGGCAGTAGCCTTCTTTTTCATATGCCATCAAGGAACGCGATAGGAGATGTGGTGGAGCCTGCGCTTGAATGACCTTGAACGACCTCCTCTCTAAAGGAGTGCCTGTAAGGAAAAACAATTTTGTCCGTGACTCGGACAAAAAGGAACATCTGGGAAACCAATGGGAAGTCAAACCTAATGAGGGCCCAGCGCAAAAGTGTATGTCAGTAGTCTAAAATGCATGGGCCCCATGTCTTTGTTGGTGCCTCATTGATCCCGGACCAATATAGTATCATTCGGTCCCGGACCTTACTTTTGCACGCGGGTAAGAGGAGGAATAAGACTGCAGGATTTTAATAATAGTGCGTTAAGGGTGTTGATCGGACGGGCGACCGTCATCCATTGGCACTGATCACGTGGCAATTATTCGATGAGTGGGCATATATCAGCCTCATATAGTCTTTTAAGTATTTTTTATTATTATATATATACATATATTCATAATATACTATTAACTTCTAAACTAAACATGGGAAAAATGTGCGGAGGGTGCATGCTGTTGAGTTCGTGTCAACCATAAGTTGCTAACAGAATCAACCAAAGTTGATTACGAGTCCATTCACTCATAAATATTCGCTTGAGCCGGTACATAGCTCAAAATAACCCATTTCGGCTAACTTTCTCAAATCTCATCAGATTAGGACGAAACGAATTGCATCACGCTCATATTGATCATACCAGTTCAATGCAACTAACTATGACTGATTTGGAGTTTATTTGGTCAAAAAGCCACAAAGAGGTCATCATGCGTCTTGATTTAGACTGGTTTAGCCAATTACTCCATTATACATTGAAATGAAACATAAGTTAGGTTGTTGAGTTTGTATTGATCTCACGAATGCATTGTTACTAATTGTAATCGAATTTGAGTTGATTACTCAAATGTCTGTAACAAGTCATCATAGTTCAAAAATCGAAAATAATATCAGACGGGGTCGGATTACGGTTCCATGTGACTCTGACTAAACTTTTTGGGATTCAATTGATCCAGATAGGCCTCTTTTTAAAGTTGAGATGTTACATGTTAAATCTTTGAAGTGAAATTGGTCTCCTTGATTGAAAACATGCAATGTGTCATATGGCTATTTGTGACGACAAATTTTGGAGTGAGATGCATCCTCTTCTTCCAGATACCTCTCAGTATATACGATTGGTTGGTAAACTCATTTACGTTACTGTCATGGTGACTGCTCCAAATCATAAAGGGACTTGTCCAATTTGCATACCTAGTCACTTTGAGCCTCATATCCAGGTGGCTGCTTCATATAGATCTCACGCAAATCCCCGTGTAAGAATGCAGTCTTCACATCAAGCTGCTCCAAAATCATATCATATTGTGCTATTAAGGCCAAGAAAACACAGATCGACAGATGCTTGACAACTAGGTAAACCACCTCATCATAATTCATATCTTCACGTTGAGCAAAGCCTTTGACCACCAATTTTGCCCTGTAACGCACATCAACAGCACCATGCGATCCTTTTTTTACGTACACCCATTTACACCCAATTACTTTCTACCTAGAGGTAACTTCACTAATCTCCACGTAGCATTTTTATTTATAGAAGTAATTTCTTCATCCAACGCATCCCTCCAAAAATCTACTTCAGGGCTCTCTACATCCTTATTAAAGTGACAAGGGATTTCAACCTCAGATGCTGAAAGTGCAAATGCAATGTGGTCCCTCAATCAAGTTGGCTTCGGGACATTCTACCTCCTGGTCTGGCTCCTGACAATAGAATCCTGAACATGACTCTCTATCTCTACTTCCTCCACCTCCTGATCATCAGTACCTGGTACCTCATCAGTAGTCTCATCATACACCTCATCAGAAGTGCGGGGAACTAGTGGAACAAATGCAATCACATCAAACTCCTTATAATCAGTAGTAGTGATCGGCTTGAAACTCTTCAACTGCTTTGAGTCTCGAAGCTTCAATAAACTCGCCTTGTCAAAAGTAATATCCCTGTTAATTATAATCTTTCTCTCCGTCTGATTATATAGTTTGTAGCTCTTAACTCAACGTCTGAAGCCAATGAAGATTCATGTCTTTGCCAGTGGTTCTAGTTTATCATTATTCACGTGATAATAAGTTGGACACCCAAACACATTTATGTGCACATAATCTCTAGCAGGATGTCCCGACCACATCTCCTTTGGTGTCTTCTTTTCAATAGTTGCGGAAGGCAAACAGTTCACAAAGTAGCAAAGATAGTTAATGTCCTCAGCCCAGAAAATTCTGTCTAACCCAGCATTATACAATATACATCAAACCTTCTTCACCAAAGTCTGGTTTATGCATTCTGCTACCCCATTCTGTCGTAGTGTCTCCTTGACAGAGAAGTGATGTTTTATACCCGATCTCTGATACTCTTGCAAAAACGCATACGATGTGTATTCGCCTCCATTGTCTGATCTGATACATCAAATCTTTTTGCTAGTCTAAATCTCAATCCACTACTTCTAACTCACAAATATCTCCAAAACTTTGCTCTAATGTTTCATCGTGTATACCCAAACATATCTGGAATAATCATCAATGAATGAGACAAAGTATCATCACCCAGTGAATGATTTCGTCTTCGTCGGGCCCCAAATATCTTTGTGAACATAATCTAAAATACTCTTTGAACTGTGAACAATATTGCCAAAAATACTCGTGTCTTCTTGCCAAGCACGCAATACTCACAAAAATCCAATTTGCAGCTTTTCGCTCCCTTAATCAATCCTTGCCTTGAAAGAGCCTGAAGGGAAGCCTCTCTAGTAAGAGCCAATTTTATGTCATAAAGTACTGGTATCCAAAAAATCATCAGTCATAGTCCTAATAACTGTACTTTCCTGAGGATAATATAGATTGTGGTGTCGAACTTCTCTCATGAAAACCAAAGCTCTGCGACCGATCTTCAGAACTCATGCCCCAAATACTACCTTGTAGCCCTTGGCTACTAAAGCCCTAGTAGATAGCAAATTCTTCCTAATATATGGAACATGTCTGACCTCTGTCAACTATCTCACTGCACTGTCATGCATCCGAACTAGAATACTCTCAACACTAATAATACAACAAGTATGATCATTGCACATAGAAACAACACAAGTATTCAAAGACTTGTACGTACAAAACCACTCCCATTTGAGACAAATATGATAGGTAGCACCCGTATCTAGAATCCAATATGAATCATTAGCCAATAAGTACTGAGGAGTGACATAAAGAGAAAAGTCATATTCACCACCACTAATGGTCTCCTAAGTAATATGAGCCTTCGCCTTTGAGGAACCTCCCTTGTTTTCTTATTTAACTTGGGATAGTCCTTCTTCCAGTGACCCGTCTCCAAACAGAATACACATTGATTGCGCCGAAGACTGTGATCACGTTAATTGTTGCGCTTTTGAGTATCGTTATTACTCTTCTTATGTCAGTTCTTTTTTTTTTAAGATCTGCCCCAATAAGACATAAGTACTTCCGTCGACTCTGCCGTCAACGACTCTTTATCTCTTCAACGAAACTCATGATTCAGCAATGTCATAGACACCTAACTGTATTTTAAGACCTCCTTCCCATGAATGAGAGACATAGTGAAGTTCTCATACTCATCTAGAAGCGAATTCAGTGGGAGTGTCTTGTCTTTATCGTCAACATCCTCGTCCGAATTCAACAGATCTGCCAACAGTTTCGTAAACTCATTCAAGTACTCATCAATCAAAACTCCATGTCTCATCTAAAAACCGTTACAATTGACGCTTCATGTGGAGACAATTCTCCACGCTCTCTGTGAAATGTTTATTATCCAGCATTCTCCAAAAAAATCTAACAGACGTCTCCAACATAACCCCATATTTGATCACTTGTGTCAAATAATTTCTAATCAACCCGTAAGCGTTTCGATTCATTTACGACCAAACTTTCTCATTCATCACCATCAAAAATCCAAATTCAAAGAGGAAAGCGTATCCATCATTTTGCATTGCCACATGGCATTGTTACATTTTTCATCGAATTTGATAACATCAATTTTCACGGATGTGAAATCGTATGATTAATCATTGATTCTACCGCTTTGGAGTTTCCCATATTTCCGGTTGAACACAACAATAATAGAGCAGAAAACAAAACAACCCGAAACAACAATTTTTTTTATTAGTTAATCCAAACAACAATAAATAATTTGTTACCTCTGCCGGATAACGACTCCAAGCACAGCCTCTATTAGAACATAAGATGCATCCATAACTTTCTCTCGCGTCGTACACCTCTGCAACAAAGAAATCTAGTCGTCTCTGCAACCAAGAAGATCTACAAACAATGTTTTCTCTCGTCGCACATCTCGACAACAAAGATGCAACCTCTTATTGCGCCGCCGGAGAGAGAGAGACAGAGTCAATCAAAGTTTCTTGTTGTGATGAAGGAGAACCTGTCGGAGATGGAAAGGCAAAAAAAACTATTTTTTCCACGCCAAATCAGACAAGAAGAACTTCCCTTTTTAATGGCGCTGCCTCCACGGAAACCAGCAACCAGACGTCGCCTACACCCTGAAGGTGCCTCCATCGACCGAGGGCTTGATCCGAAGCAGAACTGCAAGGGATGTGTGTGCGCCTGTCACCTTCTCCTCAAAGAATAGCGAGCCGATCTACAATCGCACGGCTTCCACCAAACCAAAAAAAAACACACCACAACCTAGCCCTAATACCACTTGTTATGCAAAATGATGCGGAAAAAATCAAATCACACAATCACAAACAATAAACACGATGTGATTTACGTGGTTCAGCGAGAAATATCTACGTTCACAAGAAATGGTTTTCCACTATCATCGGTGGGGAGAAAATAAGAGACCAATACAACACCACACAACTCTCAACTCTCATAAGAACCCTAACTCTTTTGCATTTATAAGAAAAATTAGGGCTAATTAAAAAGACAAAAACACCCCTCAAACAACAGAATTTACTGACAATTCAACATAAATAAGCATATAAATCATGTGTAGGTTTGAGCAATTTCAAACCATTATAATATAAATCATGTGTAGGTTTGGGCAATTTCAAAAATTTCACAAAGCTATACAATGTTATAATGATTAAAAGAGAAGCTATTGATAATGGTTATAATATAAAATGAGAGAGCAATTTGTGTAGGTTTGGACAATTTCAAACCATTATAATATAAATCATGTGTAGGTTTGGACAATTTTTTAACCATTTCAAAATTTTCACAATGCAACGCAATATTATAATGAAAACTATTGATAATAGGTATAATATAAAATGTGATAGCAATTTCAAAATCTTTACTATATATAACCAATGTAATGTAAATTAGATGAGAATTACATGAAATGCTAGAGGTCTAACCTAACTATTAAAGCAAGCATAAAGAAAGCTCATCATTAAGGCCCATGTAAACCCTTCTTGGGAATTAGTCTCACATCTTGGGATAGAGTTTAGGCTCTCTCCTCTCCTTCTATATATATGTGTACAAATACATATGTTGTAACAAAGGAATTTGATTTGAGAAATTAATAAAAATTTTGTTTAATTTTCTCTCTTATGGTTTTCTCTACATACCAGAGATAAAGATCCGAAATTTCTAAGTCGTCTTCTTCCTGGGCGGTTAGAATTTTTTTTCCCGCACTTCTTCTTTGGCGGACAAGTTTTTTTAACCTCCGGTCTCCTCTTCTGCCTCTCGTTGTTTGCTTCCCCTATGCTTTCCCTTTTTATAGTTGTTGTTCCCTATCTCTGTTGGGCCCCACCTCTTATCGTGTTTCACGCTTCCTTCCCTGTTCGCGGCTCGTGTGGCTTCTGTTTTGCTTCCCTGCTCGGGTGGCCCAAGTTTTTTGGTCTTCTTGTTGTGATTGCGCGTCTGCCCGCACACAGTGCTTGCCTTCCCACAAGTATCCAGTCTGCCAAGGCTATCCTACAGGCCGCCACGGCTCAGCCGCGTCTTGCTCTTCTCCAGGCAGCTTGATCGCCTTGTCGTAGTTGCTTGCCTTGCCACAGCTACGACCTCCCTTGCCCGTTGCTATCCAGACCGCAACTCCCTATCCACAACATCTCCATACCGCCTTTTCTCTTCCTCCAAGATGCAGTTCCTCTTCAGGCCGCCCCTCTTTTGGCCGCTACTACTGCTTCCCAGATCGCCAGAGGCTGCTCTTATCTAAGCTGCCTGATTTCCTTGCTGCTATTACAGTTCGCTGGCCTAACTGCTGTCTTGCCTGGTAGCCAAGCCACATGCCCACCCGATGTTGCACATTACTACACATTGCCGCATTGTGTTCACCTGCCCGTCGTTACCCGGGGTTTGCTTCCCGCTGGTGGAGCACGCTTCTCCCTTTGTCTAGCCGCAAGTGCTCTGTCGCTGTTGTTTGAGGATGTCGTGATTGCCCGTGCTCTCTTCTTACTGTTGCGCAGACCACACTTATCGCTGATACACGAAAGTGGTTTTTACGCAAATGCACATGCCGGATCAAGTAATACAATGTGAGTAGAGATCGTTCTCTCGGAGAAGTGGTTGATCTAAAGCTTACAAATACTAGATATTCTGTTTCTTTAAATTCAAACAGACCTAATGAGATGATTTTGAAAAGTAATAAAAATTCTAACAATGATTTAAAGTAAATAAACTTATTAAAGAGATATCTTTTTATCAGTTGAAGAGAAAATCTTATATTTTTGATTTCATATGTGTGTTGAGATGATAAATGAAAATAATATTTTGTACTAATGCTTGATCAAGTTATCTTTCAATGATTTTTATAGAAGAAATTCTCATCACTCGAATCTCGAAAATATTGATATCTTATATTCTTCTTGTAGAAACCGAAAAACGGTCTATTGTGCAGTTCACCCTTGGGTAAGGGGTGATCGCGCACGTACTTCTCTACTACAAGCAAAATAACACAGGAAAACAAGAATGAACTGACTCAAGGGCTCGGCGTGGAGGACCCACCACACACTCGAAAGATCTGAGAGCGCTTCCCCTCCTTAGTCAAAGGCCGGGCTAGGGTACCCTCAGATAGCGCTTGAAAGCTGGAGCAAGAGAGCACAGGAAGCCTGCCTTCTGAGGTACCCCTTGGGTCCTATTTATAGGTTCCAGAATTTGAAATGCTAATAACCAAACTAAACTAACCTGAAATTACCAAAATACCCTTGGTTGGGTCTGCCAACAACCAAACTCCGCTGCTTTGAAGGGCTATGGGCAGACCAGCGGGGGCAAAATAGTAAAAAGTACATCATAGATCTAGGTGAGCTGGGGAGCCTGGCCACCTTGGCGAATCCTGCTCACCTGCTGTTGTCGAGCTCTTTTGCGCGAGCGCGAGTTGGGACAGCGAGCTCGCCTATCGGTCGGCCTCCGTTAGTCGACCTCCGCTCGACGAATCTTGGCTTAGCTCGGCGAATGCCGAGCTCGCGGTCGACGAACGCCAAGCTCGGGCTCGGATTTCTCTGCCGAGCTCGCTTGGGGCCTTGGTAATCTGAGCCAGCCGGCCTGGTTCCTGGTTCACCCTGCTCGTTGGATACTGGGTTGTACTGAATCCCCACTCCTTTTGAGTTTGGCAAAGCTCGGAAAGAAACATCCAACCCCAAGTGTTCGGCGAGCGGGGTGGATCGGAGGGAATCTTTGGGTGGGGTCCACATGCGGCTATATACATATGCATGCATACCTGCTTGACTCTTGCATGCCCTTCCCTTTGCTTTAACCCTGTCAAGATGCTGATCCCAAAGGAGATCCAAGAGCGCCTTAGCCGAGCTCGACAGGCCTCTTCTGCTCGCATAGCTGCCCTGACTGTGGTCCCAGCCGCTGTGCCGCAGTGTGGCTCGACCGGGCCCGGCCCTAAGAGGGCGAGACAGTTCCCCCAAGCGGCCGAGCCCATTTATGATGACCTGAGGACCACCCTGGAGCACGGGACCGGCTCTTCCACTCTGCCTGCCCCTGGGAAGGGCAAGAATGTTGTCAAAATCTGCGACGGCCCGGAAAAACCCGCTTCATGGCATGGGGGGCGCCGCGCCGCGAGACACCACCCCGTGAGCCAAGACCACTCTTGGGGACTCGCGATTCATGACTCCGGAGAAACCGTCCCCGGGACCCGTCCCCTCCCTTTGGGACCTTGGGGATGAGCTCGCAGAAGCCAAGCTCGCCTGTGTGCGCCCCCTCCCTTCAGCGAGCTGTTGTGACCATAGGGGCAGCCGTGGAGTCCATCCCCATCCCGAGATTTGAGCTTCTCTCACCGGGGATGCGCGGCCCAAGGCGTGGGAAGGACCTGAGGTTTGTCCCTCCCCGCACCTCCCTGGAGATGTCGAGCTCATCAGGTAAATTTAGCCTTGGAATCTTGTCATGCGATTCTCCACTGCATCTCCCCTTGCTGATGTTTCTGTTTCCACAGCTCCCCCAGCCAATCCGCTGCCGAGAAATCTTCGCGGGAAGCCCATTACTCTCCCCTCCCCTACCCGAGCTCGATGTACTCTTACCTAGGCCCTGAAGTGGAGAACGATGAGCTGACGAGAAGGGGGATCAAGCTCTTCAAGAAGCTCGTGCGCGGGGTCTGCGAGGTGCAGGAGGTCAACGAGGCGCTTCAACGCGACTACGCGCATCTCGCTGACGAGGTGCGAAGAGGCCAGGCCGGCGAGATGACGTCTCCTTCCCGGCTCCTAGATGAGATAGACGACGGCCTCTCGGTGGCGCAGAGGAATTCGGGGAGGATTCACGAGCTCCTCCACGCGCGACAGCCTGGGGGACAAGGGATGCGAGGTCGGGGTAGATAAAAGGCGGCTCCCTTGCCGAGCCGACCGGTACTCGCCTCCTAGTTTCCCCGTGCCCGCGCGCCCCGCTTCTTTATTCCTGCACTAGATTGTTATAAGACATAACTTCAAACATTCTTAGGTGTGGCTTGTGTTTGAATAATAGTAATTATATTGCTTCTCATTTGACTTAGCCTTGGTTGGAACGCGTCGGAAGTCGGCGAGCTGGGGGTTGGCGAGCTGGGATGGCGAGCTGGGATGGCGAGCTGGGCCGATTGGACAGCTTGGCCCCCTGATTACTTTTTCTATAAATAGCCCCCCCCCCCCCCCCACAAACCCCGTACTACTACCTTAACTACTTGCTTTTCCCTCTCTTTCTGCACTTTTCCTCTTTTCTGCTCGCGCTCCACCCCTTCTTCTGCGAGCATGGGCAAGACCAACCTTGACGCTGACGGCCGCTCCAAGTGCGCCCAGCACTTCACTGACTACTGCTTCTTTGAGGGGCACACAAGCGAGGCCGAGCTCGCTGAGTTTGTTGATGACCATGTGCCGTCAGGCTTCGAGGCCCGCCGGCCGAGGGAGGGGGAGGCCATCAACACTTTCTATGATGACGATCTCGCCTTCCCCATCTCGCACTTTGAGGTGGGGCTGCGCCTCCCCCTCTAGCCAGACATCCGGTAGATCCTGAAATACTATGGCGCGGTGCCCGCACAGCTGAATTCCAGCGCCATCGTCATGATGGTGGAGTTCGCGAGCTACCTCCGGCGAGAAAGGATAGAGTTCAACCTGACCGTGTTCAGGAAGCTCTTTTCCTACAAGGCGACACCGGATGGGGTCGCCTACTTTGAGGGCTCGTTGATCAAGGTTCGCGAGATCGCGAACAAACACCACAATTGGATGACCAAGATCGCCTTCATCAAGGGCGATCTCGGCAACATCCCTTACTCGCCCCAGCAGAAGGGCGAGGATGTCTACCGCCCGCCGGCCGTGTCTGGCAATGATGCCGACCTCCACAAGTACTTCCTCCACAAGGACTTCGAGGTCGCCTTCCTGCGAAGGGGCCTCGACGCGGTCCGCCCTGTCCTGCCCGGCGAAGGTATCGTTCTCTCCACATTACCGAGCTCGCTAGATTGCCGAGCTCGTCATATTACCGTTGAAAATCTTCTGACTTTTCCAAGTTTTTTCTTGCAGGGGAGCGGCTAATCCCCGCGAATCCGCCATTTGCGGACTCAGGATTGTACCCGGACCCTCTCGCTCGTGAGAAGACAGCAGCGGCGGCCTGTCGAGACGAGGCGGCCTTCACCAAACCCTCTTCCAGCAAGAGGCAGCTTGAGGATGTGGGGTCTAGTCCGCCCCATCGCCAACAACTACCCAAAAAGATGAAGAGAGTCTTGTTGGCTCCGCGGGGGAAACAACATCAACAACATCAATCCAACCCCAAATACATGAGCTCGCTTGAAGTTGTCCCCGATGCGTCACCAGAGAGCCCGGTGAAGGAAGTCACCAGCAAGGGGCGGAAGGGTTGCGAGACCTCCGCTCCCACTGCGGCGATCTCTCCACCTCCTTCGGCGAAGAGGATGGCTCGCGAGCTTGGCACGCCGAAAGAACATCCCCTCTTCAGCTTTGGGGGGCGGTGGAAAGACTCGGCGGGCGAGCCTATGGTGCAGTGGGACGAGCTAGCCCACCGGGTTTCCATCTCCACCCTTCACCCCTCTTGGCATGACCGCGAGCCCGCCACCGGTCATGCTTACGCCCTCAGCTTCAGCCTCTATGGCTGGGAGGACGCCAAGGCCTACAAGGGCATGAACCTGCGACATCTCGGTCATGAGGGCCTGTAGGCCCACCTGCGAGCCATGGAACTCCATCATATGCTGGTCCGCCGCAGCTTCGGCCTCAACAACCAGCTCCAAAAAGCCGAGCAGGCCCGCGACGTCGCCAAAGACAAGGTCGCTGATCAAGCGAGGTAGCTCGGCATCGCCGAGGGTCTTCTTGCCCATGCTGTCGGCGGGTTGGTGAGTATCAGGCTTCTTCCCTCTTTTACTTAAAATATTTTGCGCTGTCATTAACGAATTTTCCTCTCATTGGGATGCCAAGGCTGTCGGGGAGTTGCGGGCTCGCAATGCCGAGCAAGAGGAGGAGATCGGCCAGCTGCGCGCCCGGCTTGTCGATCTGGAGGGGGCGAATGTGAGGCTGAAGGAGGAGAATTAGAACCTCAGTTGCGAGGTCCGCCGCAGGCGGAGATCTTCTTCCCGGCCAGCGACGCCGATCCCACCCTCCCCTACAAGAGGCCGAGGATCTTTGGAGAGGCCGACCTCGCCGAGAGGTTGGGGATCAACACCGTCCAGGTCGTCGAGTGCACCCTCCAGATGATGAAGGACACTGGGGTGCTGGTGGAGGGGTGCGAGGAGATCTTCGCCAAGGACCTGATGTCGAGCTTGTTCCCGACGATGCCGCCTAGCGAGAAGGAGGATAGACTGGACGCGCTCTTTGGGAAAAGATTCCAGGACCCATCCGGCGGAGGGGAGGGGGATCATCAATCCGGCGAAGGGGGGGAGGGCTAATCCTGCTAATTTCTTTCTTACCCCTTTTTTGTAATCTCGTCGAGGCGAGCTCGACCTGTAAATATCATTTCTTAATGAAAAAACATTTTTGATACCTTCTGTGTTCACTGTAACTACATCACTATATATATGTTTTTTATCCTTTGCTGGATTACTTTGTCGTGCCATGTTTGTCTGCGAGCACTTCCCCCAGCGACCTCGCGTAGATGGCGTTGCGAGTAGGACAGTCATTAGGACTCGCCCCTGAGAGTACATTTTGAGATCTCGCCCATTCTTAGGACTCGCCCTAGCTCGCACGCGAGCATCCCATAACCTTATCAATATGAGACCAAATTCTCTGAAATTTTCCAAGTAAAACATAGCGGGGGGAGGTGTCCTGGCGGGATTCGCCTCCCTTCGGCGAGGTTCAAGGGCCTGGCTCTCCACCCTTCTACCGAGGCCGATCTGAATTGGCGATCCCGAGCTCGCCTTGCCGAGCTCTACTCCCTTATTCTTAGAAGGGTCGAGCTTGTTAGGCACTACCTGGGGAGTGTAGGACTTCCCCGAGTGACCTCCAGCCCTATCAGCTAGGTGAGAGCCCGGCAGTAGGATCTGGTCGAGGTCTAAGGATGACACAGAGTGACTTCCAGCCCTGCCAGCTAGGTGAGAGCCTGACAGCGGGATCTGCTCGGGGTCCAAGGCTGACACCATCGAGTGACTTCCGGCACTGCCAGCTAGGTGAGAGCCTGACAGCGGGATCTCCTCGAGGTTTAAGGATGACACCGAGTGACTTCCAGTCCTGCCAGCTAGGTGAGAGCCTGACAGCGGGATCTGCTCGGGGTCCAAGGATGACACCATCAAGTGACTTCCAGCCCTGCCAGCTAGGTGAGAGCCTGATAGCGGGATCTGCTCGAGGTCTAAGGATGACACCGAGTGACTTCCAGCCCTACCAGCTAGGTGAAAGCCTGACAATGGGATCTGCTCGGGGTTTAAGGATGACACCGAGTGACTTCCAGCCCTGCCAGCTAGGTGAGAGCCTGACAGCGGGATCTGCTCGGGGTCCAAGGCTGACACCATCGAGTGACTTCCAGCCCTGCCAGCTAGGTGAGAGCATGACAGCGGGATTTGCTCGAGGTTTAAGGATGACACCGAGTGACTTCCAGCCATACCAGCTAGGTGAGAGCATGACAGCGGGATCTGCTTGGGGTCCATGGATGCACCATCGAGTGACTTCCAGACCTGCCAGCTAGGTGAGAGCCTGACAGCTGGATCTGCTCGAGGTCTAAGGATGACAACAAGTGACTTCCAGCCCTATCAGATAGGTGAGAGCCTTACAGTGGGATCTGCTCGGGGTCCAAGGATGATAACATCGAGTGACTTACAGCCCTACCAGCTAGGTGAGAGCTTGATAACGGGATCTGCTCGAGGTCTAAGGATGATACCGAGTGACTTCCAGCCCTGTCAGCTAGGTGAGAGCCTGACAGCGGGATCTGCTCAGGGTCCAAGGATGACACCATCGAGTGACTTCCAGCCCTGCTGTAACACCTCCCCTGTAGTGGACGTATAATATGGGTCCGGCCGGGGCCCTACAGCATACGAACGCCATGGCTTTAGTATTATAAGTTGATATAACTACCCAAACTCAAAACACTTGCACAACACAGCGGAAACAAACAGGACTAGAAGTTATCCACCACTAAAGAGTAAAACAAATGGCCTTAAGGCCTAACATCAAGTGTCCAAAAGAGACATAATACATCAATCATGAATGTGCTCAGCACTCCTAGTCTACCTCGGCATGCAAGCCGGACAAAAGAGTCTCAAACAAACATCATCATAAATGTAGTGCTACAAAAGAGGGAAAAACACTTCATGGGCTTAGGCCTTTTTGGCCGGCGTGCTAGCTCCTGCATGCGATCCTTGCCCTGTAAAAATTATTAGTAACGTGGGTCAGCAAAGGCTGACCTCAAACTGTGTAACAACACATCTCCTCCCGGCCGCCCTTAACGGACCCCGGGGAACCCTCCAACCTGCAAGTCAGCACTTCATATGCAATAAAAATAGCTATAAACAGAAGAACATTAAAACAGGCTTGGATGTCTCAATCATCAAACATGTTCTCTATTGGTTGAGCATATAAAGAAAGGGCCTACTATGCAACATGAATGCAACACCCGGGCTTCACCCAAGGTACCCTACTGCGTATGCATCTAGCACAACATCACATCATTTGGGTACTCACATTTCCCCATTGGCATAAAGCCGCAAACACTAAGGGAGACACCTCTCCCTCAAACGGCGCACAGGCCGCCACAAGGAATTCTTGCCAAGGCCCCACCCGCTCGTGGGCTTAGCCCGGGCTTGCCTGCAAGCTCTGACGTCTCATGTCAGGATTCCAACAAACACAGACCGACCGATTCTAAGAAGCCTTGCTGGACCCCATCCGCTCATGGCCTCTTTGCCCGGGCTTGCCCCAAGCTTGGCATTCTCGTCAGTCTCACAGAAGGGGACTAGTCTCGCCGGGACACTCTCCACACATGACGCACATGTCACGGGATAGCCAGCCGACCACGGAGACATAGCCACGCCTTGGCACATCACAATCCAAGACTAAATACATCATAATCCCTCATTGTACTGCAGCGTTCCCGCGCACCAAGGAAACCATCTCCAACTCGTGCGGAGCTAACCTTGTCCACCAAGGAAACCATCTCCAACTCATACAGAGCTAACCTTGTCCCTCAAGGAAACCATCTACCGCCACGAGGAGCTAGCCTTGTCCTGGTCCGACTACACGTACCTTTTCAAACAAACGGGACAATCACCACCACATCACAAACGGCATCTTGCCGCAATGGAAATCTCTACGAATCCCTAAGTTCGTATGCAACATCACCGAGTCGGACTAACGGTCGCGACTACGGCTTCACCCACCATGCCTAATCCACTAGCGAAGCGGATCTCTAATGCAAAATATGCCGGGGACGGACTCAATCAACCCGGAAGTTCCTCTTGAAACTTGGCAAACCAAAACCCCTCTCATTTGAGAGTTTGGTGCCCAAAAATTAGAGAGAAAGAAAAATAAATGATGCTAATACATGCATCCTAAGGACCGAGAGGAGAGATGTCGTTACCTTCCGACTCCTCTTACTTGCCATGACAAAATAGCCGGATGGAAATCTTCGCAACGCTCTAAGCTTCACGGATCCGGACTCGGCTCGCGATTTGGAGCACCGAAACTCTCCCTACAGCCCAAGACCTTATTCTCCTTCCTCCTTGCTCTAGTTTCTCTCAAGAACTTAGAAAGAGAAGACTTGGAAAACAAATGAGGGTTTCCAACCCTAAAATCGGACTTAACTTCCCAGGAGATGGCCTGAACCGTTAGATCCCAAAACCAGGAAAAGAATGGCCGCGATTCGCCTGGAAAATAGAAAATCTGGGCCGAACACGGCCTGGCACACGCCCGTGTCCAGGGCCGTATGCCTCATTCGCCGTCTCAATTCGACGCACCTGGAATCGCACACGGACATCCGACACGCCCGTGTTCAAACCCGACACGCCCGTGTCCCCAGTGACACGGCCGTGTGGCCGGCCGTGTGCCTCCAACAACACGGCCCCGAAACCAACCCGAGAGATGACACGGCCTGGGACACGCTCGTGTCCCAAGCCGTGTGCTAAGTCTCGACACCCGTCGACAGGCTTTGTGTCGACACCGCGGAAAAAAAACGTCGAGCGAAGATTGTCGACCAAGCGGGACACGCCCTGTGACACGCCCGTGTCACAGGCCGTGTGCCCCAGTCTCGACACCCTGTCGAGCAAAAGTGTCGACACTTGGGACGAGTGTCGACATGGCCCCGACACGCCCTGCGACACGCCCGTGTCGCAGGCCGTGTGCCCCACTCTCGACACTTTGTCGAGCGAAAGTATCGACACTTGGGCCGAGTGTCGACACGGCCTCGACACGCCCTGCGACACGCCCGTGTCGCAGGCCGTGTGCCCCACTCTCGACACTTTGTCGAGCGAAAGTGTCGACACTTGGGCCGAGTGTCGACACGGCCTCGACACGCCCTGCGACACGCCCGTGTCGCAGGCCGTGTGCCTCTTGCTAGAAACCCAAAATTTTTCCAGATCTGCAGACTGAACCTCTTGCAAAACTGGGGTGTTACAACTCTCCCCCACTTAACAGAATTTCGTCCCGAAATTTCAAAACAAAAGGGGTACAAAACTTAAATTGTACCTGACATGAAGAGTTCTGGATAATCTTCTAGCATGGCCTGTTCTCGTTCCCAAGAAAACTCCTCACGACCGCAGTTGTCTCATCGAACTTTTACGAGTTTGACTTCTTTATTCCGCAACTGCCGAGTCTCCGAATCCTCTATAGCAATTGGAAGGACTCGCGTCCTCAAGTCTTCCTCAATCGGCACCGATGCCGGCTCAATCACTATGCTAGCCTCTACCAAGGCCTTTCTCAACACGGAGATGTGGAAGACGTCGTGTAATCCACTCAAATCTGCGGACAGCGCCAACCGATAAGCTGCTTCTCCTACCCGCTCAATAATTTCAAAGGCCCCAAAAACCTTGGACTCAGCTTCTTGAGTCGGCGAACCCGTGAGACGCCTTTGAACGGCTTGACCTTCAAATAAACCCAATCACCAACTGCAAATTCCAACTTCCGGTGACGAGCATTAAAATATTTGGCTTGCCGGTCCTGCGCCACCTTCATACGTTCTTGGATGGTCCGTACCAACTCACAAGCGTCAACCACCGCATCCTTTCCCAACAGTTTGGTGTCTCCCGCCTCTGCCCAAGACATTGGCGTTCGACACCGCCTCCCATACAAAGCTTCGTATGGCGCCATCTTTATACTAGCTTGAAAACTGTTGTTGTACGCAAATTCTACCATGAAGAGGTGATCCTCCCACTTCTTGCCGAAATCAAGAACGCACATTCTCAACATATCCTCCATAGTACGGTTCGTTCTCTCTGTTTGCCCATCAGTTTGAGGATGGAACGCCGTACTGAACTTTAGCTTCGTGCCCAAGCTCTTCTGAACCAATCTCCAGTCCTTAGACGTAAAACGTCCATCTCGATCACTGACTATGCTCTTAGGAATTTCGTGCAGTCGCACAATGTTGCGAACATACAACTCCACCAGCTTCTCCACGCTGTCCTCTTTCCGATTTGGGATGAAGTGAGCCACCTTGGTTAGGCGATCCACGATCACCAAATAGCATCATTACCATGCTGCGATCTAGGCAAACCATGCATAAAGTCCATGGAGATGTCCTCAAATTTCCACTCAGGAATTGGAAGGGGCTTCAGGAACCCGCACGGTTTCTGACATTCGGCCTTCACCAAGGCACATGTTTGGCAACGATTCACATACAAAGCTACATCTTGCTTCAACCCCGGCCACCAAAAGGATTTTCTTCATATCCGAGTAAATCTTTGTACTGCCCGGGTGAATGGAGAGAGTACTTTGAGAAGTGAGCCTCAAACATCAACTCCTCACGGAGATTGCCAAACTGCGGTACACAAACCCTTCCATCCTTTCTCAAGATTCCACCAATCATCTCCCAGGCGCTGCTCTCGCCCTTTTGAGCCTCCAACACAAAAGGTTGAAACTCCACATCCAATCGAGTCGCTTCCCGAATACGATCGGACAAGTCGTTTTGCACTTCAATCCAGTTCAACCGAGCCACGCTAGACTCGCCTCTCGCAACACATTCCACTCCAAGGGACTCCCATTCCCGAACCAACCGCTCATCATGAGCTTCGATCCAATTTCCTTGCCCCGAGTACTTTCTACTCAACGCGTCCGCCACCACATTGGCTTTACCCGGCGTATACTGAATCGCCACTTCGTAGTCCCCAAGAAACTCAACCCATCTGCGTTGCCGCATGTTCAAGTCCTTCTGATCCAAGAGATACTTTAGGCTTTTATGGTCCGTGAAGATCTCCACCCTTGCGCCATACACATAGTGTCGCCATATTTTCAACGCGAAGATTACCGCCGCCAACTCCAGGTCATGGACGGGGTAATTCCTCTCATGAGGTTTCAGCTGTCTAGACCCAAAAGCTATCACCTTGCCATGTTGCACCAACACGCAACCCAAACCGCATCCCGATGCGTCACTGAAAATCTGAAATCCATCGGTCCCTTGCGGTAAACTCAGGATTGGAGCCATCATAAGCCTCTCCTTCAGTGCCTCAAAAGCTGGGCTGCACTCTTGGGTCCATTCAAACTTATGGTCTTTACGAGTGAGAGAGGTGAGGGGTAGAGCTATCTTCGAGAAATTCTCCACGAATCTCCTATAATACCCGGCTAGTCCAAGAAAACTTCTGACTTCCGCCACGGTCCTCAACACCGGCCAATCTCTGATGCTTCCACTTTCGCTGGATCCACTGCCACCCCATCACCACTAATCACATGGCCCAAAAACGCCATCTTGGCTAACCAGAACTCGCACTTTGAGAACTTTGCAAACAATTGGTTCTCCCTTAACACTTGCAGGACCACTCTCAAGTGGGTCTCATGCTCCACTTCAGATTTGGAGTACACCAAGATGTCATCAATGAAGACAACCACAAACGAATCCAAGTAATCCCGAAATACTCGATTCATCAGATCCATGAACACCGATGGTGCGTTCGTCAACCCGAACGGCATCACCGTAAACTCAAAGTGTCCGTACCTTGTCCCAAAAGCCATCTGGGTATGTCCTCATCCCGAATTCGCAGCTGATAGTACCCTGACTTCAAGTCCAACTTCGAATATACCACTGACCCCACCAATTGGTCGAACAAATCGTCTATCCGAGGAATTGGATACTTATTCTTGACGGTCAATTTATTCAGCTCTCGGTAGTCTATGCACAGGCGCATGCTACCGTCTTTCTTCTTTACAAACAACACGGTGCGCTCCACGGTGAAGAACTGGGTCTAATATACCCTTGCTCCAACAGTTCCTGTAACTGTACCTTAAGTTCCGCTAACTCCTTTGGTGCCATCCTAAATGGGGGACGCGACACCGGTCTAGCATCCGGCACTAACTCGATCGAGAAGTCGATCTCCCGCCGAGGAGGCGCTCCAGGAAGTTCATCCGGAAAAAACACATCCCTGAACTCTGCCACCACAGGCACTTCCTCAATAGATAGCTGGGAGAGACGAACCTCCAACAACGCTACCAGTGCCACACCTCCCTGGTTAACCGCCCGCATCATTTGCATGACCGTAATTAGGGAATGGGCTACTCCACAAAGGCCCACAAATTTGACTTCCGATTGCCCCTTACACTTTAGGGTCACTACCTTGGACAAACAATCAATGCTGGCGCGCTGCTCTGCAAGCCAGTCCATGCCCAAAATGACATCGAACTCTACTAACGGCAACACTGCCGCTTCCAAAACGAAGTCAACTCCGTCTAGCTCCCAACAGATGCGCCCTTTAGCCCCGGTGGTCATAGATGACCCATTGGGCATGCGCACTTTCAGTTCCGCGTCCGCCGAGAAAGACTCGACTCCTACCTTCGGTTGAAACTCTCCGCAAGAAAAGAGTGCGAAGCCCCAGTATCGAACAATACCCTAGCGGGGTATCCAGAAACTAACACGAAGCCTACAACAAGACAACACACGGAAAGGGAGTCTAAAAGTATGAAGCACAAATGCAAACTTAAATTTTCTTCATACCTGTCACCACGTCGGTTTGGAGGATCGCTTCTTGCTGTCCAAGGTTGTAAGCCCTTGGTTGCATCGGTTGGAACCGAAAAGCGCTCGACTCCGCCATCTTTCCTTTCTCTGCAGCACTGGGGCCGAGCGCACAGACTGCTCCTGCTTTGCATCTTTCCCCACTCCCCCTTGCTGACAAGCACGGGCTATGTGCCCAACCTTCCCGCAATTGTAACACGTCGGCGGTCCCCTAGAGTGAGAACCCCCAGGCGTCCAAGTGCTCCTCTCACCCGACCTAGAAGTGTGAGGCTTCCTCCTCCACCTGCTCCCATCAGACTTTACATGAGATTGGGAGGGCTTCCCTTCCCCATGCTTGGGAGTAAAACCCTTTCGACGCTGGGTTCGCTCCAGATCATTCTCCAAACTCCTGGCGGCTTCAACTAGCTCATTAAATCCCGCCCTCTTCATGGAGATGAGGGGCTGTCTCAGATTCTCCCTCAACCCTTGGTAGAAGAGGTTATCCCTCTCTACATCATCCGCCATTGTCGTTCCCGCATAACGACCCAAACGGGTGAACTCTTGCACGTACTCATCCACTGTCTTGTCTCGCTGCATTAGATGCAGAAACTGCCTCTGCAGGGCCAACCGTGTTGAAACTGGAATATACCTCTTAAGAAAAGCGTCCCCAAACTCTTCCATTGACGGGGTGCGGCCCGGGAACAGGCGGCCGCTATGGCTCACCCACCATAATTTGGCGTCTCCTTCCAACATGAACGCCGCATACTCAGCTTTCTTTTCCTCTGGCGTCTCTGCCGCCCTTAACAGTTCTTGAATACGAACCCACCAATCCTCCGCATCCGTTGGCGTTCCAACACCCTTGAAAGACGGGGGATGGAAACTCAGGAAGTACTTCATGTGTCGGTCTCCATGCCCTACCACCACCCTTTCTGCCAAAGGCTCCACTCGCCTGGCTTCTCCGCCTGGCACAGCCGTCGCCGTGTCTGGTGTAGCAGGGGTTGCTACCTGGGCTGCAGCCGCCGCTTGCGCTGCCACCATCGCATCTGCAAGCATACGACAGAAGTCAGCCGGGTTTACACCCGTGCCCAGAAGACCTGGAGCAGTAGCACTGCTCGCCGAGAGATCATCCCTTGCTCTTGAGGTGCCCACCTCGTTGCTTGCACTCTTCAAGAAAACAAGAAATAAGGGATTAGTCTCCAATCTCAAGACTAAAGCATAAGGACACTCACGGTCCCGCATTACTCTTATATGGATAACTTCTCTACGCATTGACCTTGAATCAAACCTCCCTCTGATACCAAATTGTAACACCTCCCCTGTAGTGGACGTATAATATGGGTCCGGCCGGGGCCCCACATCATACGAACGCCACGGCTTTAATATTATAAGTTGATATAACTACCCAAACTCAAAACACTTGCACAACACAGCGGAAACAAACAGGACTAGAAGTTATCCACCACTAAAGAGTAAAACAAATGGCCTTAAGGCCTAACATCTAGTGTCCAAAAGAGACATAATACATCAATCATGAATGTGCTCAGCACTCCTAGTCTACCTCGGCATGCAAGCCGGACAAAAGAGTCTCAAACAAACATCATCATAAATGTAGTGCTACAAAAGAGGGGAAAACACTTCATGGGCTTAGGCCTTTTTGGCCGGCGTGCTAGCTCCTGCATGCGATCCTTGCCCTGTAAAAATTATTAGTAACGTGGGTCAGCAAAGGCTGACCTCAAACTGTGTAACAACACATCTCCTCCCGGCCGCCCCTAACGGACCCCGGGGAACCCTCCAACCTGCAAGTCAGCACTTCATATGCAATAAAAATAGCTATAAACAGAAGAACATTAAAATAGGCTTGGATGTCTCAATCATCAAACATGTTCTCTATTGGTTGAGCATATAAAGAAAGGGCCTACTATGCAACATGAATGCAACACCCGGGCTTCACACAAGGTACCCTACTGCGTATGCATCTAGCACAACATCACATCATTTGGGTACTCACATTTCCCCATTGGCATAAAGCCGCAAACACTAAGGGAGACACCTCTCCCTCAAACGGCGCACAGGCCGCCACAAGGAATTCTTGCCAAGGCCCCACCCGCTCGTGGGCTTAGCCCCAGGCTTGCCTGCAAGCTCTGACGTCTCATGTCAGGATTCCAACAAACACAGACAGACCGATTCTAAGAAGCCTTGCTGGACCCCATCCGCTCATGGCCTCTTTGCCCGGGCTTGCCCCAAGCTTGGCATTCTCGTCAGTCTCACAGAAGGGGACTAGTCTCGCCGGGACACTCTCCACACATGACGCACATGTCACGGGATAGCCAGCCGACCACGGAGACATAGCCACGCCTTGGCACATCACAATCCAAGACTAAATACATCATAATCCCTCATTGTACTACAGCGTTCCCGCGCACCAAGGAAACCATCTCCAACTCGTGCGGAGCAAACCTTGTCCACCAAGGAAACCATCTCCAACTCATACGGAGCTAACCTTGTCCCTCAAGGAAACCATCTACCGCCACGAGGAGCTAACCTTGTCCGGGTCCGACTACACGTACCTTTTCAAACAAACGGGACAATCACCACCACATCACAAACGGCATCTTGCCGCAACGGAAATCTCTACGAATCCCTAAGTTCGTATGCAACATCACCGAGTCGGACTAACGGTCGCGACTACGGCTTCACCCACCATGCCTAATCCACTAGCGAAGCGGATCTCTAATGCAAAATATGCCGGGGACGGACTCAATCAACCCGGAAGTTCCTCTTGAAACTTGGCAAACCAAAACCCCTCTCATTTGAGAGTTTGGTGCCCAAAAATAGAGAGAAAGAAAAATAAATGATGCTAATACATGCATCCTAACGACCGAGAGGAGAGATGTCGTTACCTTCCGACTCCTCTTCCTTGCCATGGCAAAATAGCTGGATGGAAATCTTCGCAATGCTCTAAGCTTCACAGATCCGGACTCGGCTCGCGATTTGGAGCACCGAAACTCTCCCTACAGCCCAAGACCTTCTTCTCCTTCCTCCTTGCTCTAGTTTCTCTCAAGAACTTAGAAAGAGAAGACTTGGTAAACAAATGAGGGTTTCCAACCCTAAAATCGGACTTAACTTCCCAGGAGATGGCCTGAACCGTTAGATCCCAAAACCAGGAAAAGAATGGCCGCGATTCGCCTGGAAAATAGAAAATCTGGGCCGAACACGGCCTGGCACACGCCCGTGTCCAGGGCCGTGTGCCTCATTCGCCGTCTCAAATCGACGCGCCTGGAATCGCACACGGACATCCGACACGCCCGTGTTCAACCCGACACGCCCGTGTCCCCAATAACACGGCCGTGTGGCCGGCCGTGTGCCTCCAACAACACGGCCCCGAAACCAACCCGAGAGATGACACGGCCTGGGACACGCCCGTGTCCCAAGCCGTGTGCCAAGTTTCGACACCCGACGACAGGCTTTGTGTCGACACCGCGGAAAAATGTCGAGCGAAGATCGTCGACCAAGCGGGACACGCCCTGTGACACGCCCGTGTCACAGGCCGTGTGCCCCAGTCTCGACACCCTGTCGAGCAAAAGTGTCGACACTTGGGACGAGTGTCGACACGGCCCCGACATGCCCTGCGACACGCCCGTGTCGCAGGCCGTGTGCCCCACTCTCGACACTTTGTCGAGCGAAAGTGTCGACACTTGGGCCGAGTGTCGACACGGCCTCGACACGCCCTGCGACACGCCCATGTCGCAGGCCGTGTGCCCCACTCTCGACACTTTGTCGAGCGAAAGTGTCGACACTTAGGCCGAGTGTCGACACGGCCTCGACACGCCCTGCGACACGCCCGTGTGCCTCCTGCCAGAAACCCAAAATTTTTTCCAGATCTGCATACTGAACCTCTTGCAAAACTGGGGTGTTACACCTGCCAGCTAGGTGAGAGCCTGACAGCGGGATCTGCTCGAGGTTTAAGGATGACACCGAGTGGCTTCCAGCCCTGCCAGCTAGGTGAGAGCCTGACAGTAGAATCTGCTCGGGGTCCAAGGATGACACCATCGAGTGACTTCCAGCCCTGCTAGCTAGGTGAGAGCCTGACATCGGGATCTGCTCGAGGTCTAAGGATGACACTGAGTGACTTCCAGCTCTGCCAGCTAGGTGAGAGCCTGACAGCGGGATCTGCTCGAGGTCTGAAGATGACACCGAGTGACTTCCAGCCCTGCCAGCTAGGTGAGAGCCTGACAACGGGATCTGCTCGGGGTCCAAGGATGACAGCGAGTGACTTCCAGCCCTGCCAGCTAGGTGAGAGCCCGACAACGGGATCTACTCGGGGTCAAAGGATGGCACCATCGAGTGACTTCCAGCCCTGCCAGCTAGGTGACAGCCTGACAGCGGGATATGCTCGGGGTCCAAGGATGACACCATCAAGTGACTTCCAGCCCTGCCAGCTAGGTGAGAGCCTGACAGCGGGATCTGATCGAGGTCTAAAGATGACACCGTCGAGTGACTTCCAGCCATGCCAGCTAGGTGAGAGCCTGACAGCGAGATCTGCTCGAGGTATAAGGATGATACCGTCGAGTGACTTTCAGCCCTGTCAGCTAGGTGAGATCCTGACAGCAGGATCTGCTCGAGGTCTAAGGATGACACTGAGTGACTTCTAGCCCTGCCAGCTAGGTGAGAGCCTGATAGAGGGATCTGCTCAGGGTCTAAATACACTTCACTTCTTCATGCAAACTTATTGTGATAGCATAGATGTGTTAAAGAACTTCTATTAAAAATCAAAGCATCACTTACATGTTTCAAGGAAAAAAACATTTCAAGTCATCACCCCTCCAGGTGAGACTCAGGGTCTAGCCCTCCATATTTTGGAGTCGATACCCCCTGATCTTAAAGCTTCTTTTACAATAAATGGACCTTCCTAGCTCGGGTTGAGCTTTCCCACAGTCGCTGACCTGCCTGCTGCATCCACCTTCTTCAGCACCAAGTACCCCTCCATAAATTGCTTGACTCTGACGTGCTTGTCAAAGTACTTGGTCATCCTCCTCTTCACCTCTTCTTGTCGGATGGAGGAAAGGTCCCGTAGTTCTTCCACCATGTCAAGAGACAGTCGCAGCTCTTCCTCGTTCTCAGCCTGCCATTCTTCCATGCCTTCCTCGGCCGCAACAACTCGAGGTGTTTGAACTTCAAATTCCACGAGGAGCACTGCCTCGCACCCATGAGATAGCTTGAAGGGGGTCTCCCCGGTAGCTGTGTTGGGGGTGGTTCTCAGGGCCCAGAGAACTGCGGGAAGCTGCTCCACCCAGCTCCCCTTCAGGTTTTCCACCTTCTTCTTTAGGAGGTTGACAATAATCTTGTTCGCGGCCTCCACCTGCCTGTTGCTTCTGGGGTGATGGACTGAGGCGAACCTGAGGTTGATCCAAGATGCTCGCAAAAACTGGTGAACTCCGTACTGGAGAACTGGGGCTCATTGTCCGTGACAATGGCCTGGGGTAGCCCATGGCGGCAGACGATCTCCCCCAAACGAAGTTCCTGATGACCTGGGAAGTCACCTTGGCCAGTGCCTTCACTTCCAACCACTTGGAGAAATAATCGATCATCACCAGTAGGAACACTCCTATGCCCACTGGCCTGGGGGAACGGTCCAACCAAATCCATTCCCCAAATGGTAAAGGGCCAGGGGGCTGTGATACTCTTGAGTCGCTGAGCTGGTTGTAGCTGGAGGGGGGCAAACAGCTGGCACTTGTGGCACCTCCTTGCGAACTCCGTCGCATCACGGCCCAGGGTGGGCCAGAAGTACCCCTGCCTGACTATCATCCCTTCTAGGGTCCGACTCCCGGAGTGGCTCCCACACTCCCTGGAGTGGACTTCTGCCAAGATTCTTTGCACTTCCCCCTCAGCTACGCAACGAGCCAACATCCCGAGAGAGTCTTCCTGTATAGCTGCCCGTCCCGGAGGAGATAGTACGCCGATTTGTACCTGAGCTTCTTCTTATCCGCCCCCTCTGGATACTCTCCCGTGGAAATAAAGGCTGTGACTGGGTCCATCCATGATGGCCGTTGATCTATATCCATGAGCTCTCCTTCTTCGATGGAGGGGCGGAAAAGATCGGTGATAGTCCCCCCCCCATCCGGGGACCATGCTTCGCTAGTTGGTCAACCCGTTCATTCTCCTCCCGGGGCACGGCTGGATGGAAAAAGTTTGGAATGTGTTGATGGCCCCCTTTACTTTGGCAAAGTATAGTCTCAGGGTAGGCTCTCTCGCCTCAAACTCCCCATTGATATGGGAAGCTACCACCATGGAGTCAGTAAGGACCTCCACGTCCAAAACCCCTAGCTCCCTGGCCAGGCGCAACCCTGCTATCACGACCTCATAATCGGCCTGATTGTTAGTGATGGGGAAGTGCACCACCACTGTCTGCTCAATTCTAGTCCCCTTGGGACTCTCCAAGATCACCCCCACTCTTAGGGAATGCCTCCCTGAGGCGCCATCTACCTTCACCTTCCAAGGAGTCGGACGAGTGAGCCCTTACTCTGCCACCTCAATCACATAATCGGCCAAGAAGTCGGACATCGCTTGAGCTTTGATCGAGAGGCGGGGGACGAAGGAGACTTCGAATTCACTCAACTCCACCGACCACTTGGCCAGCCTGCCAGAATGTTCCACCCCCTCAAAGATGTTGCGGAGGGATGGTCAGTCACTACTCGAATTGAGTGTACCTGGAAGTAGGGTCGTAGCCTTTGGGCTAAGACGATCAGGGCGAAGGCCAGCTTCTCCAAAATTAGATACTGGAGCTCAGCCTTCCTCAGGACCCGGCTCACGTAATATATAGGGAGCTCTCCTCTCCTGTCCTCATGTCCTCTTCCTCCTCTTAGCTCCTCTTCCTCTGTGTCCCACCTGTCCAGCTTCCAGGCGAACTCTGGATTTGACACCTCCCCGTCAACTTCTCTCACCGCCCTCTCCATCAGCTTCTTGTAGGAGAGGGGGGGGGACTCTCTTCAACTCCATCCTGAAGAAACCCTGCTGCAGGCTCGGGGTGAAATCCATCATCACACTGTGGCCTGACATCTCCTGGACCTGGGTGACCTCCTCCTGGAACCGGTTCGCGTAGCTCCCCAGCGTCTCATCACTCCCTGCATGATGTCGAACAGGGATTCCGACTCGTTCTTCCTCCTCTTCGAGGTAGTGAACATCAACATGAACCCCCGGCGTAGGTCCTCGAAGATGTAGATGGAGCTGGCCGGTAGCTCGTAGAACCACTCCTTTGCCTTCTCCTTGAGGGTGATGGCGAAGAGTCGGCATTTGAAGACGTCCGACATCTGTCAGATCGAGACCACGTCCTCAACCATTGGACGTGTTGGACCGGGTCTCCCCTCCCGGTGTAGTAGGACATCTCGGGTTCCCTGAACCCCTTTGGAACTAGAGCTGAAGATACCAACTTGCTGAAGGGGCTGCCTCCCCCTACTGGGCGAGCTGGCGCGTCTCGCGGGCTCAGCTCTCCGAGCCGGCCTCTGCCTGCCGAGCCGGGGAAGAGCTCGCGCCCGGGGAGCTCGCACCCCCAGCCCTCCTCGACAACTTCCTTCCCAGCTCGCCTGCCGAGGGCATCCTCGCCCAGAGAGGGGCGCGACTGCGATCTGGACTGCTGGAGTAGTCGAGCACTCGGCCCGCGTGCCGAGTGCGCACTTGATGAGGCCCAGTACCTCATTCCTAAAATCTTCAAACATCCTCACCGTGGCTAGAGGTGGGGGGGGCGGCGAGCTCGACCTGTCAGGTCCCTATCCTCCTGTCATCTAGTTCGCTGAAGCATTTCTTTACTGACCACGCTCCACCCCCGCTCACCGCACCAAAATGTTGAAACCTAAAAACGGTCTCTTGTGGAGTTCCCCCTTTGGGGAAGGGGTGATCGCGCACCTACTTCGCTCATGCAAGCAAAATAACACAGGAAAAAAAAAAGAATGAACTGACCCAAGGGCTCGGCGTGGAGGACCCACCACACACCGGAAGATCTGAGAGTGCTTCCACTCCTTAGCCAAAGGCCGGGCTAGGGTACCCTCAGAAAGCGCTTGAAAGCTGGAGCAAGAGAGCACAGGAAGCCTGTCTTCTGAGGTACCCCTTAAGTCCTATTTATAGGTTTCAGAATTTGAACTGCCAATAACCAAACTAAACTGACCTGAAATTAGCAAAATACCCTGGTTGGGTCTGCCAACAGCCAAAATTCGTTGTTTTGAAGGGCTATGGGTAGACCAGCGGGGGCAAAATAGTAAAAAGTACCTCATAGATCTGGGCGAGCTGGGGAGCCTGGCCACCTCGGCGGATCCTGCTCGCCTGCTGTTGTCGAGCTCTTTTGCGCGAGCGCGAGTTGGGACGGCGTGCTCACCTATCGGTCGGCCTCCGTTAGTCGACCTCAGCTCGACGAATCTTGGCTTAGCTCGGCGAATGTCGAGCTCGCGGTCGACGAACGCCGAGCTCGGGCTCGGGTTTCTCTGTCGAGCTCGCTTGGGGCCTGGTAATCTGAGCCGGTCGGCCTGGTTCCTGGTTCACCCCGCTCGCCGGATACGGGGTTGTACACTTTTAGTCATCTTTAACTTAGAATGAAGGATATTGTGAATAATTAAAAGGAGTTGCTAGTAAGAAATGAAAATCTCTTTCTCCTCTCTAAACCGTAGCGAACTTAAGATCACTTATATTTTTCCTCTCTTGAATCTCGAAGCGCAGTATAAAAGTAGAAACTTTAAGTTAAAGATTCATACCACTCATCTCTCGATTCTTGTGATGCGATAAGATAGCATTCAAACTAATAATACGTCACTTATCTCTTGATTCTCGCAACGCAATAGAAGATGAAATCATAACTTAAAAGTTTCAATATCAAATTCAAAACTTCCACCAAGATAATTTATCAAATAAATTCAAACATAAGAAAGATTCACCACCCAAAACACACATAGTATGCTCTCTATACAAGACTAGGAGAGTTTAGTTCATAATGGAGATAAAACGCCGTAAAACTAGAGAGATCTTACAGTACATGGCGTCAGAAATTCGGATCTACCCTTTCTAGTGGCTGAAATGCAAGTTCTTCAGCCTAAAAACTCTAGCCGCAATTCCTTTCTTCTCCAAAATGACAAAAGATTTTTTATTTTCCTTATTCCCATTTATTTATGAGTGTAAACGCCCCATATGGACTCTAGGAATTCTGAAAGGAAGCCTCTTTTCATTTCCATAACAGCCGTTTTTTTAAATACGTTCAGATTTTCGAAATTCAAATTCACGGATTTGTGGTAACAATTTTTTTTCTATCCATTTTACAGCAAAAACTGCTCTGAAATTCCTGTTAATTTTCTACAACATTTCGCATCCTGCTCTTTATGCTTAACATCAACCGTGCAAGTTAATTATTTCATGATTCTCTATCATAAAAACAAGTTAAAACATTAATAATACATGAATGTTCTCCAGTTAATGATTTGCTTGTTTACATATGCTTTTAATCAATATTTTTCAAATAAATTAGTCAAAATGCGATGAATAGACGCACAAGAAAGCTTCATGGTGTAAAGTTATCATACCCTCACACCTAAACATTTGCTAGTCCCTAGCAAAGATAAAACATTACATGACATTGATGGAGCGAATATCTACCGAACTGTCAATTCAACTCTCCTTACTCTTGAATAAAACAAGACTAATTGAATGACTTGCAATAACAATTGGTAAATGAATCAATCATTTAAATTTCAAAAATGCATAGATTCATTAGTTCGATACAAGTTAAAACTTCATAACAATTTTCTAGTGTTGTATGTGCTATTCTTTAGAGTTATTCACTCACAAACAACTTAACTCATGAAATTTCCACATAGATAGAAGAGGCTAAAAATAAGCCAAGTCTTTGAGTTAGCCTCGATAAGAGTTTTGGTTGTTAAAAGAAAATCATAAGGACTTGAAATATGATGTCTGGCTTGGCTTGGTTAGAAATTTATGATTTAATTTTGATTTAGTCAAGATATTTCCCTAGCAAAAAATTCTTAATAATTATACCTATATATGGGGTTAATTTCATAATCATCAATTTTTTTTCAAGACTAGAGTAGGGACCATTCCAAGTGGGTGTACACATACTCAGACTGCATATCACTATGACATTTTCACACATATTTTCATTTTCATTTTTCATTTCATTTTTTTAAAATCATAGTTAGGATCATTCCAAGTAGGTGTACACACAGTCAGACCACATGTCACTATGATACAAACTTTTCTTATTTTTAAAGCAATTTTTTCACACCCATAGTTGGAAATCTTATTAAGAAATAACTAGAGAAAATTTAGGAAAAATATACAAAAATAATACGGATCAAAATGACAAGACTCAAGCTCATAGAGGCTATAGATGATATAAAGATGGTCTTAATCATCTTTATCAATTAACTACTTAACCTCGATGTCTTAACTTACATCATCGACTCAGTTCTTGTTCACTCTTCACTCATTGTGTTGGAAATTAATACAATTACTTTGTATGGTGCAAATAACTTTAAGGGATAATGTGCCTAGTGGAAATACGACATGGAGCTCTAACACATCTTACTAACTTCAAAAGCAATATTCTGAACTTTCAAGTTTGACCAATGCACCAATCGTTTAAAATTGCATACTTTGAACAAAGAGCAAGGATCCCTAAATGAAAGTCAATAAGCTATTTGTCACTCAATCTGTGAAGGTTACTATACACACCCTCACATCAAGGCCTTTGATAGTCCCTAGCGAAGATGTGTCATTAAACATTTCCTAATTCGGGTGAAGTATACAATTTTACGATTGATATGAAATATATATATAAAATGTCATAGAAATAAAGTACTCTCATGAAGTATGCAGACCAAAGTAGCAATCCCTCACATCCTTTCCATCAGATTATATAATGTTATGGTTCAAAAGCTAACCACGACGGTTTGTCCAACGAAGATTATACACAAAGCCACAACGAAGAACTAGTCTCCAAATTAGATATCTCAACATTTTCATAGAAATTCCCAAATCCAATCAAGCTCGATATGTGCTAGTTAATTTTATTCATAAGTGCACATCAAAAGTGTATCCAACTAGCACACAAACTACAATCCAAAAAAATGCAGCAAAGTGATGAACTACCTCAAATCAATTCAGAATATTAAAGCAGCTGCTTGAGTGGTCTAAGTCAGTACATGCAATGACGATTGTGGCCTCCTTTCATGCATAACATACCAAAAACTAGAACAGTATATTGATCAATAGTGCATATCAAAAGCAAAATAAACTGAGTTGGGAATTACATCATATCATATTACAGTATACAAAACTGAGTTTTGTCTCAAAATATAACAGAGCAGCAGTTAAAGGACCAAAAAGCAAGTTTCATAGCACAATAGTCCAGAAGAGAACCCTTAAAAGGGTAGCAAGTCAGCAAAAATAATAAACTATTCAGTAACCACAAAATATTTCAAACTAAAAGTTTATTCTGAAACAAACTAAAGGTTAGTCGCGAAGGTGCATCAATCTTTTGCGCTTCCAATACTTTCATCGGCTTCTTCATCGTCCCCACTCTCATCATCTTCATCAGCTTCTTCGTCATCCCCACTCTCATCGTCTTCATCAGTTGCCTCGGCTTCATCCACAATGTCAGCGATCAAAGGATCCGTTCGTTTGCCACGAGCATTAAGCATGTACCCATTAGCATCAAATGGTGAAAGGAATGGTAGTGATTGGTCACCAATCGGGAGTTGTGCATGTCACAATAACTGTTGTTGATTCCTGTTCAGAGTTGTTAATTGTGCGACAACAACATTGTGATGACGCCTTTGATATTCCGAGAAATGTTTCAAATATGGCAGAATTTGTGTTGAATCTGGTTGCCCATTGTTGTGTTGCTGAGAGGATTGAGGTGTTGCTTGTGTAGAGGAGGAGGGCAGCAGAGTTTGGTATGCCATGGCGCTCATTCCGCTTAGAAGAGACCTTTATATTAGTAGAAATAACTGTTTGAGTAATGTGGTGTCCACTGGTGTGACGATCTTGTCCCTTTCACCTACTCCGTGATAACGATAGAAAGCAGTAATCAGAGTCGGGAAACCACAACTGTTGGCGGACCTTAGGTTGTACCCTTCACGAAGTTGACATGCTATAATCTGGCCCACATTGATCCTTATCCCTTTAAAATACAATAAATAAGCAACGCCCGCGAGAATGACATTTGATTTGGGTGCTTGGTAGGGAGAATACTTGCATTAACAAACAATAGCCACACTTTTGCCTCACGCTTGAAGCCAGCGGAGCGGAGAACATTCTTGGATTGATTGGCCCATGATATATTTGATGGCATAGACAAGGTAGTTTCAACCTCGAGAGTGGATATCGTCTCTCGTAAGTGCTCATATTTATGATCCTCGAAATTCTCCATGTCAATGAAATTGTTAATGGCCTCCGGCGAGCAGTTGATTTCCTTTTCCCTCACGAGTACCTTGTAATTATGATGGAAGGGGGCATTTGAATAGAAATCATAAACCCATGGTAAATTGGCTTCATCCCTTGGATGGTAAAAGGAGAGTTCCATCCCTGCTGTCGAATTTGTTCGATATATTTCAATCTGAAACCCTCTCATATATGACACGCTTTAATTTGAGAATTTCATAATGATTTTTGGCTTCATCATTCGCAAACCTATTGTCATTATTTACCGATGTATTCCCCTTCCCCTTGGCCTTGGCTTTACGACTGGACATTTGCCTAATGGCTGGGTATAGTACCAAATAGGAAGCACACTTATTGTAAAAATGGCAAGTTGGGATGACGTTATCGATTACTTACAGGGGTAGAAGAATGCGGAATGGGAGGGCTGGAATTCTCCAAAAAATCACTTGATTCGTCGTTTGGTAATATTTGGCGTAATAGGGTTACCACTCGTCGCCAAGCTTTCACTGCTCTGTTTCGATCATTCTCGAACTTAGAAGATCCAGATCCTGGAATGCGGGGGTTTATGTTATGATCTCAACACGTGGGATCATCTCTATCGTTTGGATTTCCAGAAATTTCCTCCATCAAACATGTGGCACCATCTTAGCCGTGCAACATAAAGCAACTCGCCATCAAAGCCGTTCAGTATAAAGCAAGAATCAAGGGATGAGTGCCACCTGGAGTCATCATAGGAGTCCGGAGTGCAAGGATAGCCTTAGATTTTTATTACCGTTGTAATGTAGTTGACCAATAGTCAAATTCTTGTATTATAAATAGTTAATCCATGTAATAATATGATTATGTGAAGGTTAATAAAGGATTTCTCTTTCTTTCTGCTTCCCGCCCACTGTTCTTCTCTCTCTCCCTAACGGAACACTCTCTCTCTCTCTCTCTTTCTCCCTGCTCTCCTCGCTCTCTTTCAGCTGTTTCTTTCCACTGTTTCTCCGGCCACCACCATCGTTAGCTCGGTGTAACGCGAGTCTAGCAGTTTATCTTACCCTAATGCGAAGGTGGAGCGCGGAGAGGGAGGTGCAAATCTCCGCCAATGCCAAAAAGTTGAGGCCGAAGAGCTATCGATGGGCTTCGCCTTGCCAGAATCACCCCTCGCGTTGCGTCGCTCCAGATCACCGAATGAGGTGTAGAGGGAGGAATCAGGATTTTAGAATGAAGGAGATGATTTAGGAAGGAAGAGCTGAGCCGATTTTCTTAGTTTTTTATGGTGTGAAATTTCTTTATTGGACCGGACACCACACTGTGGGCACCTGGTTTTGCTGAACCGGAGGCAAAAGCTAAAGTCTTAAAGAGCAGGCAGTAAAAATTTGTGATAACAAAATTTTTTTACTAGTAAAATTTGTTACAACAGAATTCCTACTGTCCGCATTAGCCGAACTTTTTTTTATCTTACTACTTTTTTTTTGTATGTTATTGTTTTTTTTCTTTTAAGTAAATAAAACTCTTGAACAAAGACTCTTAAATTAGTACTCTTTAGATAAAAATCATAAAGCTAATTAATAATTCAAACTTATGGTTGGGTTGCCTCCAAGCAGTGTCTGATTTCAAGTCCCAGTAGGACCTTAAATCTTCATTTTGTTATTTCAGTTGATGAACGATACCACTCGTTCATATGTCATCGCCCCAATAGATTTTAAGTCGCTCTCCATTTACTTTAAACTCTGAATTATCGTTCTCATTTAAAATGGATACCGCACCATACGGGTGTACTTCTTTTACACGGAATGGTCCCGACCAACGAGACTTAAGCTTTCCGGGAAATAATTTTAGACGAGAGTTGTATAACAATACCAATTGTCCCGGTTCAAAAAAATTTTCATTCAAGCGTAGGTCGTGTCATTTTTTTGTTCTTTCTTTGTAAATTCTAGAGCTCTCGTGCGCATTAAGTCTCATTTCTTCCAACTCATTTAATTGTAACAATCTTTTCTTCCCTGCAGCCCGAAAGTCAAAATTTATCTTCTTAATTGCCCAAAGTGTCTGATGTTTGAACTCTAAAGGTAAATAACAAGTTTTTTCATAAACTAAACGATATGGGGTTAAGCCAATTTGTGTCTTATACGCTGTCATATAAGCTCATAAAGCGTCATTGAGCTTTTGAGACCAATTCTTTTGCGAGAATTTGTTTATTCACGATTATACACCTCTGTTAAACCATTCGTTTAAGGATGATATGCTAATGCTACTTTGTGAGTAACTTCATACTTCCGTAGTAATGCGGTAAATTGGTTGTTGCAAAAGTGGCTCCCACCATCACTTATAATAGTTCTTGGTGGGCCAAACCGATTAAATATATGATTCTTTAAGAAGTGTAAAACCACTTTAGCGTCATTCTTAATGGTGACAATGACCTCCACCCATTTAGAAACATAATCGACAGCTAGAAGAATAAACAAATTGATGTTTGAGTTCACAAATAGACCCATAAAATCTATAACCCAAACATCAAAAAGTTTCAACTTCTAGAATCATGTTCATTGGCATGGAGTCATTTTTCTTGATATTTTCATTTCTTTGACATCAATCACATTGCCTCACAAATTTTTTAGAGTCTCAGAATAAAGTGAGCCAATAAAATCTTGCTTCTAATAACTTCATTGTCGTTCTATTTCCCCTAAAATGTCCTCCATAAGGAGAGCTATGACATTTTTCAAAATAGATTCCATTTCTCCTTCCGGTATGCATCGTCACACTACACCATCTGCTTTGATTTTAAGTAAATAAGGATCATCCCAAAGATAAGAGCGCACTTGATGCAGAAATCTTTCTTTGGTTGATATAGCAAATCGGGTGGAAAAACTTTACGAACTATATAATTAACGTGGTTAGCATACCAAGGCAATGATTTTCAGAAATAGTCAAATCCACTCATCAAGGAACCTTTCTTCAATTTTAGAACGTAACTTAGGATTCGAACACTCAATCCTCGATAGATGATCTGCGACCGGGTTATCGACACCTTTCTATCCTTAATTTCTAAGTCAAATTCATGTAGCAGCAAAACCCAACGATATTAGTCGAGGTTTAGCATCTTTCTTTTCCATAAGGTGACGAATAGCCGCATGGTCTGTGTAAACTTTGACTTTGGTGCACAAAAGATACGATCTAAACTTTCAAAAGAAAAACACACGGCGGAGTAATTTCTTTTTCGGGTATGGTATAATTGATTTGAGCCTCAATTAAAATTTTGCTGCAGCATAAGCTATTTTGTGCATGGAAGACCTTCTCTCGCACTTGCCCTAGGACAACGCCAATGACATAATCGCTAGCATCACACATTAGCACAAAGGGCTCTCCCAAATCGGTAGCCACTACAATAGGTGTCGTAGCTAAACGAGTATTAAGTTGGTTAAACGCACATGAACAATTCTCATCAAAATTAAACTTTACATCTTTTTCTAACAATCCACTTAGCGGCTTGGCAATTTTTGCAAAATCCTTGATGAACCTTCTGTAGAATCTCGCGTGACCTAAGGAACTTCGCAATGTTTTACATTTTAGGAGGTGGTTGTTGAAACCCAAAAACTCGGTCTCTTGTAGAGTTCACCCTTGGGGAAGGGGTGATCGCACACCTACTTCTCTCCTGCAAGCAAAATGACAAAGGAAAACTGACAGGGGCTCGGCGTGAAAGACCCACCACACGCCCGGAAGATCTTAGAGCACTTCCCCTCCTTAGCCAAAGGCCGAGCTAAGGCTACCTCAGAAAGCGCTAAAAATTCAGGGAACAAGTGAGCATAGAAGCGTGCTTTCTGAGGTGCCCCTTGCTATTTATAGATTTCTGAAAACGGCCTGCAAATAGCCAACCTCCGTTGTTTTGAACAGCTATGTGTAGCCCAACCAGGTCTGCCAACAGCATAACCCCGCTTTTTTAACAGGCTATGGGCAGACCAACGGGGAAAAATGGTAAAAAAATGTCTCACAGAACAAGGGGCGAGTAGCCCTCAGCAACCTCTACTCGGCAAGGCGGCGAGTACGGGCCCGGACTGCTCTGCTCGCGAGCTGTGAGCTCGCTCAGCCGTCAGGACTCGACGAAAAGCCCAGAGCTCGACGAACTCTGAGTTCCGTTCGACGAACGCCGAGCTCAGTTCGTCGAACGCCGAGCTCCGTTTGACGAACGACGAGCTCGATGAGTGCGGGCCTGGCTGGCCCTACTCACGCGTGACTAGATGGGCTCGCCTGGGCGAGCTGGGAGCTGCCGAGCTCTGGCCCCCCTTGGTGTTCGCCCGAGACTTGAGAAAAGAGAGTCGGCCGGTCTAGTTCCTGGCAATCTCACTCGCTGGATACGGAGTTGTAGACAATATCCGCTCTTTTTGAACTTGGTAAAGCTCGGAAAGAATCATCCAACCCCAAGTGTTAGGCGAGTGCAGCAGGAACCAGAGAGAATCTTCGGATGGGGTCCACCTGCGGCTATATATATACGTCTGCATACCTGGGTGACTTTTTGTCATTCCCTTCGCTCTAACCTTGTTGAGATGTCAATCCCTAAGGAGATCTAAGAGAGACTTGCCCGAGTCCGCGAGGCTTCCTCCGCTCGCATAGCCGGCCTGACGCGGTTCCACTCGCCACCCCGTAGGGTGGCTCGGCCGAGCCCAATCCCGCCAAAAGGGCGAAACCATTTTCCCAAGAGGTCGAGCCCATCTTGATGACCTGAAGACGACCCTGGAGCACGGGACCGGCTCCACCAATCTGCCCGCCCTTGAGACGGGCAAAAATGTTGTTGAACTCTGCAACGACCCGGACAGCCAACGGGATGGCGTCGCGGATTCCAAGCCGCGAGTCAAGAACACCCTTGGCGACTCGCGGCTTAGGACCCGGCGAATCGCCCCAGGGACCCATCACCCCCCTTTGGGACCGTGGGTTGGATTCGCAGAGGCCGAACTCACGGCTTAGGACCCCGGAGATCGCGAAAAAGCACCATAACTGGATGACCAAGATCATCTTCATCAAAGGCGATCTCGGCAATATCCCTTTCTCCCCCCAGCAAAAGGCGATGAGGACGTCTACCGGCCCCCCACTGTGTCCGACATCAATGCTGAGCTCCACAAATTTTTCCTCCACAAGGACTTCGAGGTCGCCTTCCTATGAAGGGGCCTCGACTTGCTCAGCATCGTTCTTCCGGTGAAAGAATTCTACTCTTTCCTATTGCTCAGCTCGTCGAACTATCATAGAATTTTTCTAAGTCTTTTCATGCATAAGAACGGCTGATCCCCGCGAACCCGCCTTCGCGGACTTGGGGTTACATCTAGACAACCTTGCTCACGAGCGGGCGGCTGCAGCGGCTTGCCGAGACGAGGCAGCTTCCTCCAAACCCTCGTCCAGCAAGAGGCGACTTGAGCCTGCGGGATCAAGCCCGCCCCGTCGCCAACAACCGCCAAAGAAAATGAGGAAGGCAGTAGAGGTTCCTCGGGCGAGACATCAACAACAACAACAAAGCCCAAATTCATGAGCTCGCCCGAGACCATCTTGGATGGGTCGCCAGAGAGCCCGCTGAAGGAGATCACGAGCAAGGGGCAGAGGGGCGGCGAGACCTCTGCTCCCCCTGCAGTTAAGAAGGCGGCCCGCGAGCCCGCCGCGCCGAAGGACCATCCTCTCTTCGGCTTTGGGGGGGAGGTGGAAAGACTCGGCTGGCGAACCCATGGTCCAGTGGGACGAGCTGGCCCACCGAGTCTCCATCTCCACCCTTCACCCTTCCTGGGCTGACCGCGAGCTCTCCATCGGTCACGCCTACGCGCTCGACTTCGGCCTCTATGGCCGCGAGGATGCCGAGGCCTAAAAGGGCATGGCCCTGCGGCAGCTCGACCATGAAGGCATGCAGGCCCACATGTGGGCCATGGAGCTTCATCACATGATGATCCACCAGAGCTTCAACCTCAGCAACCACCACTAGAAAGCCAAGCAGGCACGCGATGTCGCCAAGGACAAGGCCGTCGACCTGGCGAGGCAACTCGGCATAGCTGAGAACCTACTCGCCCAAGCTGTCGACGGACTGGCAAGCACCGACTGCTTCCTCCCCTTTTACTTAGAATTTTTTGTGTTGTTACTAATGTGCTTCCTTTCTCTTCAGGATGCTAAGGCTGCTGGGGAGTTGCAGGCTCGTGTCGCCGGGCTGGAGGATGAGAACGAGCAGATGTGCGCCGCCTCACCGGGCTGGAGGGTAGAACGCGACGCTGAAGAAGGAGATACGAGCCTCCACCGCGAGGTCCGTCGCCAAGCGGAGATCTTCTTCCCCTCGGGCGACATCGAGCCCACCTTCGTGTACAAGTGCCCGAGGATCTTTGGCGAGGCCGACGTCGCTGAGAGGCTGCGGGTCAACTCCATCGAGACTGCCGAATGCACCCTTCAAATGATGAAGTATACGGGGGGTGCTGGTGGAGGGCTGCGTGGAGATCACGGCCCGGGACCTCATGCTGAGCTTGTTCCCGGCGATGCCTCCTAGCGAGAAGGAGGAGAGCCTTGACCTAATCCTCGGAAGGGCTTCCAGGACGACCTGTCCGCGGAAGGGGGCGACGATCGCCAGTCCGTCGGGGGGGGGGGTGATCTTTTCTTTCTCTTTTTTTGTAACCTCGCCTAGGCGAGCTCCCTTTTTGTAATCAACATTACATATAATTGAAAATAGTTTTGATATGGATTTTCTTTATTTTCTCTATCTTTTTATGGGCTTTCCCGTTGTGACATGTTTGCTCGTGAGCTCCACTACTCGAGCGACCTCGCGAAGATAAATCTTGCCATTAAGATGGTAATTAGGACGTTCCCGAGAGCAGACCTTGCGAGCTCGCCAACCCCAGACGATCCGGGGATGGACTACTTCGCCGCACTGGGCGCATCACCCCCCCCCCCCCAGCTTGCTCGCGGGCTGCGTACCTTCTTACCAATGTAAATCTAAAATCACAAAAAATTTCACGAGTAAAACCGAAGGGGGTGAAGTGCCCGACTGGAGCTCGCCTTCCTCGGCGGGTGCCAAGGACTCATCTCGCCACACTTCTGTCGAGCAGGACTTGCGAGTCCCGATTTGCCTGCGAAGAGTCAATATTTGGAGAGTATAGGACTTCCCCGAGTGACATCCAGCCCTGCCGGCCAAGTGAGAGCCTGGCAGCGGGATCTGCTCGGGATTTGGGTAGACACCTTTGAGTGACATCCATCCCTGCCAGCTAAGTGAGCTTGGCAGCGTGATCTGCTCGGGGTCTAGGTAGACACCTTCAAGCGACATCCAACCCTGCCAGCTAAGTGAGAGCCTGGCAGTGGGTCTGCTCGGGGTTTGGAAAGAGAACAACGAGTGACATCCAGCCCTGTCAGCTAAGTGAGAGCCTGCCAGCGGGATCTGCTCGGGGTTCGGGTAGACACCATCGTGTGACATCCAGCCCTGCCAGCTAAGTGAGAGCCTGGCAGCGGGATCTGCTCGGGGTCCGGGTAGACACCATTGAGTGACATCCAGCCCTGTCAGCTAAGTGAGAGCCTAGCAGTGGGATCTTCTCGGGGTCCCAGTAAACACCTTCGAGTGACATCCAGCCCTGCCAGCTAAGTGAGAGCCTAGCAGCGGGATCTGTTCGGGGTCCGGGTAGACACCTTAGAGTGACATCTAGCCCTACCAGCTAAGTGAGAGTCTGGCAGCGGGATCTGCTCGGGGTCCGGGTAGACACCATCGAGTGACATCCAGCCCTGCCAGCTCAGTGAGAGCCTGGCAGCAGGATCTGCTCGGGGTCCGGGTAGACATCATCGAGTGACATCCATCCCTGCCAGCTAAGTGAGAGCCTGACAACGGGATCTGCTCGGGGTCCGGGTAGACACCATCTAGTTACATCCAGCCATGCCAGCTAAGTGATAGCCTGACAGCGGGATCTGCTCGGGGTCTGGGTAAACATCATCGAGTGACATCCAACCATGCCAGCTAAGTGATATCCTGACAGCGGGATCTGCTCGGGGTCTATCAAATGAATACTTCACCCTCTCGTACGAGTTATTGCAGTAAGATTAATACTTCAAGAAGCTTTATTAAGAACAAAACATCACTTACATATCTCAAGGATAAAAGCGTTTCAAGTCGTCACCTCTCTAGGTGAGACTTAGGGTCTCGCCCTCCACATTTTGGAGACGATACCATCCTGATCTCAATGTTTCTTTTACAATGAACGAACCTTCCCTGTTGGGGTTGAGCTTCCACACGGTTGCCGATCTTCCTGTTGCATCCACTTTTTCAGGATGAAGTCCCCCTCCGCAAATTGTTTGACTCTGACGTGCTTGTCGAAGTACTTAGTCATTCTCCTCTTCACTTCTTCTTGTCAGATGGCGGAGAGATCACGCAGCTCCCCCACCATATCAAGGGAGATTCGCAGCTCCTCCTCATTCTCGGTCTGCCATTCTTCCCTGCCTTCCCCTATCGTGACAACTCGAGGTGTTTGAACTTCAAATTCTACAAGGAGTACTGCCTCGTATCCATGGGAGAGTTTGAAATGGGTCTCCCCCCATGGTTGTATTGGGGGTAGTCCTCAGGGCCCAGAGGACCGAGGGAAGCTGCTCCACCCATCTCTCATTCAAGTTCTCTACCTTCTTCTTCAGAAAGTTCACAATATCTTATTCACGGCTTCCACCTGCCCTTTGCTCCTGGGGTGGTGGACTGAGGCAAACCTGAGGTCAATCTCGAGCTGCTCGCAGAAGCTAATGAATTCTATGCTGGCGAACTGAGGCCCATTGTCCGTGAAGATGGCCTGGGCAATCCATGGTGGCAGATGATCTCCCCCAAATAAAATTTCAAATGACTTGGGAAGTCACCTTGGCCAACGCCTTTACTTCCAGCCACTTAGAAAAATAGTCAATCATTACTAACAGGAACCTTCTCTGCCCGCTGGCCTGGGGGAACGGCCCAACCAAGTCCATTCCCCAAATTGCAAAGGGCTAGGGGGCTGTGATGCTCTTGAGGAGCTGGGCCGGCTGCAGTTGGAAGGGGGCAAGCAACTGGTATTTGTGGCACCTCTTCGTGAATTCTGCAGCGTCATGGCCCAGGGTTGGCCAGAAGTATCCCTGCCTGACGATCATCTCTTCCAGGGTCCGACTCCCGGAATGACTCCCACATTCCCCGGAGTGAATTTCTTTTAAGATCCTCTGTACCTCCCTCTTGTCCACGCAACGGGCCAACATCCTCGAGAGAGTCTTCCGATGCAATTGCCCATCCTGGAGGAGATAGTATGCTAACTTGTACCTGAGCTTCTTCTTATCCATCCACTATGAATACTCTCTCGTGGAGAGGAAGGTAGTGACCGGGTCCATCCACGAGGGGTGTCGATCAACCTCCATTAGTTCTTCCTCTTCAATGGAAAGATGAAATAGATCAGTGATAGTACCCCCCACCCTGGGGCCATGCTTTGCCAGCTGATCGACCAGCTCGTTCTCTTCTCGGGGCATGTTTTGGATGGAGAAGGTTTGGAACGTGCCAATGACCCCCTTCACTTTGGATAAGTATAGTCGTAGGGTAGGCTCTCTCGCCTCAAACTCCTCATTGATCTGGGAAGCCACCACCATTAAGTCAGAGAGGACCTCCACGTCCAGCACCCCCAACTCCCTGGCCAGGCGTAGCCCTGTTATTATGGCTTCGTACTCAACCTGGTTGTTAGTGATGGGGAAGTGCACCACCACCGTTTGTTTGATTCTAGTTCCCTGGGGGATTTCCAAGATCACCCCCACCCCCAGGGAATGCCTCCCTGAAGCGTCATCTACCTTTACCTTCCATGGAGTCGGACGAGTGAGTTCTTCCTCCACCACCTCGATCACGTAATCAGCCAAAAGGTTAGCCATTGCTTGGGCCTTGATCGAGAGGCGGCGGACGAAGGAGATGTCGAACTCGCTCAACTCCACCGACCACTTGGTCAACCTGCCTGAATGCTCCACCCCTCGAAGATGTTGCGAAGGGGATGGTCAGTCACCACTCAGAAGGAGTGTGCCTGGAAGTAAGGTCGAAATCTCCGGGACGAGACGATCAGGGTGAAGGCCAGCTTCTCCAAAATCGGATATCGAAGCTCCGCCTTACTCAGGACCCGACTCACATAGTATATGGGGAGCTGCCTCTTCCCCTCTTCACGAACCAGTACAGAGCTCAAGGCCTTTGCCCCGACCTTGCGATACAAGTACATGTCTTCTCCTTCCTTCGGACCTTGGAGCAATGGAGTGTGTCAACTGCATCTTAAGAGTTTGGAATGCCTCCTCGCACTCCTTGGTCCACACAAATTTTTGGCCCCCTTAGTGTTTTGAAGAAGGGGGAGCACTTCTCCCAGTCCGGGAGAGGAACCGACTCAATCCTGCTAACCTCTCTGTCAACCGCTTCACTTTCTTGGCATTCCGTAGTGACCCCAGTTCCATGATGGCCTTGACCTTGTTAGGATTCGGCTCGACCCCTCTAGGGGTGAGGAGGTGCCCCAAGAACTTTCCCCTGCTGGCCCCGAAGATGCACTTTAGGGGGTTCAGCCGCATCTTATACTTGCGCAGGGTGGCGAAGGTTTCTTCCAAGTCCTGAAGGTGAGAGTCCACATCCTGACTCTTGATCATGAGGTCATCCACGTACACCTACAGGTTCCTCCCCTTCTGTTCCCGAAAGACCCTGTCCATCATCTTTTGGTAGGTCGCTCCTGCATTCTTCAGCCCGAAGGGCATCATTTTGTAGTAGTAGAACGCATCACCCGTGATGAATGAGACGTCCTTGACATCCGGGGGTGCATTCTGATCTGGTGGTAACCTGAAAACGCATCCAATAAACTCATTACAGAAAAACCGACGGCTGAGTCAACCAGCGCGTCGATCCGAGGCAAGGGATAACAGTCCTTAGGGCATAATTTATTAAGCAAGGAAAAATCAACACACATACGCCACCGACCTTCTCTTTTTTTTAACCATAACAATATTGGAGACCTAGTCAGGGTATTGTATTTCGGATACAAAGCCATACTTGAGAAGTTTGGCCACTTCCTCTCTGATGGGTTCGGCCAGCTTGTCTGCGGTGGACCTCTTCTTTTGCTGAACGGGACATGCTCACGGGTCTAGGTTGAGGCGGTGGCAATCCACATCCACGTTAACCCCCGACATCTCTGCGGTGCTCTATGTGAAGATGTTCACATTCTTTTGGATGCATGTCAGCATCCTGCCCTGAGCCTCCGGGGTCTGCCCCCCGCTGACGCGAACCTTCTCCACCCTGCCTCCCAGGGTGAGAACCTCCATCTCCACCACCTCTTCTGCAGTATCCAGCCTGGACTGCTCCCCCACTCTCTGATGTCCCTCTCCCCCGGGACGAGAACCTCCGCTTCCATCTCTTCCTCTACAACCATTGTCTCGGCCAACTCCTCATGCACTCCTCCTGCCACCTCTACCTCGGTGCAGATCTCCACCTCCATTTTTTCCCTACCATCCTCCTGCTCTGCCTCCTCCATTCTCCGCTCCATCTCCTCGGCCCATCCTGTCAGGAGATGTAGTTTACGGTAGTGATGTAGCACTCCCTTTCTACTTTGGGGTCACCCCGCACCCAGACATGGATCCCCTCGGCATTAAACTTCAGGCATTGGTGGAATGACGAGGGGACGCAGCGGAAGACGCTGATGAGGGGCCTCCCAAAGATTGCATTGTAGCTATTGGGGGCTTCCACGATGACAAATCGACAGTTCCGTGACTCCCCCTCCCCCCCAGGGTGACATGGAGCCCCACTCCTCCTTCTACCTCCTTCCTCTCCATCGAGAACCCAAATAAGTGGCCATATGAAGCCAGCACCCTCTTTGCCTCCACCTTCATTGCATCAAATGACTTCTTAAAGATGACGTTGACGGAGCTCCCATTATTAATGAGGATCCTGGAGATGGTGAAATTCTTGATGGTTGTCTGGATGACCATCGCATCGCAGAAGGGATCCTCATGATCCGGCATATCACTCCTTGAGAAGGTAATTTTCTATTCCGGGAGTGGGGTCTGAGATGTGGAGCCAACGCTCCGGTGGTACATGGTGTGGAAGCACGCCTTTCGAGAGGCCTCAACTCCCACCCACCCATGGATCACTCAGATCCCTCCTCAGGTCCCGACATCCACCCGGTCTTCACATCGATCCTTCTCCGCTCGAGGCAGGACCTCCTCGATTCTCACCTCCCGGCGCCCCTATTGCTGATGTTGCTCCCTGTTTCCTCTCATCTTAAGGAACTCCGAGCACGTGGTCGTAGCGTGCCCTTCCTCTTGATGGAAGTCGCAGTAGGGCAACTCCACCATTACTTCGCTTCTTCTTCGCATCGCTCTCCTCCTCTCCCCCATGGCTATGGCCATAGCCTGATTTTGATTGGGGAGTGGAGGTCTCTGCACCTGCCTCCAACCCGGTGGGTGGAACTGATCCTGGCACCCCTGGTGGTGGTCCCTTCCCTGGTATCCTCTCTGTGGCCCCTGGTTTTGCCACTCGGGCCGCCATCCCAACCGACGGTTCGGCTTCTGACGCCCCCACCTGGGCTACTGCTGCCACTGGAGTTGCCTCTGCTCCCTCTGTCGGGGCTCGGCTCTCCTCTCCTCCTTCCCCCGGCTGCCTCTCGGCTCCTTCTCTTCCTCCGTGGCCCACCTGGACAACTTACGGGCAAACTATGGATTCAACGCATCCTCGTTGACTTCTCTCGCCACCCTCTCCATCAGCTCCTCATATTAGAGGCGGACACTCTCTTCAGCTCCATCCTGAAGAACCCTGCTGCAGCCCTAGGGTGAAAGCCATCATCAATATATGACCTGACATCTCTGGGACCTGGGTGACCTCCTCCTAGAACCGATTGACGTAACTCCCCAACATCTCATTCACTCCTTGCTTGATGTGGAACAAGGACTTCGACTCCTTCCTCCTCCTCTTCGAGGTGGTGAACCTCAACATGAACCCTCGATGCAGGTCCTCGAAGCAGTAAATGGAGCTAGCTGGCAGCTGGTGAAACCACTCCCTCGCCTTTTCATTGAGGGTGATGGAGAAGAGCCATCACTTGAAGCCATCCGACATCTGTCGGATCTAAACCATATCCTCAAACCACTGGACGTGCAGGACCAGGTCCCCCTTCCCGGTGTAGTAGGACATCTCTTGCTCTCTGAACCCCTCTGGAACTGGGGCAGAAGAAACCAACTCACTGAAGGGCTGCCTCCCCCTATCGGCAAACTAGAGCATCTCGCGTGCCCATCTCGCCAATGTGGTCTCCGCTTGCCAAGCCGGGGAAGAGCTCGCACCCAGGGAGCTCGTATCCTCTTCCTTCCTCGACGACCTCCTTCCCAGCTCGCCTACCGGGAGCGTCCTCGCCCAGAGACGGGGCGGTAGCGATTTGGGCAGCTGGAGTCGAGCACTCGGCCCACACGCCGAGTGCGAACTTGACGATGCTGAGTACCTCGTGCATGAAGTCTTCGAACATTCCCACTGTGGCCAGAGGTAGCGGGGCGGTGAGTCAGACCTGTCTGAGCCTTGTCCTCCCATCATCGAGCATGCTGAAGATTTTCTGTGCTGACCACTCTCCACGCTCACCGCACCAAAATGTTGAAATCGAAAACTCAGCCTCTTGTATAGTTCACCCTTGGGGAAGGGGTGATCGCACACCTACTTCTCTCTTGCAAGCAAAATTACAAAGAAAAACTGACCCAAGGGCTCGGCGTGGTGGACCCACCACACGCCCGGAAGATCTTAGAGCGCTTCCCCTCCTTAGTCAAAGGCCGAGCTAAGGCTACCTCAGAAAGTGCTAAAAGATCAGGGAACAAGTGAGCATAGGAAGCGTGCTTTCTGAGGTGCCCCTTGAGTCCTATTTATAGATTTCTGAAAATGTCCTGCAAATAGCCAAACTCTGCTATTTTGAACAGCTATGTGCAGCCCAACTAGGTCTGCCAACAGCATAACCCCGCTGTTTTAACAGGCAATGAGCAGGCCAACGAAGGCAAAATGGTAAAAATACCTCACAGAACAAGGGGCGAGTAGCCCTCAGCAACCTCTTCTCGGCAAGGGCGGCGAGTACGGGCCCGGATTGCTCTGCTCGCGAGCTACAAGCTCGCTCAGCCATCAGGACTCGGCGAGCGGCCTGGGACTCGACAAAAAGCCCAGAGCTCGACGAACTCCGAGTTCCGTTCGACGAACGCCGAGCTCAGTTCATCGAATGTCGAGCTCCGTTCGACGTACGTCGAGCTCGACGAGTGCAGGCCTGGCTGTCCCTACTCGCACGCGACTAGCTGGGCTTGCCTGGGCGAGCTGGGGGCTACCAAGCTTTGGCCCCACTTAGTGTTCGCCCGAGACTTGCGAAAAGAGAGTCGATCGGTCTGGTTCTTGGCGATCCCACTCGCCGGATACGGGGTTGTACAGTGGTAGTTTTTCAATCACCTCAATCTTAGCCCAATCTACTTCTAATCCTTTTCTAGACACATGGTTCCCTAGTACTATACCTTCAAGCACCATAAAGTGACATTTTTCCCAATTCAAAACTAGGTTAGTTTCAACGCAGCGAGAGAGCACTTTTTATAAACGCGTTAAGCATTCGTCGAATGATTTACCGAAGATGAAAAAATCATTCATAAAGATTTTTATGTCATGTTCCATAATATCAGAAAATATAGCTATCATACAACATTGAAAAGTAGCTGGTGCATCATATAGGCCAAACGACGTTCTCCTAAAAGCAAATGTTCCATAAGGGCATGTGAAAGTTGTCTTTTCTTGGTCTTCTGGATCTACTGTAATCTGATTATAACCGGAGTACCCATCTAGAAAGCAAAAGAAATCATTTCCAGATAGTTTATCTAAGACTTGATCTATGAATCACAACGGAAAATGGTCTTTTCTAGTGGCTTTATTCAATTTCCGGTAGTCCATGAAAATACACCAACCCGTGATTATTCTTGTGGGGATTAATTCATTCTTATCATTTTCAACTACAGTCATTCCTCCCTTCTTCGGAACACATTAGACCGGGGAAACCCACGAACTATCTGAAATGAGATAAATAATTCTCGCATCTAACCATTTGATAATCTCCTTTTTTACAACTTTTTTCATGGGTATACTAAGTCGACTTTGAGGCTCTATAGACCCTTTATAGGATTCCTCTAAAAGGATTTTGTGCATACATAGAGAAGGGCTAATTCCCTGAATGTCCGCAATGGTACATCCTATGACTAGTTTATATTGTCTTAAAAGATCTAATAATTTATCTTTTTGTGCCGGTAACAAATTAGAGTTAATAATGACCGATAGTGTATCATTCTCTCCCAAATATGCATATGATAGATGCTCGGGAAGTGATTTTAACTCCAAAATGGGCAGACTAATGATAGAGGGTTTATCCGTCAATGACTTTTCTGGCATATCAAGTGGTTCCGACTTACAGAATGATATCAGTCGACGCTCAAACACTTGCAAACAATCCTGAATCTCTTTTTCTTCATCAGATTCTTCGTCGTGAGTTATTATACTTATTACATCTTCATCTGAGCTATCCCACCCAGCATTTAAATCACAATCAAAAGTGATATGTTACTAACCTCCTCCATTCATCTTCTTTTCTATACATGAATTTCATTGCCTTGAGGATGTTGAAAGTTGCTTGCTCATCATTAACCCTCATGGTTAACTCCCCTTTATGAACATTGATTAGAGTTCTTCCGGTTGCCAAGAAGGGTCTACTCTAATAATTGGTATCTCCTTATCTTCTATCATATCCAACACAACGAAGTCCGCAGAAAAAAATAAAATTTTAAATTTTAACTAAAACATCCTCTACATTTCCTTTTGGAAAAGTAGGCGATTTAACAGCCAACTGCAAAGTTAGTGATGTTTTAGAAATTTCACCTAACCCCAATTTGTTGTAAATAGAGAGAGACATCAAATTGATACTTGCCCCTAAATCGCACAAAGTCTTTCCTTCAAATTGATATCCAATAGAACATGGAATCGTGAAACTTCTGGGATCTTTAAACTTTGGTGGAAGTTTCTTTTGAAAGATAGCACTACACTCATGGGTAAGCGCCACTGTTTCATTCACACCAAATTTTGTTTTCTTATTTAAGATATCCTTCATGAATTTAACATATCTTGGCATTTGCTCTAAGGTTTCGGCAAAGGGGATGTTAATTTGTAATTTTTTAAATATTTCAAAAAATTTCTGAAATTGATGATCTAATTTAATTTTCCTTAGCCTTTGGGGAAATGGTGGCGGTGGGTAGACAATTGAATTTTCATTTTTCTTGGACAACTCTACATTCTTTTCATTCTTACCTTCATCCACTACTTTTAATTCTTTTTCACTACTATTACTAAGTTCTTGATTTAGTTCTTTAGTAGGCATATTAAGATTGTTGTTTTCCACCTTATTTGGGACATTATTATATGTAAATTGATTGTTGATATAACCACTTACTAACTCCTTTCTACTCCTCAATGTAACTGTCTTACATTGTTGATTGTCACCCTTAGGGTTAGGTGTTGTATTTGTTGGTAATATGCCTTGCGGTCTAATGTTCAAAGCGGATGCAATTTGTCTCAATTGGGATTCAATTAAGCGCACAGACCCTTCCAAATTAGAGAAACGAGCTTCATTCTTTTATAAAGATTCTATGATGACTTCATCAGATACGTTCCTAGAAGGTCCCACTTGATTAGGATTATGGTGTTGATGAGGAGAATTAGAACTTGAGTTGAATAAATGTGAAGGGGTTGATTCGGGATTGTTCTTCCATGAAAAATTAGGGTGGTTTCTCCATTCAGGATTATAATTATTTGCATAAGCATTATGATTTGGTTTATACTGCCACCTATATAGTTAGCTTCTTCGTTGTGATTAACATTGTTGGGTACATTGGAATATATGTACTAGATTTGAAGAAGCCTCACCCTACTCAATGATATACATCAAAGTGTATTTGATGTGCTTTGAGTTTATTTGTGCAGGTTAAGTAACTGCAGGATTGCAGGAAAAGTTTCTAAGTCCATGTGTCGACACCTAGAAGAAAAGTGTCGACACTTAAGAAGGCTCGTGTCGACACCTAGAGAAGCTATGTTGACACTTGGAGTAATTGTGTCGACACCAGGAAGGCAGAGTCGACACCAGAAGAAATGTGTCGACACATACAGGCAGTGTCGACACACAGTGAAGAATTGTCTACATAATCAGTGTCGACACTTAGAAGCAGTGTCGACACCTAGAGAAACTTTGTTGACATCAAAAGTGTCGACACTAGGAGGCTATGTCGACACTCAGCGAACTTCAACAAAGTTTAAGTACAAGTGTCGACACAAAGGAGATGTGTCGACACTCAGTAAGTTTCAACACATGAAGAATGTGTCGAAACAAAGGAGATGTGTCGACACTCAGCAAAGTTTCAACACATGAAGAATGTGTCGACACAAAGGAGATGTGTCGACACTCAGCAAGTTTCAACATAAGAAGTTGTGTCGACACAAAGGAGTTGTGTCGACACACAGCAGAAATCAACTAAGTATTGAAGAAGAAGTACTTGTGTCGACACACTCAATCAGTGTCGACACATTCAACAGAAGTCTTGTGTCGACACACAGAATCAGTGTCGACACATTCTGAAGAAGCAGTGTCGAGAAGCTGTTACAACAACACAAGGAGTTGTGTCGACACAATGAAGGCTAGTGTCGACACTTAGTCTACTTGTGTCGACACTTAGTCTATTTGTGTCGACACATAAAGACTATCTGTCTCGACACTTTCAGACAGTGACAGAGATTTTAAGAAGTGACTGGATGACTAGACAGCTGCCATTTCAACCGGTCAACTGCAACTGTCAGAGCTGTCAGAAGGTTGTTAGAAACCGGATCAGCCGGTTATCTTGGAGGAAGACTATTTATAGACCTTTCTCCTTCGACAGAAAAGTGTATGATCAGTGATCAATGAATTGAAAAACAATACAACAAGTAGAAGACCTTCAAGAGAAGATCTAAGAAGTTGGAGAGAGAGAGCTCCTTCTAAGAAGAACAGCTGTTGAACCAGGCTGATAAGTAAGATTCAGATCGAGATCTGATTCACAAGACAGCAGTTGATTGAAGATCATCTGCACAGGAGATTCAACTCTAATGTGTTCTAATTCAAGAAGCTTTGAAGAAAGCCAAGGGTGGTTGATCTCTGCCTAGTTCTTCCAAGAACTCATCAAGAAGCCAGTCAATTCATCTCTCTCTTTCTGAATTGTGGTTATATACTTTGTAAACTTTATTTTCTGTAGGATTCTAAGGGATCTGAGTTGTAAGCCTATCTTATAAAGGCTGAGGTAGGGCTTTAGTGCCTGAGTGTAGGAGATTCTATTCTCTGAGTGTAGGCCTTGATTGAAGGCTGAGGTAGGGTTGTTTAGCCTGAGTGTAGGTCTTGGTGAAGACTGAGTGGTAAGGCTTTGTGCCTGAGTTGTAGGAGTGGAGTCACTCTGAGCTGTAGGAACCTATTTGTGGTTCTGAGTTGTAAGATCTGAGGATCTGAGAAGAAGTGGAGAAGTTAGGCCGAATCTAGTACACTACTAGATAGGCGAAGGGAGAAAGTGGATGTACTCAGACCTTGGGGAACCACTATAAAAATCTGTGTGTACTCTGTGTGTGATTAATTCTGTGATTGCTGTATTATCTATGCTGAATTGCTGTAGAGATTTGCAAATATAGGTCTTATTATTCAGTGTTTCTGCCTGTAATTGTAAAAAGATTAAGTTCACCTATTCACCCCCCCCCCTCTAGGTGATTAGGTACTATTTATTTCAAACAAGTTTCTCAATGGTTAAAGTAGGACAAACGGTAGGTGTAACTATGTTGTTAACTTGTGGAGTCATTTGATTCTAGTGTAATATTAACGCATCAAACCTCTTATTTACTAAATAAAATTGGGATGTCATTTGGGACGCAAATGAGGTTAACCGATCTACTTGATATATCCCAGTCGTGGCAGAAGATCCTTGTCGATTGATGAGTTGATAATTATTAGAGGAATAGTTCTCTAATATCGCATAGGCATCTTCTGGATATTTGTTCATAAGTGACCCTCCTGCAACTCCATATACTTGGATCATCATAGATGTCTGGAGTCCACTGTAGAAGGTCCACACTTGTTGATGAATAACTAAGTCGTGGCGAGGACACTTTCGCAATAATTCCTTAAAGCGCTCCTAAGAATCGTAAAGGGTCTCTCCATTCCCTTGCATAAATGTCGAGATATCTCGTTTAAGTTTAGCAGTATTAGATGGAGGAAATACTTGGCTAAAAATTTTTCTATCAAAAGGGCCCAAGTGGTAATGGATCCATTGGGTAACAAGTTCTGCCAATCTTTTTCCCTTCCCTCCAAAGAGAAAGGAAACAAACGCAGTTTAATCGATTAATCTTGAATGTATCACAGATTTCCATGAACATCCTTAAATGAGAATTGGAGTCTTTGTGATTGAGGCCACCAAATTTATTATTTTGAACAAGTTGCATAACATTAGAATCGATTTTAAAGTTATTAGCTTTGATAGCGGGTCTAGTGATTCTAAATTGCACCCCTCCCTGTAGAGGCATATTATAGTCACGACATATTCTTCTTTGTTCAATTGGGTGCTCATTATGTTCTACCTGACCTCCTAAATTTTGGCCTTCCTGATGATTCTCATTCGGATTCATAGTTGACGAATGAATTTGTTCTAGTCGAAATGTTTTACGATTTTTCCTGCACGTCCGTTTAATCTCTAAATTTAAATGTAATAGTTCCGCAGATCAAAATCTGGACATGCACTGGCAGATCAATAAATAACAGTAAAAAAATTAAAATAAAAAAATTTAAAAGTTTGAGCTCAAAATACTATGGATTAGTAATATTGCAAGAAAAATAAAATAATAGATCAATCGCACGTCCCCGGCAACGGTGCCAAAAACTTGATACGCGAAAAGTGGTTTATACACAAATGCACGTGTCAGATCAAGTAATACAGTGTGAGTAGAGATCGTTCTCTCAGAGAAGTGGTTGATCTAAAATTTACAAACAAATATTAGATACTCTGTTTCTTTAAATTAAAACATATCTAATGAGATGATTTTGAAAAGTAATAAAAATTCTAACAATGATTTAAACTAAATATACTGATCAAAGAGATACATTTTTATCAGTTGAAGAGAGTCTTGTATTTTTGATTTCCTATGTGCATTGAGGTGATGAATGAAAATAATATCTTGTACTAATGCTTGATCGAGTTATCTTGCAACCATTTTTATAGAAGAAATTCTCATCTCTCGAATCTCGGAAATCTTGATATCATATATTTCTCTAGTCATCTCTAGCTTAGATAGAATGAAGGATATTGTGAATGATTAAAATCAGAGTTGCTAGTAAGAAATGGAAATCTCTTTCTCAGCTCTAAACCGTAGCAAACTTAAGATCACTTACACTTCCCGCCTCTCGAATCTCAAATCACAGTATAAAAGTAGAAACTTTAAGTTAAAGATTCACAACACTCGTCTCTCGATTCTTACAATGCGATAAGATAGCCTTCAAACTAATAATACGTCACTCGTCTCTCGATTCTTGCAACACAATAGAAGATGAAAGCATAACTTAAAAGTTTCAATATCAAATTCAAAAATTCCACCAAGATAATTTATTAAGCAAATTCAAACATAACAAAGATTCACCACCAAAACTCACACAGTATTCTCTCCATACAAGACTGATGCAGGCTTGCACGTTTGACAACGAATAGATCTACGGACTAGCACGTATACCTCTCTACGATCCAATCATATACCCGCATAATCGTTCAACGCAGCGCACACGTTATACATTAATATCAATTAGATGCTAGCGTACTGGTAACCAAACCGCTTAGGATCGAACATGGGCTATAAAGCCAATGTTCTTTCCGGCTAAAAGGACCAACCCGGTCCGATCGAGCGAAGGTTGTACCAAAAGAGATCTACTGAAAATAACGATGCGGAAAAGGTAGATCTCCCCAACAAAAGAGAACGAAGGTTTGCCAAACTTTTTTTTCGAAAAATAATTCAATCAAGACAAACACAAAACAATCGAAGAAACCACGATTAATTAACGATTCAAAATTCAACGCCAAGAATCTACGACCATAGGAATTAATCTAGGAAGTGAAACACACAATAGGTAGAAAGGATTTGTTACCCTATTGGAATGGATGATTCTGATTTCTCTACATGGATCGTTCTTCAACGGCTCTGCCGGAGTCATGTCAGTTGGAGAGAAACTCGTCCGTCATCGTCGCTTCACGCCAGAGTTGATCCACAAGAGGAGATCTTCTTACCTTGGCCGAATTTCTTCAAGGATGAGGGTGACAAATTTTCTTGTTGGTGGTCGGTCTGGGTGAGGAGGATGGGTGGTGGTTTTGTCTAGGGAAAAGAAGTAGGAGAGGGTTGTTAAGGGGGGAAAAGAGGAGGGAAAGAGGGGAGGAGGGTGGCCGAAATTGCCAAGGAAGAGGGGGAAGAGAGGGGGCGGCCAAGGAGGAGAGGAGAAGGAGATTCTCAAGACAAGTTAGGGTTTTTTTCAATCATTCACTAATTCAATATGAGAACATACATGCCTTTAAATAGACTTACAACCATGACTTGGCTACATACAGCCCAAATAGAAAAATAAAAATAACCCATGGTTCTAAACATAACCATGATATTAAACAAGACATGACAATTAAATAACATTGTAGAATAAAAACAAAACATAAAAGTTGATTTAATAATTATTAATAATTATTAATAAATTATTAATAATTATTAATATATTGGTTTGCGCCTAGGGCGAATATTATGACGACGCTCCACATGGTCATCCGTAGGCACGCCGTCACCGTCTTCAATAGGTTGAGGGTTGTCGTCTCCATCAATCCTTCCCCGCTCAAAAGTACTCATCACTGATAAGTTGGTCTGAATGCACCAGCGCGGGAGAGCAACATCCAAATGAGCCACCTCCGATCCAAGAAAGCAAGAGTCATCGGAGGCCGGTCGATCACGCCACCGAATCAAGTAGTGGCAAACATCATCACATGTAAAGGAGAGCACTGTAACCTGGAGTATCCTGTCATGTAAAGAGATGGTCCTGGGGAACCTTGGAAAAGCATTAGGCAATAAAGGAAAACGAGTTTCTACATCAACAACCAACATACCTCCAGTGAAGACCGATGAAGATAGCGATCCAGGCACAAGCTCACAACACAAATCATAAGAAAACAAAGTGGACCCCAACGGACAGGTAGATAATTCAAGTGCTGGAGAAACATATGACGTTAAATTAGAAACATTAAAAATAGGGGTAATACCCCAATCAGTGGAAAACTTCAAATGATACGCGTATTCTCCTAATTTCTTTAAGATCCGAAAAAGGTCCAACTTGCCAACTCTCCAACTTTTTATAGTGCCCGAAGGCAACCGTTCAGGGACGAAACGCACCAAAACTAAATCGCCAATCATATAGTGAGACGCTCTTTTATGTAAGCTAGCATGAAATTGATAAGATTTATATGATGTGGTTAGCGCTTCACTAATGTGCTTATATAAAATGTGATCATGATGAGCATAATCTGGTGCGAGTTTCGGCGATAAACTAGCAAGTACAAAATAAGACGCAACTTGAGTGATTAATTCCCTTAAAGTGCACCTAAGTTTCATACTATCGTGAGGAGTGAAACCGTGGGCTACATGACTTAACCCAAATATGGAGGGTAAAGGGGTTATGTTCGGGGGATGGGAGCCTTATAATCAAAGAAGATTTTCATAGGCTTCAAATTCGCAGTCCTAATTTTAAAATTAATATTTTCACGTTTGACATGAAGATATGCTAAGGAAAACAGCTCATCACAAATACTAAAAGAGTTGGACGCTCCTGGATGTGACAAGAGGTGCGAGTTATACAACTCAAGGGGCCTAACCTTGGTCACTAACGTGTGGGAAAAAGGGTAATCAAATGGAGGTGGGTAAATACGTGCAACCGGGTGTGGGATATAGGTATGTGAAGGAGACACCACATCCAGAGGCACAATAACCAAAGAATCAGAAACAAGCGAGGATAGAACCATAGCTAGACACACAGAGAAATGAATTGCAAAATGTGACGCATAGTCAGATCTACGTGGTGCGGTGAACAGACCAAAAACTAGCGCGCTCAACGTACTGATATCCAAGTGCTGAGATAATGCCAAGGTGGGAACTAAAAGAGTGGGTATGTCACGACAACTCGGTCTAGGACTACCGATGCCACGTACTAAATCGTCAACTAATGTGGGCTCATAGATAGGAGGAAGGGTCGGTAAAATCAAACCCGAGATAAAATCCAAATCAGAATAACTTTCACCGATTAGTGATAACCTCAATGAACTCTCATTCGGGGGTAAAACCAAAGAATCGTTCAAAAATATCACTTCCTCGCTTGCAATTGCTTCCAACACACTAGACAAGTCATTTAATTCAAATCCAGTAAAGGTCTCAGAAATGGGAAAAATCGAACCCGACGGAAAATTTAATTCAGATGGAATTTCAGACAATGGTGATATCATCAAATAACTATCGTTTGGGTTCGCAGCTCTAAAATCATCCAAACATAATCGTCTCACATAAGGTGAGTCTTCCCAATCAGTGGGAACATCCACTAAGTCAGGGTCGTCAATGACAATGGAAAAATCCTCACTCACAGGCTCCTCGGGAAGGTAAGATAAAATCTCAGTGGGAATAATCGTAGGCTCTAATGCGATGGGGATCGTATCCGGGAGAGGGCACTCAATACTGGGGTGCGCAGACACAACGCTAGTAGGGCTCGTAACAGGAAAAGAGATTCTCTCACAGCTTGGACTATCATCATCATCTCAAACATCGTCTTCTAGACCACTAGGGATTCCCTCAAACTCAGGCACATCAGAATCGTCAGGCACTAACGAACATGTCAGAATACTCTCACCTACGGGGTCATCCTCAAAATCCAGAGACAGTATAGCAACATCAGCATCCTTAGGGGTTATCAGTCACTATCTCTAGGGGCTTATGTGTCGGGGCTAATGGAGGCATAACCCTCGTAGTAACATCTATCGAGTGCACATCACATGACCTATTAGGAGAGGTTTCCCTAACCGGGGGTGGTCGTCCTAATACGACCCTTCCGGTCTGACACGAGTGAGCTTTATTCCTAGGAATGTGGTGCTTCTCAATTTCTAAAGTTGTGGTAAATGTGGAGTCTAGATCGGTGTGCCAATAACGCGGTAATTTATCCTAGATGTAGGGGTTTAACCCCTTACGAAACCTAGAGAGGGTGATCTCTGGCAACTCCTTCACACCACTTCTAATCATCATATCCTTAAAAAGACGCATATAATCCGAGACCGACTTGTTTCCTTGTGTAAGGTTAGTCAAATCTTCAGTTATCTGTCGCCTAGTCTGAACGTTTAGTTTATAGTCATTTTTAAAAGCTGGTAGGGATCTAGTGCCATAACTATACTCACTCTTAGGCTTAGTATTAGCATGGCGAAGGTAGGCGGGATCAAATTGATCTGAGAGTAGGCTACGCATGTGCGACCAAGCGTAACGATAACTACCAACACGACACTCTTCGTTTAAATAAAACAAATGGGCTTGACCTACTAGTCGCTCTCGGGCAAAGTTAACCTTTTTGTGGTCATCCTATAAGTGTTCATTAAAATAATGCTCTAATCCCTTAAGATAATCTCTAAAAATCTGGGGACATCCTAAACCATCATAAGTAGGATAAATGTGTTGTGCCCTAAGGGTGTGTTTAGGCATATCCTTAGCATATGAATATTCTAGCCGGGCAACATATACGTCATATGCCATTTTAGTGAGAACCAGAGAGAAAACTCAACCAGAACTGGGGCACATGCAATGAGAAATGAACCTGGCCCTGTTTAATTTTCAAAGATGGAATTTTTCCCACTTAGTAACCAGGGTAAAAATATTTTTTTTTGTTTTCTTACAGGAAATAAATTGAAGATTATTTAAAAAATTTGATTTTTTTGCTGGAAAAATAAAAATATAGGCCGCTATTGGCAGACCAAAACTAAAATTTTGTAATGATTTAATAAAAATAATGGCTTAATAAAAATAAAATATTTTTTTGATTTCTTACTAATAAAATGATGGGGAAATTCCAGAACTTTATTTTTTTTTGAATTTTGAGAAAAATTGAAAATTTTAGGCCGCTATGTGTAGACAAAAAATTTATAAATTGATTTTTATGTTGTGCAATGAAACGTGCAAGTGCGTGTCGGTGAAAAATAATAAAACGAGGAGGGTGCCAATTAGGAAACTGACGTGAACCTCCCTCTGATACCAAATTGATGCAGGTTTGCATGTTTGACAACGAATAGATCTACAGACTAGCACGTATACCTCTCTACGATCCAATCCTATACCCGCACAATCGTTCAACGCAGCGCACACGTTATACAATAATATCAATTAGATGCTGGCGTACGGGTAGCTAAACCGATTAGGATCGAACAAGGGCTATAAAGCCAATGTTCTTTCCGGCTAAAAGGACCAACCCGGTTCGATCGAGCGAAGGTTGTATCAAAAGAGATCTACCGAAAATAACGATTCGGAAAAGGTAGATCTCCCCCAACAAAAGAGAACGAAGGTTCGCCAAACCTTTTTTTCGAAAAATAATTCAATTAAGATAAACACAAACCAATCGAAGAAACCACGATTAATTAATGATTCAAAATTCAACGCCAAGAATCTACCACCACAGGAATTAATCTAGGAAGTGAAACACACAATAGGTAGAAAGGATTTGTTACCCTATCAGAATGAATGATTCTGATTTCTCTACTTGGATCGCTCTTCAACGGCTCCGCTGGAGTCACGCCGGTTGGAGAGAAACTCGTCCACCTTCGTCGCTTCACGCCAGAGTTGATCCACAAGGGGAGATATTCTTGCCTATGCCGAATTTCTTCAAGGATGAGGGTGACAAATTTTCTTATTGGTGGTCGGTTTAGGTGAGGAGGATGGGAGGCGGTTTTGTCTAGGGAAAATGAGTAGGAGAGGGTTGTTAAGGGGGGAAAAGAGGAGGGAAAGAGGGGAGGAGGGTGGCCGAAATTGCCTAGGAAGAGGGGGAAGAGAGGGGGAGGCCAAGGAGGAGAATGGGATTCTCAAGACAAGTTAGGGTTTTCTTTTCAATCATTCACTAATTCAATATGAGAATATACATGCCTTTAAATAGGCTTACAACCATGTCTTGGCTACATGCAGACCAAAAAAAAAAAAAAAACCTATGGTTCTAAACATAACCATGATATTAAACAAGACATGACAATTAAATAACATTGCAGAATAAAAACAAAACATAAAAAGTTGATTTAATAATTATTAATAAATTATTAATAATTATTAATATATTGGTTTGAACCCAGCGCGAATATTATGACGACGCTCCACATGGTCATCCGTAGGCACGCCGTCACCGTCTTCAATAGGTTGAGGGTCGTCGTCTCGATCAAAGACTAAGAGAGTTTAGTTCATAATGGATATAAAACACCGCAAAAAAGATCTTAAGTGTTGAAATCGAAAACTCGATCTCTTGTGGAGTTCACCCTTGGGGAAGGGGTGACTGCCCTGCTCGCGAGCTGCGAGCCCGCCAAGCTGTCAGTACTCGGCGAGCCATCTGGAGGTCGACAAAAAGGTCGAGAGGACGACGAACACCGAGCTCCGTTCGACGAACACCGAGCCAGTTCGTCGAACGCCGAGCTCGCGAGGTTGGCTGAACTCGAGTGGCATGCGCTGGGCTCGCCTGGGCGAGCTGGATGTGGTTGATCCCCGTCCCCCCTTAGTGTTTGCCCGAGTCTCAGAAAAGGGGGGTCGGTCGGTCGGGTTCCTGACAACCCCACTCGCCGGATACGGGGTTGTACACAATCCCCGCTCTTTTTGAGCTTGGTAAAGCTCGGAAAGAAACATCCAACCCCAAGTGTTCGGCGAGCGCGGGGGGAGCCAGCGAGAATCTTGGGGTGGGGTCCACCTATGGCTATATATATGCCTGCATACCTGGCTGACTCTTGTCATTCCCTTTGCTCTAGCCCTGCCGAGATGTCGATCCCAAAGGAGATCCAAGAGCGGCTTGCCCGAGTTCGCCAGGCCACTTCTGCTCGCTTAGCTGCCCTGACTGCGGTTCCACTCGCCGTCCCGCAGGGTGGCTCGGTCGAGCCCAACTCTGCCAAGAGGGCGAAGTAGTTTCCTCCGGCGGTCGAGCCCATCTTTGATGACTTGAAGACAGCCCTGGAGCACGGGACTGGCTCCTCCAATCTGTCTGCCCTTGAACAGGGCAAAAATATTGTTGACCTCTGCGACGGCCCGGACAGCCAACTGGATGGCATCGAAGGCACCACTCCACGAGACTCCACCCCGCGAGCCAAGAACGTACTTGGCGACTCGCGATTTAGAACTCCGGAGAATCGTCCCCGGGATCCGTCGCCCCCTTTGGGACCCGGGGGCTGGACTCGCAGAGGCCGAACTCACCGGTTCGCCCCCCTTCCCCTCAGTGACCTGCCAGGACCATGGGGGCAGGTGTTACAGCCATCCCTATTCTGGGCTTCGACCTGCTCTCTCCGTGAACGCGCCGCCCAGACCGCGGTAAGGACCTGAGATTCGCCCCTCCCCGCACCTTCTTGGAGATGCCGAGCTCGTCAGGTAAGCTGGCCTCGGACTTTTATCATGTGGTTTTTCGGGACGCCTCCCCTTACTGATGTTATTGTCTTCACAGCTCTTCCCAGCCAATCCGTGACCGAGGAGTCTTTGCAGACAGCCCACTATTCCCCCCTCCCTTCCCCGAACTCACTGGACTCTTATCTGGGCCCTGAAGTGGAGAATGACGAGCTGACGAGGAGGGGGATCAATCTCTTCAAGAAGCTCATGCGCGACCTGCTACAGCGCGACTACGTACGGCTCGCTGACGAGGTGAGGGGCAACCCGGCTGGCGAGGTGATGTCTCCTTCCAGGCTTCTGGATGAGATCGACAACGGCCTCTCGGTGGCACAGAGGAATTCGGTGCGAATCTGCGAGCTTCTCCGCTCGCGGCAGTCTGGGGGCGGGGGATGTTGATGCGCGAAAGTGGCACCGTGCAGCTAACACAGAGGAAGTGTGTTCAGTCTCACAAGATGAGTGGAGAAGAGGAAAGAAGGCTGCGGGGGAAGAAGAAAGAAGGAAGCTTCTGAGTGCTCGAGAGTGGCGCAAGCGCTTGTTAAAGAGGTTGCGGGGATAGAGGAGAGGGTTGCCGAGAATAGCCGGGAAGGCCGATGAGAAGAGGAGGATGAACAGGAGCTGTCGAGCAGACGGTTACTATGACGATCGACCAACGGAGAAGCTTAATGAGCGGAGAAGAACTTGTTTAGCAGAGAAAAAGCTTGTTGAGCAGAGAGCAAGCTTGCTGAGCAGAGAGCAAGCTTGCTGAGCAAAGAAAAAGCTTGCTGAGCAGAGAAAAAGCTTGTTGAGCAGAGAGCAAGCTTGCTGAGTAGAGAAAAAGCTTGCTGAGCATAGAGCAAGCTTGCTGAGCAGAGAGCAAGCTTGCTGAGTAGAGAAAAAACTTACTGAGCAGAGAGCAAGCTTGCTGAGCAAAGAGCAAGCTTACTGAGCAGAGAGCAAGCTTGCTGAGCAGAGAGCAAGCTTGCTGAGCAGAGAGCAAGCTTTCTGAGCAGAGAGCAAGCTTGCTGGGCAGAGAGCAAGCTTGTTGAGCAGAGAGAAAGCTTGTTGAGCAGAGAGCAAGCTTGCTGATCAGAGAAGCTTGATCAACAGAGAAGGTTGATCAACAGCGGGGCTTGATCAACAGATAAGGTTGATCAACAGCGAAGCTTGATCAACAAGGAAGCTTGATCAACAGAAAAGGTTGATCAACAGTGGAGGTTGATCAACAGAGAAGGTTGATCAACAGAGAAGGTTGATCAACAGCGGAGCTTGATCAACAGAGAAGGTTGATCAACAGCGGAGCTTGATCAACAAGGAAGCTTGATCAACAGAGAAGGTTGATCAATAGCGGAGCTTGATCAACAGAGAAGGTTGATCAACAGCGGAGCTTGAGCTGACAGTTACTTGGACAGTTGTGCTTGCATGTTGGCACCGAGAGAGCTAAACTGAGCTGAGAGGAAGAGAGGGGGCCGCTAGCAGCGGCAACAACAGACTTCGCCCGCCGCGGCTTAAATGCCACTCTTACGATGGGCTTTTACTTTAATCAAGAAACAAGATTATAGCTTGCTAATGCACCTTTACATGAAAAAGCAATAAAGGGTACTGTTAACCCCGAAATCGGCAATCCTTCCCAAGGCAGCCAGCTCGCTCGTCGCGGCCTGCCCCGGGTTCCTCCTGGAGGTCGTGATTCCCTAGGGAGGGCGGACAGAATTCTCTGTCCGCTCAGGCCGCGCGGCTTGCGCGGTCTCAGCGGTCTGACCGACCAGGCCGCGCGCCTTCCCTTGGTCGGCAGGGTGTGAAAGGGGAAACTAGATCTGATATACTCTAAAGGGGGGGTGAATAGAGTATATGGTGCTTTTTAAAAACACAAAGAAAATTTTTGCAAAGCTTTACAACAATTGTTGTAATGAGTGTAAGCAGGGAAGCAGAAATAAAACTAAGCTATGCAGATATTAAGCACAAGAAAATCTAGGCCAGAAACAAAAAGAAAACATGCAGAACCAGATGACACAAGGAAATATAGTGGTTCCCCAACTTGGGTACATCCACTCTTCTACCACCCTAGGTAGGAATCCACTGCAGGATGAGTTGATCAGGTGTCCTGGGCACCAATGAGCTTTTGATAAGGTGCTCAAAAACCAAATCAGATTTTTTGATCAGGTGTCTTGCCACCAATGAGCTTTTGACAAGGTGCTCAAAAACCAGATTCAAACTTTTGAAGGGAGTTTGAAAAACCCTTTACAGAATGGGGGTGAGAGAGTGATGGCAGTCTTCTCTTTCTCAAGCAACTGAGAAGACTATGTGGATTCAGTGATGTTGTCAAAGCTCCCCTGAGTCCTTGAAATCTTCAGGAAGATGAGCTTTGCTGAGGGTGATAGGCCTTCAAAGATAGATCTCCAGCAAAAGATGATTTCAGCAAGCTGAAATGTTGAGTGTCTGGAGTCTTGAGATGATGTTGGCCTTGAACACTTGAGAGCTGAAGAGATCTGAAAAATGTTTGAAAGCTTGATCTCTTTTTGATGAGTGTTCTTCTGAATTCTTGTTGACAGAAGATTGAGAGAGTCTCTGTGTATTGAGTTGTGTCCTGTTCTTGTCAATCTCTATTCTCTTGTCTTGTCTATCTTCTGTCTGATTCAAAAACATTCTTTCTTTTTATTCTCTGAGTCTGAATAGAAAATTGCTCTGTCAAAGATAGCCGTTGGTCTGAATTAATTACAGCCTTAATTGCATAAAATGTTCTGAAGGAAAGTCCACTGAATTATTCCTTGAAAAATCCCTTGAAACTTGCTCCAGAAGTAAATGAAAATGGCTGGCAGATCTTCTGAATTAAATGCAGAATAACTTCTATCTGATTTGAATTTGAAACTGGAAGATAACTGAAATCGTCGAACTGAGCTCTGCTATCGTCGAGCTGAGCTCAGCGAACTGGAAAATGCAAGCAGCAAAGGAATCGTCGATCTGAGCTCAAAGATCGTCGAACTGAGCTCAGAGATAAGGATCCAGTGCAGAGTCAAAATCGTCGACCTGAGCTCAGCGATCGTCGAATGGAGTTCGACGATATTGAGAAGTTGAGCTCAGCGATCGTCGACCAGAGCTCGACGATATTATGAGGGTTGAGCTCAGCGATCGTCGAATGGAGCTCGACGATCTGTCAATAGTTGAGCTAGACGATCGTCGACCGGAGTTCGACGAAACGTCGTGCTGAGCTCGACGATTTGGACTTAGTCTCCAAAAAAACTTGGGTCTTCAGGGCAGCTTCCAAACCTAGACTCCTGATCCCTTAGACTCAATTCTAATTGACCTATTATCTATACAGAAGGTCAAAGCATAAATTCCTAGAGACATAGTGATCCTGACCCAAATTAGTAATAGGGTGTTCCAACAATCTCCCCCTATTTGGGTTAGGAAAACTATTTACAGACTTTAAAAAAACAAACAACATCATACAGTCAGAAAAACATAAAACAACAATAACAAGACACAGAGCAGAACCATCACAGAGAGATATATATATGTATGTTATCCAGAAGGCAGTCAGAAAACCAAAAGTTGTCACCTTACAGAGTTACTCCTTTTCTTTGCCTTTTACCATTTTAATTTCTCTGTTGGGATCTAAAGCTTGTTGTTTGGATCTGGTATCATCAGCTGCACCCAAATAAATTTGCTTTGAAGCCCTGGGAACCACTGCAGCTGGATGCAACTCCATGTACTGTCTGCATCAAGAACTTACTGGAGCATATCTTTCTAACTCTTTTTGCTTTGCTCTGACATGGTAGATATGTTGGAAGTGTCTAGCCCTTGTTCTTTTGCTTTCTTTATCTGATCCAAAGCAGCCAGCTCTTTCATTCTTGCAGTCCAAGCCATAGGATTTTCTCAGGGTCCTCAAATGGAACAGGTGGCTCATACCTGTTGGAAGTAGTATCTTGAGGAGTCCTGGCAGTCACAGTATCTTTGAGCTTGTAGGGGAAGGACCAGAAGATGTATCAGCAGAAACATGTCCTCCCCTAGAGTAAGGATGCTGCCTGGAGTGTCCTTTGGAGTAAACCTGAGTCTCTCTTTGGTTTCCCCTATATCCTCCCCTTCTAGAGTAAGACCCCTAGACTGGCTTTCCCTTTGATATGTTCTTGCATGAGGTTGGTAGGGAGCCTGGCTTCTAGCAGGGCCTGATCTTGCAGAGCTGCCACCTGCACCTGCATCAGGTGGAGGTGGTGGAGGAGGATGAGGGTGCTTGAACTGAGTGGAATCTTTATCAAACTTTCTTTTCTTCTTCATTGCCTTTAACTGGTTCTTAGAGAATTGCATCCAATGCTCAGAGATTGGGCAATTGTGCAGAATATAGTAGGGGACATCATTGTCATCTCTGACTTTGGCAGGAGGAACTCTCTTCAAGGCCTTACTTCTTGCCTTTCTTTTCTTTGCAATTGTGGCAGATGAGTCATCAGAAGCAGTGTTATAATCCTCAGATTCAGAACTTTGTGCATCATACAAGGCATCAATCTTCTTCATCAGATCTTCTTTCAGTTTAACAGCAGCTGATGGGGCAACAGATACAGGGGCAGGAGGAGCAACAGAAGCAGCAGCAGATGTAACTATAGGTACTGGAGCAGCAGTAGAAGCAACTGATACAGGAACAGCAGATGTTACAACAGAGATTACTTCAGGAATGAGGCAGCAGCAGCAGCTTCAGAAACAACAACTTCTACAGCAGGCTCAAAATCAGCAGCCTCTGTCATCAAAACATCCTGGGATAGGGCTCATCAGAAACAATTTCTTCAGCAGCAGATATAACTTCAGAGGTAGACACAGCATTGTCTTCAGCAGCAGCAGCAGCAGTAACATCAGAAGCAGCAGTTACTGACAGAATAAAATCAGAAATGATTTTGGGGTCACAGCAAGAGAAGGGCACTAGAGCCTTAGACAGATCTTCTGACTGGGCAGCAAGAACCTCTGGAGGCTGGACAGCATATGGCTCTGGGAGGCAGCAGAAGTAAGCAGTATCAAAAGTAGAAGCAAAGACCTTAGGTCTATTGCTAGTACTGGTGTAGCAGCAGTAGCAGAAGCAGACACAGCAGCAGCAGTAGCAGCAGAAACAACAGCAGGGGCAGCAACAGCAGCAACAGCTTCATAAGGCATCTCCCCCTGCCTGGATGCAGAGACCTGTGCATCAAGGCACACTGCTGGGGTGCTGCTAGAGGAGTAAGGAAAGAGGAAAGCCTGGCAGAGAGAGCTGCCACTGATTGTTGTAGAGGAGCTAAAGAGGCCTCCATGAGAAGAGAGAGCCTAGGTGCAAGGAGCTCATACAACTGATCAGCAAGGGCTGGGAGATCTACATGCTCAAGGGAGGAGCAGAGGTAGAGGGAATTGGGATGGCTAAGGAAGCTGGAGGAGGAGGGCTGGATGTGAAGGATAGAGGGCTGAGGAGTGGGAATTGTGGAGATGGAGGACAAGGGTATAGAGATGGATGGAGTGAAGGTGGTTGGTCAAGGATATGGTGGAGGAGATCTTGGAAGGATGTTGAGGAGGAGGGGAAGTCTGGAGGAGAAGAGGGGGAATCATCCATGTAGGATTCATCCAGAGTGTGAAGGATGGTATGGATGGGGATGAGGTGACATCTGGAGGGGGATATGAGAAAAGGGGTGGAAGTGGTCTGCTGGAGGAGAGGAAATAGTTGCTGGGGATGGAATTGAGGTTGGAGAAGGGCTGGAGATTGTAATGGTGGATGAGGCTGAGTGGTGGATGGAGCTGGAGGTAGGGTTGAGCTTGGAGGAGGAGAAGCAGCAGCACTAGCAGCAGGCAGGTCTTCTGCAGGGGCAGAGACCTGGGGTGGAGTGACTCTTAGAGTCCTGGTGCCTGAAGGGCCAGAAGAAGAGGGCCTGCTGGGCTTGGAGATTTGCCTGTCCCATTTCCCAAAAAGGGCACAGGTGAGTCTCTTGGAGGCATTGATGTGCACTCCAGAGGAGACTAGCAGGGTAGGACACTTAGCCTGGAGGAAGATTCCCAGTTTCTTCCATAATTCACAAAAGTCTTGTTTATCTTTTCTTCAACAGATCAAAAATACTTCTCCCCAGTTCAAGCTTTTTCTATCTACCAGAGCTCCCATAAGGCAGAGCTGATATCTGGAGATTGTGTCATGAGCAGAATGCTTGGCCAAGAGAACCTTGCCTACTACATCAGCCATAAACCTGTATTCCACAGACAGGTTCCTCTTAAACAGCTTGCTAGGGTTCCCCTCAGGATGACCCATCCTGGCAAGAATATCAGAGAACTCTCTCCAGAGAGTTCAGCAGAATCTTCACCATTTCTTAAACCAAAAACCTCTGTGAGTACTGTTGGGGTCAGAGGTACCTGGGTGCCACCAATAGAACCAACTATGGTATTGTTGTCAAGGTTGTGGGCAGTATATACCCATTCTTTAATCTCATCAGATGCAAGTTTGATTCTGGTTGTCATCAGGGCAGACAGTTGCTGATCTTTGAATAAAGTGAGAATATCCTGGAAGATTTGATCGGTTGTGTTGAAGGAGTCGAGATCGATGTCAAAGCCTGCATCAAATTTCATTGCAGAGAGTACAGCAACTGAAACGGCCATGGTACCTGCAAAAATCAACAGACAAAACGACCAAGGTAGAACTGTTTGGAGGGAAGAAAATTTTGCAGAGAAATTGAAAGCGCAAGAGAGAACGACGGCGAAAAAAGAGTTTTATATTAGGGTTCGACGCAGAAAGGAAAGATCGTTGAACTCAGTTCGACGATCGAGGCTTCTAAAGGAATCTGAAGAGACTCCAAAATCGTCGATCTCCGTTCGACGATCTGGAAAGGCGTCGAGCTCCGTTCGACGATCGTTCAGTGAACAAAATCGTCGAGCGCCGTTCGACGATCGTTGACCGAAGGAGACAGTTCATGCTGTCTGAGGGCGCTGAACTCAGTTCGACGATTCTGGAAATCGTCGAACTCCGTTCGACGATCTTGGGGAAATCGTCGAGCGCAGTTCAGAGATCAGAGAAATCTAGACACTAAGGAAAATCAGAATTTTGCCTAGTCTTGGTCCATTTTTAGCTTTCAAAATCTTGAGTATTATTTAAGACTTCCTCCATCTAACATTCCTAACTGATTTAGGAAGAAGGTGTGTTTCTTTTCATCCAAGGGCTTGGTGAAAATATCTCCCCTTTGTAAATCAGTTGGGATATACTGCAATTCAATTTTATTCTTTTCAACATTATCCCTTAAGAAATGATGCCTAATCTCTATATGTTTTGTCCTACTATGGAGGACTGGATTTTGAGCTATGGAGATAGCACTTGTATTGTCACAAAAGATTTTTGACTTCTCTAAGTTGTAACCATAGTCTAGGAGTTGATTTTGAATCCACATATTTGTGAACAACAACTGCCTGCAGCCATATATTCAGCTTCAGCAGTTGAAGTTGACACAGATGTTTGTTTCTTGCAAAACCAAGAGACAAGTCTATCACCAAGGAACTGACAAGTTCCACTGGTGCTTTTCCTGTCAATTCTGCATCCAGCATAATCAGCATCAGAGAATCCAGTTAACTCAAATGCTGAATCTTTTGGATACCAGAGACCTAGATTTGGACAACTTTTAACATACCTAAGAATCCTTTTTACTAATGTGAGGTGTGACTCTCTAGGGCTAACTTGGAATCTAGCACATATACATGTAGCAAACATTATATCTGGTCTACTAGCTGTAAGATACAGTAAAGAGCCAATCATTGCTCTATATGTTGTCTGATCAACAGGTTTCCCATGTTCATCAGCATCCAATACAGCATTGGTAGGCATGGGTGTTTTCATACAAGATGCCTCAGACATGCCAAATTTCTTAACCAGCTCATTAGCATATTTGGTTTGAGAAATAAAGATGCCTTCAGCATGTTGTTTGACTTGCAATCCTAGGAAGAAGGATAGCTCACCCATGCTACTCATCTCAAATTTAGAATGCATTAGGTTAGAAAACCTTCTGCACAATTTTGAGTCAGTAGAACCAAAAATGATATCGTCTACATAGATTTGTACTAGTAGGGTATGGGACTTATGGGTTCTAATAAAAAGAGTTTGGTCTACTCTACCCCTTATAAAACCATTTTCCAAGAGAAAGCATGCTAGGGTCTCATACCATGCTCTAGGAGCTTGCTTGAGACCATATAATGCTTTATTTAGTCTAAAAACAAAATCAGGATGAGTTGGAGAGATAAAACCTGGAGGTTGTCTGACATAGACTTCCTCTTTGATGTCTCCATTTAAGAAGGCACTCTTGACATCCATCTGATAAACCTTGAAGCCTTTGTGAGCTGCATAAGCTAGAAAAATCCTGATGGCTTCCAATCTTGCAACAGGTGCAAAGGTCTGGTCGTAGTCAATTCCTTCTTCTTGAGAATATCCTTGGGCAACTAGCCTTGCCTTGTTCCTTATTATTACTCCTTGATCATCCAGTTTGTTTCTGAATACCCATTTTGTTCCAACAATGGAATGATCCTTAGGCTTGGCACTAGTTCCCATACTTTGTTCCTCTCAAATTGATGCAACTCCTCTTGCATGGCAATGATCCAGTGTGGATCTTGCTCTGCATCTTGAATGGACTGAGGTTCAATTTGAGAAAGGAAGCAGGTGTGCAACAGGTTTTGGTTGACCTGATTTCTGGTTTGCACACCAGCTGAGATTTCTCCAATTATCTGGGAAATTGGATGGTCTCTTGATGTTACTAAATCAACAGGGGGTGTTGATTGTTCACCAACCTGTGTTGTTGTTTCCTCTTGTGGTACAACAACTGGCTCTTCAGGTTGAGCTTCAATATGTTGAGCATTGCTTTCATCTTCACTGCTTTCATCTCTTGAGCAACCTGTAGCTTGTTCATATCTTCAACTAGAGAGTGTTCTGCAAAGGTTCTATGGTAGAAGAAATCTTCTCCTTGAAAGACATGTTAGTTTCATCAAAAGAAACATGAACAGATTCCTCAATTTTTATGATGATTTATTATAACCCTATAGGCCTTGCTGATCATGGAGTATCCCAAAACACTCCTTCATCAGCTTTGGCTTGAAATTTTGCTAGATGTTTCTTATCATTATTGTGAATATAGCAAATGCAACCAAAAATTTTGAAATAGTCAACTTTAGGTTTCTTCCCTTTGAGTAATTCATAGGGAGTCTTTCCCTTCAGTTTATGTATCAGACTCCTGTTCAGCACATAGTTGGAGGTGTTCACTGCCTCTGCCCAAAGGATAGAGGTAGATGAGCATCTGACAACAATGTAGTGGCAGATTCAATAAGGGTTCTATTTTTCCTTTCAGCTACCCATTTTGTTGAGGAGTTCTAGGAGCTGAGAAAGTATGCCTGATCCCTTCACTCTGGCAGAACTCTTGCATAAGAAGAGAATCAAACTCTGTCCCATGATCACTTCTGATCAGGGCAATGTGAGTATTGAACTCAATCTTTACACATTTGAGAAACTCTGTCAGACACTTAAAGTTATCAGACTTCTTCCTTAGAAAGAACACCCAAGTGAATCTAGAGAAGTCATCTACAATCACCAAAGTGTAGGATTTCCCTCCTAGGCTTTGTACTGTGATGGGTCCAAATAGATCCATGTGTAACAGATACAATATCCTAGGTGAATCACTCTTATTAAGTGACTTAAAACTGTTTTTAGTTTGCTTGCCTAATTGACAAGCCTTGCAGAGTCCTTCCTTCTTGTAGGGGCCAGAAGGTAGTCCTCTAACAAGGTTGTCCTTGGATAGCCTAGCAATAGTTCTAAGGTTTAGGTGTCCTAGTCTCTTATGCCATAAAACATTTGGTCTACAAACTGAGTTGAATAAACAGATATCTATAGTAGTTGAAAGAAAATCTACTAGGTAGATGTTACCTTTCCTTTTACCTGTCAACACAGTGTGTTGTCCTCTGACTTGATTTTGCATAAGGTTTTGCTGAAGGTCACCTGGTAGCCTTCATCACATAGCTGACTGATGCTGATTAGATTGTGCTTCAGTCCTTCCACATATGCTACCTTCTTGAAGGTTACAGAACCAATCTGGACTTCTCCATATCCTTTAGTTTGTCCAAAGTTGGAGTCACCAAAGATAACTTTGGGTCCAAGCTTGGCTCTAAAGGAATTTAGGTTGTCCTTGTTCCCTGTCATGTGCTTAGAGCACCCACTATCCAAATACCATTGCTGGTTAGATGTTGGATAGGTCTTCACCTGCACATAAAGCAATTCACTTGTTTTTGACCCAGTTTACCTTGGGCCTAGGTGATAACCTTTAAATTCAGAAATGAAAGACATCCCTGGCTGACTCTTATATCCTTCAGGATGATATCTCCTTGGAGGCAAAATCCATTCAGTATAAGGGTTAGATGTTTGGGATGAAGAACCCTCAGGATTCAATTTTGACTTGCCATTGAAAAACTTTCCAGAGCTCTGACCTCTGTTCGACGATCTTGGAGCTGAGTTCGACGATCTTGGGTCAGATCGTCGAGCTCCGTTCGACGGTCGACTATGGCTGAGGTCAGGTATATGGGATCGTCGAGCAGCGTTCGACGATCTTGGCTGAGATCGTCGATCAGCGTTCGACGATTTGTCCTGAGATCGTCGAGCTGCGTTCGGCGATCGTCGATCTTCATTCGGCGATCGTCGATCTCCGTTCGACGATTTGTACTGGACTTTGGTTTTCTGAGGCAGATCAGAATTTTTCCTGGCAACCTCTACAACTCCCTTTCCCTTGTCAGAAATGAACTTGATAGGGGTTGTTAGAACAATAGGTTGGCTGGATGAGGCACCCAAGCCCAGTGTACTGTTGAATCTTGAGTTCACTGTGCTTGTGATGTCCATCAGCTTGATGCTTCTCCCATTGAGAGATTCTTCAAGCTTCTTGGCCTCAGAGAGTTCACTCTTCAGTGAAGCTATCTGTTCCCTATAGTTCTCCAACTCCTGAGAGAGTTTGAGATTTTCTGATTTTAAACCACTTTGTTCAGATAGTTGATTTCTGAGAGAGATGATCTCTTTCTCAGACTTTAGCAGGTCTAAACATAGTGCTTTAAATTCAAGTTTAAAATCTTCTGAAGTGAAATCAAAAGAGCTGATTACCTGATCTTCTTCAGGTTGAGTCTCTGAGTCTGACTCTGACTCCTCTTCCTCTGAGTTGTGTTGTGAGGCATTGATTGCCATCATGCAGAACTCCTTTTCCTCTGCATCATCCTCATCATCACTTGAGCTGGAAGAGGCCTCTGACTCCTCTTCAGTCTCACTCCAGGATTCAGCAACAAATCCTTTCCTTGTGTGCTTATTTCTGCTGGAGGAAGGTTTGCTATTTCCATTCCTTTTGGAGTCCTTCTCCTTTCTTCTTTCTTTTCTGTCCCTTCTGTCCTTGTTCTTGTTTTCTGGACAGTCAGGAACCATATGCCCTGGTTTCCTGCAACCAAAGCAAATAATGTCTTTGCTATTGCCAATGGACTTGTCATACCTTGGCTTGTCCTGCTCCTTATATGATCTTCTTCTGAAGTCCTTTCTGGCCATCTTATAGAATCTTTTGGCTAACAGCTGAGAAGTTCATCATTGCCTGTACCTTTTTCTTCAGGCAGATCCTCAGCTGCCTTAATGCTATAGTCTTCTCTTTCCTTGTGGCTGGAGAAGCAGCCTTCTGTTCTTCTTCTCTGTTCTTGATGAGTAGCTCATAAGATTTGAGCTTACCCAACAAGGCTTCAGTCGTGATCTCATTCAGACTTCTGGCATCTTTAATTGGCCAGATTCTTGAATCCCAAGTGCTGGGGAAGCACATTAGGATCTTATCATTCAGTTCTGTCAGTGAGATCTCTTTGTCTAATGTCCTCAGTTCACTGACAATTAGACTCAATCTGTTGTACATTTCTCCCACTGACTCTGTTTCTCCCTTCTTGAAGTTCTCATATTGGGAGATGAGATGAGATCTTCTGTCCTTTCTCTCATCAGCTGATCCTGAAACTATTTCTGAGAGCTTGTCCCAGATCTCCTTGGCTGAGTTGCATTCAGCTACTCTTTGAAAAATGTCATCTGACATTGTTTGAGCTAGAATGTTCATTGCCTTGGCATCAGCTACTTTCCACTTTTTAATGTCAGCATCTGTTCCTGATGGAGGTGGAACAGCATTTGTGCTTGTACTTCTGGAGGTCTTGGACACACTGTCAAAACAGAGTTAAAAATGTCCTCGTCAATAGAATTCATGTATAGTTTAATCCTTGCTTTCCAAAGTGCAAAGTTTGACAGATTGCACACTGGAGGTCTGGTGCTTGCATAATCTTTGTTTTGGGCCATGATTTGTGCAAGCTAAATCTAATAAAGAAATATAAAAGAAGGATCTAGTTTGGGATCTTTGGGGTTCAGGTGTTAGCCTGTACAACCAAACAGATATGGTATGTTTAACCAACCTCCCTCTGATACCAATTGAAAGGGGAAACTAGATCTGATATACTCTAAAGGGGGGGTGAATAGAGTATATGGTGCTTTTTAAAAACACAAAGAAAACTTTTTGCAAAGCTTTACAACAATTGTTGTAATGAGTGTAAGCAGGGAAGCAGAAATAAAACTAAGCTATGCAGATATTAAGCACAAGAAAATCTAGGCCAGAAACAAAAAGAAAACATGCAGAACCAGATGACACAAGGAAATATAGTGGTTCCCCAACTTGGGTACATCCACTCTTCTACCACCCTAGGTAGGAATCCACTGCAGGATGAGTTGATCAGGTGTCCTGGGCACCAATGAGCTTTTGATAAGGTGCTCAAAAACCAAATCAGATTTTTTGATCAGGTGTCTTGCCACCAATGAGCTTTTGACAAGGTGCTCAAAAACCAGATTCAAACTTTTGAAGGGAGTTTGAAAAACCCTTTACAGAATGGGGGTGAGAGAGTGATGGCAGTCTTCTCTTTCTCAAGCAACTGAGAAGACTATGTGGATTCAGTGATGTTGTCAAAGCTCCCCCTGAGTCCTTGAAATCTTCAGGAAGATGAGCTTTGCTGAGGGTGATAGGCCTTCAAAGATAGATCTCCAGCAAAAGATGATTTCAGCAAGCTGAAATGTTGAGTGTCTGGAGTCTTGAGATGATGTTGGCCTTGAACACTTGAGAGCTGAAGAGATCTGAAAAATGTTTGAAAGCTTGATCTCTTTTTGATGAGTGTTCTTCTGAATTCTTGTTGACAGAAGATTGAGAGAGTCTCTGTGTATTGAGTTGTGTCCTGTTCTTATCAATCTCTATTCTCTTGTTCTTGTCTATCTTCTTGTCTATTCAAAAACATTCTTTCTTTTTATTCTCTGAGTCTGAATAGAAATTGCTCTGTCAAAGATAGCCGTTGGTCTGAATTAATTACAGCCTTAATTGCATAAATGTTCTGAAGGAAAGTCCACTGAATTATTCCTTGAAAAATCCCTTGAAACTTGCTCCAGAAGTAAATGAAAATGGCTGGCAGATCTTCTGAATTAAATGCAGAATAACTTCTATCTGATTTGAATTTGAAACTGGAAGATAACTGGATCGTCGAACTGAGCTCTGCTATCGTCGAGCTGAGCTCAGCGAACTGGAAAATGCAAGCAGCAAAGGAATCGTCGATCTGAGCTCAAAGATCGTCGAACTGAGCTCAGAGATAAGGATCCAGTGCAGAGTCAAAATCGTCGACCTGAGCTCAGCGATCGTCGAATGGAGTTCGACGATATTGAGAAGTTGAGCTCAGCGATCGTCGACCAGAGCTCGACGATATTATGAGGGTTGAGCTCAGCGATCGTCGAATGGAGCTCGACGATCTGTTAATAGTTGAGCTAGACGATCGTCGACCGGAGTTCGACGAAACGTCGTGCTGAGCTCGACGATTTGGACTTGGTCTCCAAAAAAACTTGGGTCTTCAGGGCAGCTTCCAAACCTAGACTCCTGATCCCTTAGACTCAATTCTAATTGACCTATTATCTATACAGAAGGTCAAAGCATAAATTCCTAGAGACATAGTGATCCTGACCCAAATTAGTAATAGGGTGTTCCAACAAGGGGCCGCGGACTGCTTCCGCAGTCCGCCTCTGCAGGTCACACTCTTTTTCAGCTTAACCGCAAGGTTGTCTCCGCAGGACTCTCTCTGCCGGACTCAACTACCTACCTGCCCCAGGCCGCCAACTCCAGCTATCCGCTAAGACCAGCAACAGAGTCCGAGTTCCTCGCGACCTGGGCGGACTCGAAGTGCGATCAATACTTCCACTCTGCCTTCAGTGGTGAACCCCAACAGCCTCAATAGTCAGGCTCTCCATCCCCAATGTAAGCCGACTCAACTTTGCAGCAGTCGCGGACTCGGCGGACTCTCTATGAAGTCCGCCCCTTCCCTTAGTCAGCACCAGCTTCTCGGCAGCAGTTCCAGTTTCCTCCTCAGTCCGCAGGCCTTTCACAGGCTCCTCCAATAGTAGCAGACTTCTCCCTCAGTCTGCAGCCTCCGTGCGAACTCAATCAGCGGTTGCGGACTCCTTCCAGTCCGCCAGGCAGCAGACCCTCCAGAACAGTACCAGTCCGCATAACCTCGTGCGGACTCGCCGGACTCCGCGGGCACTCTCCTGCTCGCACCCCTTACAGCTCGCTCAGTTCAGCAGCGGCGGACTTAGCGGATTCTCCTTGCAGTCTACCGCTTGTCCTCCAGCATCCGCCGCCCTAGCAATAGGCGGACAGTCCCAGCTCAGCAGTGACGGACTCCTCGAACCCGCATCGCAGTCCGCCACTGAGTCTCCCATTTTGCCGACAGCAGCTCCAGCTTCAATACCAAGTCCCAGTCTGCGCGGCCTATGGCGGACTCGGCGGACTCCGTCTCCAACTCGCTTAAGTTACCGTCTCACTGGGGGTAACGTCACCGCAAGCCATTATCTCCTCGGGCCTATAAATATCCCCACATGCCTCTCATGTGGTGGAGGTCTCATCATCGCCAAGGTGCTCACGCTCGAAGTCAGCCAGCAAGCCCTCCTCCTGCGGACTTCATTTCTCAGACCACACCCATCTCTACGCCTTTAGTTGCGCGGCCTACCAGCCTCCGGTTTTGCAGTCCGCACGGTCTCCCGGTTCCCTTAACCTCACGGCCTGCCGGCTTCGCTCTTCAGTCCCCGCGGCCTCATCTGGCATTCTTCTTCCTTAGCCGCCAGCTTCCTTCTTGTACCCTTTATTGCTTTGTTGTAAAGGTATATTAGCAGCTTGTAACTCTTGCTATTAATAAAAGTAAAGCTCGTCGCAAGAGTGGCGTTTAAGCCGCGGCGGGCGAAGTCTGCCGTTGCCGCTGCTAGCGGCCCCTTCTCTCTCCCTTCTTCCTAGCTCAGCTCAGCTCTCTCGGCAACCAACCTGCAAGCAGAACCATCATATTAACCGTCTGCTCGACAGCTCCTAATCAACCTCCTCCTCTCATCAGCCTTACCGGCTTCTCTCAGCACCCTCTCCTCTGTCCCCGTAACTCCTTGACAAGCGTTTGCTCCACTCTCGAGCACTCAGAAGCTTCCTCCATCCCTCTTCCTTTCCTAGCTTGTGAGACCGAACACACCCCCTCTGTGTTAGTTGCCCGGTGCCATTTTCGCACATCACCAGTTAACACGCGACCTTCAGATCCGAATAGACGGTGAACAGCAACAGTTACCCATATCAAATCGTCAACCAGCCGAGAACTTTGCTTCAAGTCCTAGAGATGATCCTCTCTGGGAGTTCTTCGAGCAATCGCGCTGTGAGAATGCTCAGCAGTTCCAAGAAATCAACCAAATGCTCGATATGATCACGCAGCGGCTAGACTCTCAACCTGTAACAGCTCCAGTTGCTTCAGCTGCTCCGATCAATCTATCCCCAACTTTGGATCACCAGCAAGCATGTCCTCCATCTTGCCCTCCGGTCTACCCTCCGTATACAGCAACCTTCCAGCAAGGGCCAACGGCTCCTCTGCGACCTCAAGATGAAGAATTTGCTTCTCACCAAAACTTCTTCCGGAAGCGGCCCGGGGAAGTCCTACTAGATTTTCTCAACTTTCAGGGAAGTCACCCTTACCCGCAGCTCCTGCATTTGCTCCTCCTGCAACAACTTTTCCCTTTTACCCTCCTGCTCCTTTTGCAGCTGCAGCTTATGCTCCTTTTTATCCTTATGTTGTAGGAGAGCAGGAAGAGCCTTCACCATTCACAGAGAATGTTCGTCATGAACCAACTCCAGCAAATTTCAGAGAGCCCCGGTTACCAATCTACACCGGAGAGACTGATCCAGTGAAGCATCTTCAAGCCTTTGAATCAGCCATTGCTCTCAAAACCTTTCAGATGCAACTAAGTGCAAGCTCCTTGTAACAACTTTTGATGGGCAAGTGAGGGACTGGTTCTATGGTCTTCGCCCTCACTCCATCACTCCTTTGCTGATTTGTGAAGGGAGTTCTTGCTCAGATTCTCTACCTCTACCAAGAGAAACGGCGGTCCTGAAGCCCTCTTTTAGATCAAGCAGCACAGTGATGAAACTTGGTCTCAGTTTGTTGATCGATTCCAAAGAGAGATTTTGGACATCGAAATTGCTGATCAAGAAATGTACAGAGTATCTCTTATTCACGGTCTTCGTGAAGGGCCTCGCAAGTTTGAAGTCAATGTCTGTGCACCAAGAACGTACCAAGAGTTGATTGCCTTAGCCAACTCATACATCCGAGGTGAAAAGAGCAACCCAAGCTTCGTCTCCAAGCTCATATCAGAGAAAGATCCTTCACATAAGCAGCCTCTGAGGTCTCCTCACAATCATTTCCCAACTCACTCAAGAAAGGAGAGAAGATTTCAACGCCATCGATACTCTTTCCCGAGCCGTGATCGTGCTCAAGATTCATTGCCGCCACTAGCTTTTTCTCAAACAGTGGCAGTTCATCAGCAGCAAGACAATGACTTGCATGAGTCTGATCTCGACGAAGCCATGCAAGAAGTAATCTAAATTATGAAAGATAGGGCCAGCTACAAGAAGCCTTACCAACCAGCCGATCAAAGGTTTAGAGATTCAGAGCCTTATTGCGAATTCCACAAAGAGTCAGGCCACTTGACTAAGAACTGTCGAGCACTCCACCAGCTTGTGCAAAGGATGCTCTGGTAGGGTAAGATGCGTGACCTGCTTTCCAAAGAAGATCGCCCTGATCCAGCAACCTCAAAGGGCAAAGAAGTTGCAGATGTTCCTTGCTCCTCAAAAGGAGCGAACCTAGTCGAAGAACCCCCTCTCCTCGTAGTTAATAAAACTATCGAATGCTTCGATACTGATGACGAGGGTGTGCTTGGAAGGCTATTCTAAGCCAACAATGGACATCATTGCTCCACAAAGCTCCCACAACTTGATGGGTTATCTCAACTCTTGCCCTTATTCTTTTCAGATATTTTCATTTCAAAACACTTCTAAGTGTTCATTACTGTTTTTCAACAAAGCTTTTATATGGGATCTTATACTGACACAGTTCCTTTCTTGTGATGCTTCTTCCTCCTCTTTTTTCTTTGCCAAAGAGATCACTACACCCGTGAGATATCGCCAAGTCTGAAATGCTCCCTCCGTAGTTTGTTCTCTGGCACGACCGCTTCGACCACATATGGCGGGAGTAAACCCATATGTGTAGTGGGAGCCGTTCAATCTACGATGTTGGGCTTCAGACTTAGGATCCTAGCCGGCATCTGACACAGAGCGTGTGCTAGGGGAGCCCCATGTGTCAGCTCTATTGTGCTTCGCAAAGGATACATTACAGTTACGATGATCTTTGCTTGACAAGCAATGGCGATCAAGCGTAGCCTTGTCTCTTTGATCATCTCACAACTGTGATGGCCGAACACTCTCTGGTACTGTCAAGCCGTGCCTTCGCGGGATCCCACAACTCCACGATCAATCCACATACAAGCAATAGGCCACTTGGCGCAACTAGTCTCATTGATCAGTGATGATTTTACCCGAGGCAAGAGAGCAGTGCATCTAGCGATCCTTCTCAGGATTTCCCTTGCTTTTCTCCTTTGTGCCCTCCTAAAGGATGCGCAGCCAGCCCGCTTCGAGTAGAACTATACTCGGGATTATTTTCTCAGGCAAGCGATGTATAAGGCCCACGGGTGATCTCCTGTGGCGGCATCCGGTCTTTCTTAGTCATCTCCGAGTATAGACCTCTTTTTTGTCAACTGCCTTCTTTCACAGGTGAACAGGTTAATCCGACCTACCAAAAGGATTTCCAGCATTCACTTTACTTATGATCCTCTTATATGCATCGCTTGCTCAAGCTCTATCAGATGATGGTTCACAGAGCTATTCATTACTCTTATTAAAATCTAATGGTATCAAACATTGATCAAAGAATCTTACTCTCCTCGATCATCAAGCCATGCTATTGCAATCTAGTTAAGATTGGCAGAATTCATCAAGTTCCTTCTCGGCTAATCTGATCATGTCCATCCAGCCATATCAACAGTTAACGCTCGATTTATTGATCTGGGCTTCATGATAAAGAGTTCATCAGGCTTTTTCCTTGCTATTGGTCATATCGGCCTTATCTCATCAACAGTTAACACTTGTAAGTCTTCTCTCAGGTACTTGCAAGCTCTTTTCATATATATATGTCTACTTTTAACTCTTTTCTCGCAGAGACTAGCAGACACTTGCAAGCCTTCTTCACAGGTACTTGCAAGCTATTTTCATGTTTTGTCTGCTCCTAACTCTTTTCTTACAGAGACTAGCAGACACTTGCAAGCCTTCTCTCAAGTACTTGCAAGCTTCTTTCATATATTGTCTGCCTTTAACTCTTCTTTTGCAGAAACCAGCAAACACTTGTAAGCCTCATCCAGGTACTTGCAGTTTAATTCATTATGCTATGTCTGCTGCTCACTCTTTTCTTTGCAGTGGTTAGCAGACACCTGCAAGTCATATCCAAGTACTTGCAGCTCATTTTTTGTATGCAATACCTGCTCCTAACCCTCTTCTTGCAGAGATCAGCAGATCCTTGCAAGTTTCTTCACAGGTACTTGCAAGTTACTTTCATATACCGTGCATACCTTTAACTCTTCTTTTTGCAAAAACCAGCAAAGACTTGCAAGTTAATTCCAGGTACTTGCAAGTTACTATGCTTTTATGTTTTCCTCTCACTTTCATTTTGCAGAACTTAGTGGAAGACACATCTTCATCATTTTGCAAAAGCAAACTCAGGTACACACACGATGTACCACCCATACATGCCTACCCTAACCTTCCTCTTGCAGGAAAATAGACAGGCAGCACCAAACACCTAAGGAGAGGCTTCATGTTCTATCTCTCCTTGCCCCCTTCTCTTTTTATTGGGGTGGATCACGATTTTCGTGGGTCTCCAACGTTTTCGAAGTTCTATTCGGAACTTAAAAAAGTGTGGGGATTATGTTAACCCCAAAATCGGTGATCCTTCACAAGGCAGCCAGCTCGCTCGTCGCAGCCTGCCCCGGGTTCCTCCTAGAGGTCATGATTCCCTAGGGAGGGCGGACAGAATTCTTAATCCGCTCAGGCCGCGCGGCTTACGCGGTCTCAGCGGTCTGACCGACCAGGCCGTGCACCTTCCCTTGGTCGGCAGGGGCCGCGGAATTCTTCCGCAGTCCGCCTCTGCAGGCCGCCATCTTTTTCAGCTTAACCGTAAGGTTGTCTCCGTAGGACTCTCTCTGCCGGACTCAACTACCTACCTGCCCAGGCCGCCAACTCCGGTTATCCGCTAAGACCAGCAGCAATGTCCAAGTTCCTCGCGACCTCCAAGTTCTTCTTCCTTAGTCGCCAGCTTCCTTCTTGTACCCTTTATTGCTTTGTTGTAAAGATATATTAGCATCTTGTAACTCTCTCTATTAATAAAAGGAAATCCCGTCGCAAGAGTGGCATTTAAGCTGCGGCAGGCGAAGTCTGATGTTGCCGCTGCTAGCGACCCCTTCTCTTTCCCTTCTTCCTAGCTCAGCTCAGCTCTCTCGGCAACCAACCTGCACGCACAACCGTCATATTAACCGTCTGCTCGATGGCTCCTGATTAACCTCCTCCTCTCATCATCCTTCCCGGCTTCTCTCAGCACCCTCTCCTCTGTCCCTGCAACTCCTTGACAAGCGTTTGCTCCACTCTCGAGCACTCAGAAGCTTCCTCCATCCCTCTTCCTCTCCTAGCTTGTGAGACCTAACACACCCCCTCTGTGTTAGCTGCCCGGTGCCGTTTTTGCGCATCAACAGGTACAAAGGGGGAAGCTGGCAGTTAAGGAAGGAGTTATCAGAGGCTAAGGAAATGAAGTTGCTGGCAGTCCGCGCAGCTTGATGGCAAGCTGTGGAGGACTGAAAATCTGAGTCCGCAGGGCTTGCTGGCAAGCTGTGGAGGACTGGAAATCTGAGTCCGCAGGGCTTGCTGGCAAGCTGATGGCAAGCTGTGGAGGACTGGAAATTTGAGACCGCAGGTCTTGCTGGCAGCGGCAGTTTTCCTCTTGTGCCTTGTCTCCCCCCTATAATGAGAGGTATCATGGGCAATTTATAGGCCCAGGGAAGGATCTTCTAGAAGCGGGGCCCAGTGACGTCATCATGACGACCTACACGGACTTGGTGAGCAAGCTGCTTGGCTTGGCGGAATGGGAGAAGGCAGGCCGCCTCCTTTGGGCTGCTAAGGCATAGGGGGCGGCCTGAAGCAGGAGGCCGCCCCTGGTGGGCGGCCTGGCAAAGAGGCCGCCTCTAGTGGGTGGCCTGGCACAGGGAGGCCGCCCCTGGTGGGCGGCCTGGCACAGGGAGGCTGCCCGTGGTGGGCGCCCTAGAGTAGGGAGGCCGCCCCTGGTGGGCGGCCTGGCAAGGAGGCCGCCCATGGTGGGCAGTCTAGCACAGGGAGGCCGCCCGTGGTGGGCGGCCTGGCAAGGAGGCCGCCCCTGGTGGGCGGCCAGGCATAGAGAGGCCTCCCCTGTTGGGTGGCCTAGCATAGGGAGGCCACCCCTGGTGGGCGCCTGGCAAGGAGGCTGCCCCTGGTGGGCGGCTTGGCACAGGGAGGCCTCCCCTAGTGGGCGGCCTGGCATAGGTAGGCCGCCCCTGGCGGGCGGCATGGCAAGGAGGCCGCCCCTAGTGGGCAGCCTGACATAGGGAGGCTGCCCCTGCTGGGCGGCCTGACATAGGGAGGCCGCCCCTGTTGGGAAACCTTGCATAGGGAGGCTGCCCCTGGTGGGCGGCCTGACAAGGAGGCTGCCCCTGGTGGGTGGTCTGGCACAGGGAGGCCGCCCCTGGTGGGCAGCCTAGCAAGGAGGCCGCCCTGGTGGGCGGTCTGGTATAGGGAGGCTACCCTGGTGTGTGGCCTGGCAAGGAGGCCGCCCCTGGTGGGTGGCCTGGCACAGGGAGGCCGCCCCTGGTGGGCGGCTTGGCAAGGAGTCCGCCCCTGGTGGGCGGTCTGGCATAGGGAGGCTGCCCCTGGTGGGCGGCCTGACAAGGAGGCCACCCATGGTGGGCGGTCTGGCATAGGGATGCCGCACCTGGTGGGCGGCCTGGAGCATGGAGGTGGCCTGGGCACTAGAGGCCGCCAAAGGGCCAACAAGGGAGGCAGTCTGGGAAGCAGGCCGCCCCTATGGCTACTGAGGGGGAGGCCTGAGGAGCAGTCCGCCCCTGGGTGGCGGCCTGAGGAGCAGGCGGCCACTGGGTAGGCAGAAGAGGCATCCTGAGGAGCAGGTTGCCCCTGTAGGGGAGGAAACAATCTGATGGCGAGCCGGAGCGTGAGTCCGCCGAGCCCGCGGCAGTTGAATTGGTCCAGGGTTGACGCTGGTTGGGCGACCTGGCGGACTGAAGGGATAGACCACATAGATCGCCCCCTGTTTGCTTTGGATTTCCTCCTATAAGGAAAAATGCTACGCGATTAGCGGGCCTAACCGCGCGGCCTGCGAGGTTGAGCTATGGGAATAGCCCGCCATCCCGCAGGGCACGCGGTTTCTACACGACCTGGGCGGACAGAGAAATCTGTCCGCATACACTATGTACTTGTCGCGGACTCCAGGGAGAATTTGAAGGTCGCGACTAGCCAGCTGGCTACCTTGGGAAGGATCACCGATTTCTGGGTTAACAGGGGATGCGAGGCTGGGGTAGGTAGAAGGCGGCTCCATTGTCGTGCCGACCAGCACTCACCTCCTGGTCCCCCTCTGCTCGCGTGCCTTGCTTTCTTATTCCTGTATCTGATTCCTGTAATTATTTTGAATCATTTTTAGACTAGTGCTTCGTATTTGAATAATGGTATATGCATTACTTTATATAGAACTCGGCATGGGATGGGACGCGTCAAAAGTCGGCGAGCTGGGGTTGGCGAGTTGGGATGGCGAGCTGTGCCGATTGGACAGCATGGCCCTAGACTTCTTTTTCTATAAATAGCCCCCCTCCCACCAACCCCGTGTCACCGTCTTAACTTCTTACTTTCTCTCTTCCTGTGTTCTTTCTTTTCGTACTCGCGCTCCAACCCCTTCCGTGAGCATGGGCAAGACTAACCCGATGCCGACGGTCGCTCCAAATGCACCCAGCACTTCAGCGATTACTGTTTCTTTGAGTGAAATACAAGTGAGGCGGAGCTCGTCGAATTCGTCGGCGACCATGTCCCGCCCGACTTCGAGCCGCGCCGGCCGAGGGAAGGGGGGACATCAACACCTTTTACAATGACGAGCTCGTCTTCCCCATCTCACATTTCGAGGTGGGGTTGCGCCTACCCCTCTGCCTGGAAGTCCGCCAGATCTTTAAGTACTACGGCGTGGTGCCCGCGTAGCTCAACTCAAATGCCATCGCCGTGATTGTGGGTGTCGCATGCTACCTCCGCCGGGAGCGGATAGAGTTCAACCCGACCGTGTTCAGGAAGCACTTTTCCTATAAGGCGACTCCGGATGGGGTCGCCTATTTCGTGGGCTCGCTCATTAAAGTTCGCGAGATCGCGAACAAACACCATAACTGGATGACCAAGATCGTCTCCATCAAGGGAGATCTCGGCAACATCCCTTACTCCCCTCAGTAGAAGGGCGAGGATGTCTACCGCCCCCTACCATATCCAGCAACGATACCGAGCTCCACAAGTTCTTCCTCCACAAAGACTTCGAGGTCGCCTTCCTGCGAAGGGGCCTTGACTCGCTCGGCCCCGTTATGCCCAGTGAAGGTATTGTCCTCTCTTCCATTGCTCAGTTCGCCATATCATCATCAAAATTTTCTAAGTCTTTTCATGCAGGAGAATGGATGATCCCGTGAACCCGCCTTTTGCAGACTCGGGGGTTATATGCGGACCCTCTGGCTCGCGAGAGGGTGGCGGCGGCGGCCTGCCGAGACGAGTCGGCTTCCTCTAAGCCCTCGTTCGACAAAAAGCGAGTTGAGCCCACGGGTTCGAGCCCGCCCCATCACCAACAACCACTGAAAAATATGAAGAGAGTTGTGATGGCTCCTCGGGCGAAACAACATCGAAAACATCAACAACCCAAGTACATGAGCTCGCCTGAGACCATCCCAGACGGGTCGCCAGAGAGCCCGCTCAAGGAGATCACAAGCAAGGGGCAGGGGGTGTCGAGACCTCTGCTCCCCCTGCTGTAAAGAAGGCGGCCCGCGAGCCTGCCATGTCGAAGGAACACCCCCTCTTCGGCTTTGGGGGTAGGTAGAAGGACTCGACGGGCGAGCCCATGGTCTAGTGGGACGCGCTGGCCCACCGAGTCTCCATCTCCACCCTCCACCCTTCTTGGGATGACCGTGAGCTCTCCACCAGTCATGCCTACGCGCTTGGCTTCGGCCTCTATGGCTGCGAGCATGCCGAGGCCTACAAGGGCATGACCCTGCGGCAGCTCGCCATAAGGGCATGCAGGACCACATGCGAGCCATGGAGCTCCACCATATGATGGTCCGCCGCAGCTTCAATCTCAGAAACCACCTCCAAAAAACTGAGCAGGCACGCGACGTCACCAAAGATAAGGTCGTCGACCTGGCGAGGCAGTTCGGCATTGCTGAGAACCTTCTCTCTGAGGCCGTCGGCGGGCTGGTAAGCATCGGGCTGCTTCCTTTCATTTGTACTTAGAAATTTCCGCCCTCTCAAATGTGTTTCTTTGTTCTTCAGGATGCCGAGGTTGCGGGGGAGTTGCGGACTCGCATTGTCGGGCTGGAAGACGAGAATGGCCAGCTGCATGCTCGCCTTGCTGAGCTGGAGAGGGCGAACATGAAGCTGACGGAGGAGAACACGAGCTTCAGTCGCGGGGTCCGCCGCCAAGTGGAGATCTTCTTCCCAGCTCGCGACGTCGAGCCCACCTTCCCGTACAAGAGCCCGAGGATCTTCGGCAAGGCCGACGTCGCTGAGAGGCTGTGGGTGAACTCGATCCAGACTGCCGAATGTATCCTCCAGATGATGAAGGATACAGGAGTGTTGGTGGAGGGCTGCACAGATAACTCGGTCTGAGACCTCATGCCGAGCCTGTTCCTGGCAACTCCGTCCAGCGAGAAGGAAGATAGCCTCGACACACTCTTCGGGAAGTGCTTCCAGGACTTGTCCGGTGAAGGGGGGGAGGATTTCCAATTCGGCGAGGGGGTGGGGTAATGTTGATATGTTATCTTCTTTTTCTTGTAATCTCGCCGAGGCGAGCTCCACATGTAACTATCATTATTTAATTGAATACACTTTTGATATGATCTTTGTCTATTTTTTCATCTTTTTTTGGGTTTCCTTGTTGTGTCCTGCTTGCTTGCGAGCTCTTCCCCTAGGGACCTCGCGTAGATAGATTTTGCGGTTAGGATGGTTGTTAGGACTCGTTCCCGAGGGTATACCTTGAGAGCCTCATCAAAAAATTTAACAAGTAAAACTGAGAGGGGTGAAGCGTCCTGCCAGAGCCAGCCTCCCTTCAACAAGATCCAAGGGCCCGGCTCCCCACCCTTCTTTCGAGGACGAGCTGAGCTAGTTAGTCTCGACTCACCTGTGTAGAGTGTTAAAGTTGGAGACCGGGCGGTCTGTCTTGGCGAGTTGGAGACCGCGCGGTCTGGCGGCTTGACTCGTCGGCTTGTTAACCGGGCGGTCTAGCGATCTTCACCGGCGACCTATCTGCTTCTCCTATGGTTAGCCGTGCGGTTAGCCCTTCTGTCTAACCACGCGGCTTGTGCGGTTTACCTTGTACAGTCCGCTTAACTTGTATTTTTTAGTCCCACATCTCTTATTTGTACTCTCTCTTCTCTCCTCCATTCTATATAAGGGAGGGCATACCTTTGTAATAGATATCAATTTTGGATAATAAAATTTCGATTATTCAAAAGTTATTCTGCTTGTTCTCTCTTTTGCTGCTTTCTAACATGGTATCAGAGGACTCGATTTACTCCTCCTGATTCTGTGTCTTCCTGTCTGCCCGGCTTGTAGTGCCGGTTTGCCTTCTATTCGCGCGGCCTATTCTCTAGCCGTTCGAATTCTTCTGCTCGCCCGGCCTGTTCTCTAGCCGGCCGACTTCTTCTGTTCGCACGGCCTGTCCTCTAGCCGTTCGACCTCTTCCCCTCTGTTTGTGTCTGCAGCTAGGTCGTGGCCTTCTGGCCGCTGGATTTATTCCCTTGAGACCGCTGCCGCCCTTCTTTCTCTGCGCGGGTTGTTTTCCTACCCGCTGCCTCCTATCGCAGCGACCTGTTTTTGTCCCTGCTCCTGTTCGTGCGGCTTGTCCTCTAGCCGCTCGACTTCTTCCCCTCTGCTTGCGTCTGCGGTTTGGTCGTGGCTTTTCTGGCCGCTGGTTTCTACCCTCGAGACCGCTGCAGCTTTTCTTCTATCCGTGCGGGTTGTATCCTAACCGCCCGGCTTCCCTGTTTCCAGCTGCGATGGCTTTTTCTGATGCCTCTACTGCCACCACCTCTGTTGCCAATCCGGCACCTCCTCTTCCCCCTACCCCTTCCGGGAACCTTGGGACCGTTTCCAAACTTGTTGGCTCCAACTACCCGGACTGGAGCGTCTCTTTCACCTTTCTTCTTCGCTCACAACGCAAACGCCACCACCTCGTTGATGACCCACCTCCTATCACTTCCCCTCTCTTTGATGACTGGGATGCCAGTGACGCGCTTGTGCGTACTTGGCTTGCGAACAGTCTTTCTGATGAGTGCCTTCCCGTCATACGTCATGATGAGACGGTCAAGGCCGCTTGGCTTCATCTTGCCGCTTTGTACTCCAAAGGGGCTCAGACTTCCCGCATCTATACGTTGTATGCGGACCTCTTTGCCCGTCCCACCTTGTCTCCTGCTGCTGCCTACCAACAGGTCCAGGCTCTTGGGGCTGAGATTCTTCAGAATCGCCCCTTTCTGCGGATTTGGCTCAACAACACAAGCACTTCCAGGAGCTTCTGGTTGTGTGTTATCTGCTCCGGCTTCCCGATACTTATGACATGATCCGCCAGCAAATTCTGGGTGAGGCTGACTCTCCCACTTTAGATGCCACCGCTGCCCGCATCGCTGCTGTTACCTCTCTCCTTCAGCGCCCGCTATTGCCCGCTCCTTCTCCCCACCGGACCACTATTCTCATCACGCTCAGCGCAGTGGCTCTGGTAGTCGCGGTCATCAGACCGGCGGCCGTGCTTCTTCCCGCTACATCTGTTCTCATTGTGGCCGCACTGGCCATACTTTCGAACGCTGCTGGACAAAGCATCCTCATCTTCGCCCCTCCGGTGACTCTTCCAAGCCATCTGCCTCTGTTGTGACTTCTTCAGGTAGTGCCCACGTGGTGACTCAAGGTAAATGGCTTATCGACTCTGGTGCCACTAATCACATGACGGGCAACCCTCAGTGCTTCTCCTTGCTCGAACATCATGATCGGTTGCCCCCGGGTCCTAGTTGCGGATGGTTCTCCCTCCCCGGTCATGGCACGGGCGTGGTTCATGTTACTCCCTCACTAAGCCTAGCGGACACTCTCTATGTGCCCAAGTTTCCGTGCAATCTGTTGTCTGTTACCTCTTTATGTAAACAGCTTCAGTGTTCTGTGACATTACACCCACTTCTTGTTCTTTTCAGGATCCGAGCTCCCACCGGACGATTGCGGATACTGGGACTGAGAGCGGCGGCCTCTACTTCCTCGACAATGTTTCCGCCTTATCTGCCTTCTCCTCTTCCTGTACGGATCTTCTGCAGTGGCATCTCCGTCTCGGTCATCCTCCTCCCCGTATACTACATCAGCTTCTGCCGCACCTCCTTCCATCCAGTACTCCTCTCCAATGCGACGCCTGTCAACTCGGCAAGCATCACCGTTCCTCCTTCCCGCCGAAGCTCGGACGGGGTTCTACTCGCCCTTTGATCTTGTTCACTCTGATATCTGGGGACCTGCTCCTACCCTCACCGTTGGTCGGGGTAGTTCTTATTTTGTAACCTTTATAGATGATTTCTCTCGTTGTACTTGGGTGTATCTCCTCAGAGATCGCTCTGAACTTTAGATGTATGGATTTCCTTTTATCAGTTGATTAAAAATCAGTTCAATCTTTGTATTAAAACTCTTCGTTCTGATAATGCTAAGGAATATCTCAGTCATGCTTTTACTTCTTTTTGTGTACAACATGGCATTATTCATCAGACTAGCTGTGTTTACACCTCCCAACAAAATGGGGTGGCGGAACGCAAAAACCGTCACCTCCTCGATGTGGCCCGCACTTTAATGACCCAGATGCATGTCCCTCGTTCGTATTGGGCTATGCCGTTCTCCTTGCCTGCTACCTCATCAATCGTCTTCCCTCCACCCTTCTCCGCGGGAAAACGCCCTTCTCCATTCTCTATCCGGACAAGGAGCCCTTTCCTCTCCCTCTCCGTATCTTTGGCTGCACTGCCTTTGTCCATACGCCATCTGCCACCCGTGATAAGCTTTCCCCCCGCTCCACCAAATGTGTCTTTCTGGGGTACTCCACCACTCAGAAAGGCTATTGTTGCTTTAACCCTGTTCTTCGTCAGCAGTTCGTCTCTGCTGACGTTACCTTCTTCGAGAATGCCTCCTACTTCTCCGCTCCCTCCTCCTCTCCTTCCCCACCTTCTGACTCTCCTACTATTCCCTTCGTTCCCTTGTCTCCTACCGCGATACCCCCTCCTCCTCCTCTCCGTCTCCTCCTCTCGCTCCTCCTCTCTCCCCCCCGTCTCCACCTCCACCTCCATCTCCACCCTCTACGCCGCCGTCGCTCCTTCTCTCGGGCCAGCTCTCTCTGCCACGGACGCTCCGGATCCCGCGGGGCTGCCGACCTGGATCTCCCTGTGGCGCTTCGCGGGGTGCGGACATGTACCCTTCACCCCCTGGCTGCTGTTGTCTCCTATGATCGTCTCACACCTTCTCGCAGGGCCTTTGCGCTGGCTATCTCTGCTACTGCCCGCCTCGTTCCTATCAGGAAGCCCTTGCGATTCCCCATTGGAAGCTGGCCATGGATGAGGAAATGGCGACTCTCACGGAGCGGGGGACATGGACTCTTGTTTCCCCCTCCCTTTGGTACTGATGTTGTTGGCTGTCGCTGGGTCTTTGTGTCAAATTTGGCCCCGACGGCACTGTGGATCGCTATAAGGCTCGCCTTGTTGCTAAGGGCTTTACTCAGACTTAATGGGGTTGATTACTTTACACCGTCTCCCCCGTGGCTCGTCTCAGCACTATCCAGGTCCTTCTCTCTGTGGCCGTCAATCGCGATTGGCCGATCTCTCAGCTGGATGTCAAGAATGCCTTCCTTTATGTGACCTTCACGAGGCCGTTTACATGGAGCAACCTCCTGGGTATGTTGCTCAGGGGAAGACCGGGTATGCCGGTTGCAGAAGGCAATTTATGGCCTCAAGCAGAGTCCTCGAGCTTGGTTTGACAAGTTCAGCGGCATTGTGGCGGCTGTTGGTTTGTGCGAAGCTCTGCTGATCACTCTCTCTTTATTCGTAAACACTCCTTCTGGCTTGTGGTTCTGGCTGTGTATGTCGATGATATTCTTCTCACCGGCGATGACCAGGAAGGGGTAGCCATGACAAAGCGACATCTTCGCCAACATCTCATCACTAAAGTATGGCTCTCCAAGTACTTCCTGGGGATCGAAATTGCTCGGAAGCCGACTCCTTAGTTCTCTCTCAGCGCAAGTATGCCCTTGATCTTCTAAAAGAGGCAGGATTGGACTGGAGCAAAACCTGCCCGATGCCCCATGGCCACTGGGGGGACAAAACCTGGACAGATGATTCGCCTCCTCTTTCAGATAGTTCGCGGTACAGGCGTCTGGTTGGTAAGCTCATATACCTCACAGTGACCAGACACCCTCCTTTCCTATGCTGTAGGTAAGTTGAGTCGTTCATGCAAGCGCCTAGGGAGTGTCATCTACAGTCCGCCTTGCGGATCTTGGAGTATGTCAAAGCAGCGCCTGGGAAAGGACTACTTTTTCAAAAAGAATGGTCATCTGAGGATTGAAGCCTACTCAGATGCCAGTTATGCTGTGACAAAGGGATCGCAAGTCAACCTCAGGATTTTGCACATTTGTTGGGGGAAATCTGGTGAGCTGGAAGAGCAAGAAGCAGTCTGTTGTCTCCAGGTCCAGTGCAGAAGCTGAGTATCGCAGTATGGCGTCAACCACTTGTGAATTAAAGTGGCTGCGGCTCTCATGCTAGACTTAGGAGAGGTGTACAACCATCCTCTACCTATGTTCTGTGATAACAAGGCCGCCATATACATCTCCAAAAATCCGGTATTCCATGAAAGAACCAAGCACATTGAGGTCGACTGCCATTTCATTCGTGAAGAGATTTTAAAGAACAGATTTGCACTCCTTTTGTCACGTCTGATCAAGAGCTGGCTGACATCTTCACCAAGCCAGTTTCCGCCTCGTTTCGAATGTTTGTGACAAG
>CM077161.1:145370515-145409580 GCA_039583875.1 Platanthera guangdongensis | reverse complement strand
TATATATAAGAAGTATTAATATTATTAAATATAATAATATAATATAATAATTATAAATAATTATTATATATCCCGACCGCCTTTAGTCCCACACTGCCTATAATGGCGGGCTTCAGGGGTTTAAATATAGCTTCACCGAAATGGTGTTTGAAATCATAGGAATGGGGGCTGGCGGGTCCGCGGGGATGGCGGGCTGGCGGGCCAGCAGTCACCGGGTCAGCGTTGTCGCGGGTACATGCTTGTGGGCTTGTGTTATTATTGCATTAACCGGCCCGTTGTTGTTTTGGGATTCTATTTTGAATTTTACCCCTTATGTAGGGGTAATAATCGTAATTGCAATTTAGTTTAGGCTCCCTTTAGTAGGTTTAAGACCCCTACGAAAAAAATGAGAGAGGGGGTTGGTTGAGTGGAAAGATCCAACGGCTGATGATCAAAACAGTTTAATCGACGTCTCATGTAATTAGTCATAATTTCGAACTCAGGATATTGCAGACCGCAGATATCTATTATAGTGGATATATATATAGTATATATATATATATATATATATATAATATATATATATATATATATATATATATATAGGACTATTATAATTACTATTCAAGAATACAAAAACTGTTTTCATGATTTGACATATACCTTTTAAAATTTGCATGCAGCATCGAAAAGATAATCTACATTATACAAAGTTGAACATACATTAGGCCTGCACAAAAGGCCCGGGCCCAGTGGGCCGGCCCGAGCCCGGCGGCGAAAGCCTTTTCGGCCCGGCCCGGAAAAAGCCCGGCCCGGGCCGAGACCGGGCTCAGGGCCCTTACAGGGCCCTGGTTTTGGGGGCTAGCCCGGCCCGATGCCCGGCCCGGGCCGGGCCGGGCAAAGCCCGAAAATCGGGCCGGCCTGGGCCCGGACCCGGGCCCAGGCGAAGCCCGGACCGGGCCCGCACGTCGGCCCGGTCCTGCTGCCAACGGCTCTAAGAGCCGTTGGAAATCCAACGGCTCTTAGAGCCGTTGGAACTGCAGCCAGCAGGGCTGCAGCAGCCCTGCTGGCTGCAGTTTTTTGGCCTAGGGCCTAGGCAAAAGCCTAGGCCCTAGGCCATTTTTTATTAAAAAAAAATAAATTTTTTTTTTATAAAATCCCCCCCCCCTCCTACCCGATCCCCCCCTCTCTCTCTTCACTCTCTCTCTCTCTCTCTCTCTCTCTTCTCTCTCTTCCACTCACTCACTCTCTCTCTCTTCCACTCTCTCTCTCACTTATTCTCTCCCTCTCTTACTCTCTTACTCTCTCTCGCTGCATGGCATCCTCGTCTCAACGCCGGCGTCGTCGACTCAAAGCACGACCGAAGTGGTGGAGCATAATCGGAGGGCGCCCGTCTGGGAGCATTTCGACAAGGTAAAGTCGGCGACGAATTCAAGGCGCGGTGCAAGTTGTGCTCAAAGTTGCTAACTCTTACCGGCAACTCAACACTAGCGAGACACGCTAAGTCCTGTTTTGCAAAGCAAGCCCCGAGTCCAGTCAGGGACAAATATCAGCATCAGGACAAATTTGGACGTACGATCAAGCAAGACAGCGAGACCTACAGGTGAAAAACGTCATCAGACGGGTTTGCCATTCAGTCACTACGACAACGATGAGACGACGGAGTATATACACGAAGGGCTTCAGCCCAAATATCAACAGGTAAGTAGATCCACTATTAGACGCGACGCACTTAAATTATATTTTGACGCAAAACAAGATTTAATAAAATTTTTTGAAACTTTCGAGGGGACGTGTGAGTTTAACGAGCGACGTTTGGAGTAGTAGCGTTAGGGTAGGGTTATCTTATATTTGTATAACGGCTCATTGGATCGATCCCGTTTCATGGGATTTAAATAAGCGCGTAATATGTTTTGAAGGTTTTGAATTTCCGCACACGGGTAAGGCTATATATTCAGTAATTATTAAATGTTTGCGTGAATTTAAAATAAAGGATAAAATAATGAGTATTTCTTTTGATACGCTAGTAATAACAACACCGCAGTAGAGTGGTTAAAACGTGAATTAAAACCAATGCTCAACGGTGCGTTTTTTCACACTCGATGTGTGTGTCACGTTTTAAACTTAGTGGTACAGGATAGTTTAGAAGCTATGAAACCATATGTTGAGAAAATTCATACTATGCTTAGATTTATTTATTGTACCAAACAGCGAAGTCAAGATTTTCGAAAATTTGTGATCGCACAAGGTCACAAATATTTGAAACCTCAATTTGATATGCCTGTAAGATGGAACTCCACATATAAAATGTTTAAAAAGAGCGTTTCAACAAAAACACTTCTTATGGAATATTACACTATGACAAATAATCATAATTTAACTGATAATGATTGGGACGTACTATTTCATTACATGGATTTATTAAAATGTTTTATAGGGCGACTGTTTTTTTATCTGGTGTTTATTATCCCACTAGCTCGTTAGTAATTGAAAATTTTGTAAATATCGCACAAAAACTTAACTATTTTAAGCAACACTCCGGATGGCTTCCTTAATTGAAGTAATAGAAGAAAATTTTTAAAATATTATAGAGAAATGCCTCCTGCATTTCATGCGCCGCCGCTTTAAACCCGTTATTCGCTGTAGACGGCGTAGAATTTAATAGATGAAATTAACGTTAACTTAGACATAAATATAAGTTTCGATGACGTTGACGACGTTAGTACTACTAAATTAATTCTATTTTTACCGAATGTTTTAATTATTACGACAACTTATATGGCTCACGACCACGAGAAGAAATAACACAACATAGGACAAAGATTCTTTTACAAATAAAATTTTAGAATTAGCTTGAAAAAAAAGCACGCACATCGAGTAGTTTAAACGAATTAGGACTGTATACGAAAACACAAATTCGTGATTTATGACTACGGAAAGAGATCGAAAACTTCGATATCTTAAAGTGGTGGAAAGTAAAGTTAATACCTATCCTATTTTGGTCTATATGGCCCGTGATTTACTAACAATTCAAGCTAGTACAGTAGCTTCGGAGTCCGCTTTTTCTCTTAGTGGCAGGATTTTGAACACGCGGAGGAGCCGACTAAATGAAGAATCACTCGAACTATGCATCTGCTACAAGGATTATTTGGATGCTACGAATAGGAAGCAACACATTTCAGCGTTGGAGGAGAGCTCCGAGGAAAATTGAAGAGGAGATGGACAATCTGAATTTATAAAAATGTAAATTTTTTTTTTATCATTAAAATAATAAATTTCTTTTTTTTTCTATTTTTTTTTAAAGTGTAATTTTGTTTTTAAAATTTCAATATAATAAAATTTTTATTCTAATTTTTATTTCATTTTTTTAATTTTTTAAGTAATTTTTTTCTTAAGAGGGCCCGGCCTGGGCCCGGCCCGGCCCGGCCCGGCCTGGCCCGGGGGGCCGGCTCGGGCCCCTTCCCGGGGTCAAAGCCCGGGCCCAGCCCGAGCCCGATAAAGAAAGGGCCGGGCTCGGCCCGGTTTGCAAAAGCCCGGGCCCGATCAGGCCCGGTCCGGGCCGGCCCGATCGGGCCTTTTGGGCAGGCCTACTCTAGGCATACATGCATAATTTTATATCTTTGAACTGAAATCAAAGGTCCAACACAAATAATTTATTTTATTTTATTCAAGGTAAATAGTCTCTCATTTTGCACGACAATTTTGAAAACCGACATTAACATCAGGTAATAAATCTAGGGAGTTGTTATAGACAAATCAAAGTTAGCTATATACAAACCAATTTAGAGTTTTTTTAGACACTTTTAAATACTATACAAAAATCATATAAAAACCTAAAAATAAGTAATACTCTCATTCTAACCCTAGCCGTCTGCAAGAAAACCTCCGTCTTCCCTAATTCCTTCCCTCACTCGCTCGATGGTGACGACAAATTTTGCTGACGACCGTCCTAACGAAAGCTCTGACGACGACATTCCTCGTCCAGATGACCAGCCTTCAGCCCTAGTTCTTCCTCCGACGTCATGCCTCTAGTTTTCGCGCCCCGTATTTACCCTAACTTCATCTTCTCCTCCAGGATTCGGGTAGATCCAGAGAGGAATGGCGTCGGTCCGATTTTTCTACCGTCGTTCCTCTACTTCATTTTTTTGTTCTCTGAATTCAGTCCAATTCCTCCACTACTACTCTACTCTCAACTAGTTGTTCCTGTTTTAGTTTTATTACTCTTTTGATCTAAATTTTACTCTCAAATTTCTTAGATTCTCTGATTTTGGTTCTCGAAATTTTCCTAATGTTTTTAATGTTTTGATCAATATTTTACTTGATGTTTTGATCGAGATTTTTTATCTAATGCATTTAATTTGCTCTAGTATTATATAATGTTACAAAAAGGACTATTTTTTTTTAAAAAAATTGAACTGATTGTATATAACAATTTGTCCACGTATAACATTTCTTGGTTTGTATAAGTTTGTATATAGTGAATGTTTGTATATAGCCAATTGAGAGCCCCAAACAGATTGAACTACGTTATAGTTTATGCACACATGTTATTTAATGCATAGAACATAATAATAAAAACCAGAGCATAATCCTTTCAAGGAAGCTCAAGAAAACTTCAGATATCAGCGTAGAACATAATAACAATTAAATACTCTTCAAATTGCATGATTATCCCAACATGAATTATGTGTTTCTTTGTAGATAGGAATGCAATAGATGATGATATGCATGCGACACCTTAGAAATTTTGAAACCTATAAATAAAATAGATTGATGATTGAAGTGTAGCAGCAATATTCTGACTAGGAATAGCAGAACCTGCAAAATATAACACACCTCTAATTTATAATAGAAAGTCATAAATGAAAAATAAAACAAAATGGTTGTGAAATGAAAGCACAAATAAGAAGCATAAAATCTTCACTCGAAATGCAAGCAAGATCAAACAAACCTGGCTTGGCTTCAAGAAAGCAAGGAGAGGTGCTCACAGACCATTATAATAAATCAAATAGGCGCCCCCTCCTCTGGACAGTTTGCAGGAGATGAGCCTGATAATCTAAGATAAATCAGGAAGGTAGAGCCGGTAGAAATGGAGAATCTAGGCGGTGAAAAAATGGAAGAGCGAAGAAGGTGAACAAAACCTTATTGGAAGCCGATTTCGGAAATGCTCAAGGAAGCGGGAGGGGCCATGGGGTTCTGCAAAGGAAGAGGATGAAGATTGCCGGTCGGCATCGCGAGCGCTATCCGGCCGGAGATGCGCGGCCGTGGAGAAGCCGTCGTCGAGGCGGAGGAAGCATTGAGCGCATGAGATCGGAGATCGCGGCGATTTTATTATAAGAGGATAATAAGAAGGGGACGCTAGGGAGAAGCTGGAGGGGTACCTCTTTTCACTGTTGGCGGGGCGTTGGAAATTTTGGCGGCAATCTGGAGGGAGCGAAATCCAAACAGAGCATTAGGATTCAGGGCTATCGGGATTTCGAGAAGTTGTAAAAAGTAGGATTTAATAAATTGTAAATTAAAAAATAATTTAATATAATGCTTGATCATGGATGGGATAGTGGGATGAATTTGATAGTCTTGTATCTATACACTATTAGCAAACTTGTTTTAGATAATTTTTGCTCAGATAGATTTTTATATTGCTTTTGATTTTCAGTATTCTTGATATAGCCTTTGATCTGGCTTGGCCAGACTATCATGTTTCAATGTTATAATTGCTCTTCGGGTGCATTTTGAAACTGCTTTCACAAAGATTTTGTTAGTTTAGACCTTACTATTTCATGTAATTCTCGTCCTTGCATTGGTGGTTATCATTTTTGTCATGGCGACGACTAGGCGACGTCTAGACGTGTCAGCGCCCAATTGTAAAAAAAGGCGTAGAAAGCAAAGAAGAAAGGTCTTAAGAAATAATATACCTAAGTGAGAATATGAGATTTGTCGAACAAGCATCGACTGTAAAAACCAAAAAGTCGATGTAAAACCCAGAATTTACGGCTCACGATTTAAAAAAGATAGTACAGACAACGGTTTTTACAACAACTGTTGTCTATTTTAGGGCTCATGGTAGAATAAACAACGGTTATTGTAAAAACCGCTGTCTATTACTCGAAAAATAGACAACGTTCCGCGAACCACTGTCCGCTCAGGCCGCTCTGCTAGAAACTTGACTCCCTTGGCCAAAGACCAACCAGGTCGCACAAAAGACCGCTCAGGCCGCACACCAGACCGCTCAGGCCGCACACCAGGCCGCTCAGGCCGCACAGGCTGCTCTTCAACAGCCCAGCTACTAAGACAGCCAAGGTTACCAGGCTGCAACATGCAGTCCTCCCAGGCCGCAAACTCAGACCGCTCAGGCCGCACAGTCCGCCCGGCCTGCTCATCACCCACTTCCACTTCACAGATTTCAACACTCCCCCTTGAAGTGAGAAGTGGTGATCAAGCCCAGCAAGCTACGTAACCGCTGAAAAGGCCCCTTCGACAGCAGCTTCGTGAAGATGTCAACAAGATTATCTTCACTCCAAACATGCCCGACCAGAAGAGATCCCTCCAATACCTTCTCCCTTATGAAGTGGTGCTCGATCTCAATATGTTTGGTCCTTGCGTGACACACTGGATTGTTTACCAGTTTGAGAACACTCTCATTGTCACCCCGGAGCAAAGTACGCCCTTGCACTTCTTCGTGAACATCCTCTACAAGCCTCCTTAACCAGATGGCTTCTCGAGCAGCCAAGGTCGAAGCCTTATACTCAACTTCTGTAGTAGACACGGACACAGAGTCATGCTTTTTGCTACACCACGAAATGCAAGCTGATCCACAAGTGAACACATAACCCAAAGTTGATCTACGATCATCCGAGTCACCACCATAATCAGCATTCATGTACCCTAGCAAAGCAAAGTCCGCATCTCTACTATAGAGGAGTCTCATATCAGAAGTTGTCTTGACATACTTCAAAATGTTTTTTACTGCCACCAGATGAGACTTCCTTGGTTCAGCCATAAACCGACTTACTCGACCAACAGCATAAACAATGTCTGGTCTTGTAATCGTCAGGTAGATCAAGCTCCCTACAAGAGCCCTGAACACCAAGGGATCAGGAAGAGTCCTTCCTTCATCTCGTCGAAGCTTCAGCCCATGTTCTAGTGGAGTAGAACAACTTTTCCCTTCGCCCATGCCAAATCGACTTACAATGTGATCCGCATATCCCTTCTAGCAAATGAGAATCCCGCACTCCTTCCTCTACACTTCAAGACCGAGAAAGTGATGAAGCTCTCACAAGTCTTTTATCTCGAAGCGTATAGCCAGCTCAGCCCTGAGCCTAGCTACTTCCTCCTCTGAATTTTCTGTGACGATCATATCATCCACATACAACATGACCAAGATTTGAAGCTCCCCCTTCTTGACGAACACGCTAGAATCCGAGTTGGAAGCAAGATAACCGCAGAATTGCAGATACTTTGTTATCTTCCCATACCAAGCTTTAGGAGCTTGCTTCAACCCAGAGAGCCTTCCTGAGCTTGCAGACATAGTCCGAATGAACTTTAAAAACAAATCCAAGTGGTTGATCCATGAAGATGTCCTTGTCAATCTCTCCGTAAAGAAAAGCGTTCTTCACATCAAACTGCCACATCCTCCATCCCTTGCAAGCAGCCAAGGCGATCACCACTTTAACTGAAGTCATCTTTGCAACCGGACTAAATGCCTCCTCATAGTCTTCTTCATACTTTTGTGAGAATCCTCGAGCAACCAGGCGAGCTTTGTATCTATCAATGCTCCCATCAGCCTTCTTCTTCAACTTGTACACCCACTTGCAAGTCACTGGAGTAATGCCATCAGCCTTGGGCACAAGATCCCAGGTTTCATTATTCTTGAGAGCAGTCTCTTCCTTCATGGCATCATCCCACTCCTTGACTCTTGTGGCCTCATTGAAGTTTACAGGCTCTCGCTTATCCAGAGGACCTGCAAAGAAGCAGTGGATAAAGCTCACTGCATTCTCATCACAGTACCGAGCAGGTGGCTTGATAGTCCTCTTTGACCTTCGCAAGGTCTGCTCCTTGCTCACAACTTCCGATGCTTCTTCAGGCTCTGCTCCATTCCCAGGCAAACTTTGAGTAATGCTCCCCCTGCTTCCTGAGCTAGAGGCCTCAGCACCAAAACTTGAAGCAACAGGAGCTGCTGGTGAAACAGCAAGCTCCTCTTCCAGACCTTCAGCAACCACCTTTTGCTCTTCATCAACCTTGCTCTCTGAAAGCTCAACCGAGCCTCCTCTATACGACGTCAGTTCGTCAAAGACAACATCTCTTGACACAACAAACTTCTTCATCGCAGGATCCATGCATTTTCATCCCTTCTTCCGCTCACCATAGCCAACAAAGACAATCTTCCTTGCCTTTGCATCCAGCTTGGTCCTTGAAGCATCCAGGACATGCACATAGCAAGTTGATCCGAACACCCGAAGGTGTTCCACACTGGGCTTCTCCTTCAGCAACATCTCAAAAGGAGTCTTCATGTTGATCGGGCTGAGCGGCATTTGATTGATGACATAAGAAGCACAAGACATCCCCTCTGCCCAAAAGGACCTTGGAATGTCTTTCGCATGAAGCTAGCATTTGCAAGTCTCCGTCAGATGATGGATCTTCCGCTCCGGTACTCCGTTTTGTTGTGGAGTGTGAGCACAAGTAAGCTCTCTGTGGATCTCGTGCTTCATGCAGAAGTTAGAAAACTCGGAGGAGACAAACTCACCATCGTTGTCTGTTCTAAGCTTCTTGATCCTCAAGCCAAGTCGGCCCTCCACCAACTCCTTGAACTCCACAAACAGATGGAAGGCTTCAGACTTCTCCTTCAAGAAATAAACCCAACTGTATCTTGAGTAGTCATCAATCAGCACAAGCATGTATCTGCTTCCACCAAGGCTAGCAGTGGTGGTTGGTCCCATCAAGTCTCAATGGATACACTCCAATGGTCACTTGCTCCTCGTTTGTGATTTATCAAACGAAAGGCGATGAGCCTTGCCATACTGACATCCCGCGCAAACGTGACCATCGCCAAAAGAAGATAGCTTAGGCAAGCCTCTTACAAGGCTTTTGTTAGCCATAACCTTCAGCTTATCCATTCCTATATGCCCCAGCCTCTCGTTTCATATAACAGCGCTATCGTTTGCTCTCATCCGATCAACATAAGAGTTATTTGCAAGAACAAACAAGTTCTTCACTCTCCTCCCAACATGATCAACATCAGCCTTAACCGCTGATACGTTGCAAAGGAACTTCACTTCTGTTGGCCCAAACAGAACGTGATAACCTGCATCGATCGCATTGGTCACAGAGAAGAGGTTCTTTTTTATGCCCGATACGCGATACACACTCCTTAACGTGAGTGGCCCCTTATCACTACCCAAAGACACAACGCCCTCTCTCTACTACATAAACAGTATTACCAGCAGTTATGATAGCTTCATTACCTGAGTAGGCTTGCAGAGAAGAGAACTTCGACTTGTCTCCGGTGAGGTGATGACCACACCCGGAGTCCACGATCCACTCGTCGTTGAAGTTGACAGCGGACAACGCACGGACACAAGTGCCCGTCATGAAGGCTCCGCCCCATCCAGCTTCCTCACTCTTAGAGCAAGCTTCCTCCTTGCCTGCAGCATGCCCAAGCTGCAGTTTGACCTTGCAGTCATGCTTGAAGTGTTCCCGCTGATGACACATGTAGCACTTCAAGTTCTTCTTCCAATCTTTCTTAGGAGCAGCGCTCCTCTCTGACTGATAAGAAGTTGAAGGCTCATTTTCAGCAACAGTCTTCTTCTTCACCCCTTCCCATCCCTTCTTCTTCTTGCCTGAGAAGAGAGCTTCACTGCCTTCCTCAGTGACAGTAACTCCAGCCATCTGCCTTGTCAAACTTTCCTGCGAAGCAAGCAGGTTCTCAAGCTCCAGCAGAGATGGCTGAGTAGCCCAACCTTGAACAGATGTCACGAAGGCAACATACTCCTTCCACAAGCCGCAGATGATGTGTCTTTTCATATTAGCCTCAGAGATAGGCTCATCCGGATCAAGCGCTGACAGCTTCGCACACAAGCTCTTCATCTTCAGAAAGAACTTTGAGATGGTCAGGTCTCCTTGAGTTGTCCTAGTCAACTCATTCTCCAGAAACTGAAGTCTTGCTATATTCTTTCGATTGAACAATTCATCAATAGTTGTCCAAATATCAGCAGTAGACTCACATCCAATGATGTGATCAAACAGTTCTGGTGACATGGCCCTCTTGAGAACAAACTGCACCTTGGCATTTATTTTTCTCCATAGCCTTACCTGCTCAGCAGTACCAAACCCAACAATTACTTCCTGTCTGTCGTCACCGCCGACGACCTCCCATATCTCCTCACCCATAAGGTAACTATTCATGCACGACTTCCACTTCTTAAAGTTAGTCGGCGTTAAGAGTTCAATACCTAAACCTCATGCATAACTTACTTCCATTGCAACAACCTTTGGTAAAGCTGCCAGAAGCACAGAGCAACAACATAGCAACACCAACCGTTGATCACCGCTCAAGAAACTGAACCTGGCTCTGATACCAAGTTAAATTTTCTCAAAGTGTTCATCAAGATAGTCTAAAGCCAAATTAATATTCTCAGAACTATTCAGTTAACACATTGATCATGTGGAAGCCCAAAGTGCAAGCTTAACACCAAACACAAATGGAAGAACAAGCAGATCTTATATTCATTCACACTTTTTTACAAGACAAGGTATACATAGCGAGACATGATTTCGCTAGTACACAAGATACAAACAGAAAGCACAAAACAAGCCGAGCGGACAGCACTGGAGACCGCCGAGACCGCCCAATCCGCCAAGGTCGCCGAAGCCGCCTGAGCTGAAGCTGCTATAAGCCGAATAGCACACGGAATCTGCCGAGACTGCGAGGTCGCGCAGACACACCATTATTCGTTGTCTGCTGAAGAACTGAAGAACAGACCGCCTGAGACCGACGGACAGGTTATTGGAACTTGGAAAACCTGAAGTAGAGAGCTGACAAGCCGCAGAAGCGACCAGCTGAGACCGCACACTTCAATGTACTTGATCGAAGTCAAAGCCAAACTCCTGGCTCCTAGTCAAAGCCAAACTCCTGGCTCCTTAAAGCTAGCTGCGCGACCTGCACACAGCAAACCGTTAGCTCTACTCAACCCACGCGGACTGCAAACCGCAGACTGTAACACTTGACCAAGCCTTACTTATTGTTCACTTAGTTACTATAGACGTGTCGGGGGGTTCTATTTATAGGCGAGGTGAGGAGTGTGATCGCCACCCTAGTGAATAGAATCACCACCCCAGCTCGCGCACTAGCAAAACATCCATCTGCTGAGTCCGCAAAGACTTAGCAGGATTCCAAGAAAACCGCCAGGAGCAAGACAGATGTTCACAACTAGGCGGACTTGCACCAGTCCGCCCGCACTATGAGGACAGGGTATAGTCCGTACAGTCCGCACAGTCTGCAAACATCACCACACATGGACAGCCACAACCCCTTCAGCGACAGTCCGCACACAAAAGAGGCAGTCCACACAGCACAAGAGCAAAGCCTCCATCCGCCACAAGTCCACGACCAAAAGGCAGTACGTCCTGTCAACAGCGGACTTGGCGGGTACTGCGGACACAATGGACTTGTAGCAGAATGTGACCAAGTCCAGTAAATCACCAAAGGGCCTAGCGCGAGCTCGACGCACAAGGCCCAGTCCGCCAACACCCAAAGCAGATTGCCAACACTTCACCAGAGTAAGGCAGAGTCCGCAAGCTATACTCACACAGCTGCCCAGACAAACGACCAACTGCCGGACTTCGATACCAGTCCGCGCAGACCTCCACAATAACTAACACCCACTGCAACACTGGAGAGCTCGGCAAAGGCCACAACCGATCTCCAAGGCCAACCCGCAACAACAGACACCGCAGACTCAACCAGTCCGCAAAGCATCCCGCAGATTCAATCTCCAATCCGCCTGGCTACACAAGAGCTTGATAATCTGCAAGGCTGCAGATCTAACAGAGTACCGCCAACAGTCCGCGAACCACAGTCCGCTCAGGCCGCTCTGCTAGAAACTTGACTCCCTTGGCCAAAGACCAACCAGGCCGCACAACAGACCGCTCAGGCCGCACACCAGGCCGCTCAGGCCGCACAGGCTGCTCTTCAACAGCCAAGCTACTAAGACAGCCAAGGTCACCAGGCCACAACAAGCAGTCTGCCCAGGCCGCGAACTCAGACTGCTCAGGCCGCACAGTCCGCCCGGCATGCTCATCACCCACTTCCACTTCACAAATTTCAACAGGTCTCTTCATAGTCAAGAACGTATTGTTGAATAAAATCACGGGCAGCAGGACAAGTCTTGAGTCATTCAACCGTCCTAGTTGGAGTATGTTTTATAGTAAAAACCCATTCACAACTCATACACGTCTGGCCAGGAGGGAGAGGGACAAGATCCCAGGTGTGATTGGCCTAGAGGGTATCCATTTCTTCTTCCATAGCCTCCTAACATCTCTAATGTTGAAGAGCCTCATACAAAGAATTAAGGGTGGAAACCGAAGATAATGAAGTCGCGAAGGTATGAAGAAGTGGAGATAATCGATGCAAAGAAACAAAATTATTGGTGGGTTGAGCTGTAAAAGGAATGTTCAGATTAGCAGAGCACAAAGTGTCATTAGTATAAGGTAGTAGACTCGGGGCATTAGAATGAGGCGGGCGACGAGTGTACGCATGAATTAGAGGAGATTTTTGCGGTTGGAGTGGGAGTGGCGTGGGGAGGAGAGGTGGATGTGGCGAAGTAACGAGAACAACTGGCCGCAAAGGAGATGATAACAGTAGTGGAAGGTGAAGGGGTTGAGAAAGATATGGCTGGTCTTCAATAAAGGTGACATCTATGAATACCATAATCTTCCAATCTTCCAATCAGTGGGAGACTAACATATGTAATCTTTCTGAGTGGAAGAGTACCCGACGAACATATATTTTGTTACACGTGAGACAAACTTATCAATAGACAGACCAAGATTGTGAACATAGCACATGCTGCCAAAGACATGAGGGGTGACTGCAAAGGGAGTTATGGAAGGAAAAAGAAGGTTAAAGGGAGATGCAAAATTGAGAAGAGATGAGGGCAGACGGTTAATGAGGTGATAGGCTGTAGAAACCGCAAAATTCCAACATATGTTTGGAACATTTATTTGAAACATAAGGGTGTGGGCAACCTCAAGAAGGTGTCGATTGTTTCGTTCGACAACATTATTTTATTGGGGAGTATTCACATATGAGGTTTGATGGATAATGACAAACTCAGTACACAAGTCTGTAAATACATGTCCTTTGTATTCATGAGCATTATTGGTGTAGAGAGTTTTAATGATCGTAGAAAATTGGTTTTGAGTCTCAAAGATAAAGGTACAAAATACAAGAGGTAATTTAGATCGATCACAAAGAAAATACAATCATGTCATACAAAAGTAATCATCAATGCAGGTAACGAAGTAACAATAACCAAAACACTACTGTTTTATAGGGTCCCCAAATATCGAAATAAGTTAAAATAAGGGGAGCATCGCTCCAAGTACATTGAGGTGAAAAGGTAGAATGATGGTGTTTATCGTAAATACACGACTCGCATGTGAATTCAGTGAGGGGAAAATCTAGAAGAACTTTTTGGAGGATGCGGAGAGGAGAATGCCCAAGACGCTGATGTCACACGACAAAACTAATAGTGGAGAGAATCGTGGGGTGGGAGTCAAAGATGTAAAGCTTATTGAACCGCTTTCCTTTACCAATGATAGTCTGCGTCCGTCGATCCTGCACAATACAAGAGGTGAAAGAGAAAATCACATAGCAATCAAGATCTTGTGTGAGACGACTAATAGATAGGAGATTGAAAGGAGAGCCCGGAACATGAAGAAATGAGTGAAGAGTGAGGGAGGTGGTAAGGATGACGTTGGCTGATCCAGACTCTAGAGTAGTGTCCCCAGTGGAAATAAAACTTGAGATGCGCAGAGTCCAAGTATCGGGAAGGTTTTGTTGGGGTAATATGATGTGTTGCCCCAGAGTCCATAATCTAAGAGGAAGTGTGGGTAAGACAGAAAACATCCTCATCAGAAATAGACACAAAAAAGTTGAAGGAACAACCAATGAACTCTTGAAAATACTGGAGTTGGGTGTGCAAGGCATCAATGTCAGCACGACCACTGTCTGAAGCACGAACGACAATAGAGGCAGGCAGTACAAGAGGAAGACCGTGCATACAATAACACGTGGCTTTGAGGTGACCATCTCTATAGTAGTAAGTACACTTAAGGTAAGCGCGAGTGTGACAATCATTACCCTGAGAAGGAATGTGACTGGCAGGAGAATATAGGCGAGCCAAAAGAAACGGAGTAGCCTGATCGACCATTGGAGAAGATCCAACCAAGAAGAAACTGCGATCAAGGCATGGAGAGGGTAGATATAGCTGGCAACCAGTAGAAGAAGCCCAACAACAAGAGCAAACGATGGCAGTCTGCCAAGTAGCAACAATAGTCTGAAAATCAATAGTGGTCGTATATGAGAAAGCGACAGATAACTTCACACCATAAAGTTATCTTGTGCGTCAATTAGCTGCATTTTGACTAATTTATTTGAAAAATATTGATTAAAAATATATGTAAACGAACAAATCATTATCTGTGAGAAAATTCATGTATTATTAATGTTTTAACTTATTTTTATGATAAAGAATTATGAAAAAATTAACTTGCGCGGTTGATGTTAAGCATAGAGAGCATGATGCGAAATGTTGCAAAAAATTTACTGGAATTTCGGAGCAGTTTTTGCTGTAAACTGGATAGAAAAAATTTATTGCAACAAATAAAAAAAATTGTTACAATAAATCCGCGAATTTGAATTTCGAAAATCTGAACGTATTAAAAAAACAACAGTTATGGAAATGAAAAGAGACTTCCTTTCAGAATTCCTGGAGTCCATATGAGGCATTTACACTCCTAAATAGAGGGGAAGAATGAAAATAAAGAATCTTTTGTTATTTTAGAGAAGAGAGGAGGTTGCGTCTAGGGTTTTTGAGCTGGAGAACCTGCATTTCAAACACTGAAAAGGGTAGATCTGAATTTTTGACACCATGTACTTAACGTACAACCTTGTATCCGGCGAGTGGGGTTGTCAAGAACCAGACCGGCCGTCCCCCCTTTTCTGAGACTCGGGTGAACACCAAGGGGGGACGGGGCTCAGCAACATCCAGCTCACCCAGGCGAGCCCGACGCATGCCACTCGAGTTCGGCCAACCTCGCGAGCTCGACGTTCGACGAACTGAGCTTGGCGTTTGTCGAACGGGGCTCGACATTCGTCGTCCTCTCGAACTTTTTGTCGACTCCAGATGGCTCGCCGAGTCCTGACAGCTTGGCGGGCTCGCAGCTCGTGAGCAGGGCAGTCCGTGCCCGTGCTCGCCGCCCTTGACGAGTAGAGATTTCTGAGGGCTGCTCGCCCATTGATCTGTGAGGTAATTTTACCATTTTGCCTCCGCTGGAATGCCCATAGCCTTTCAGAATAGCGGAGTTACGTTGTTGGCAGGCCAACCTGGACTGCACATAGCTATTCAGAACAGCGGAGTTAGGCTATTTGCAGGCCGATTTCAAAAATCTATAAGTAGGACCCAAGGGGTACCTCAGAAAGCATGCTTGAAAGTGAGCTGTTAGATCAAGAATACTTTAGAGGGGGGGGGGGTGAATAGAGTATTTGGGGTTTATAAAATTTTTCTTCTGATTTAATCTAGTGCAGGAACAAAATTAAAACAGCAATCTTAACAAACAACCATAGCACAAAAACAAAAGAGAAGAGCAATCCAGACAACACAAGAATTTATAGTGGTTCACATAAACTTGGGTACATCCACTCTTCTACCACCCTGTTAGGAATCCACTCAGATTTTTGATCAGGTGCCTCACCAATGAGCTTTTGATCAGTTGCTCAAAAACCAATCCTCAAGTCTTTTGATCAGGTGACTTGCAACCAGGAATAGCTTTTGAAGGGAGTTATAACCCTTTATACAGTGGGGGCGGGTGAGAGATGATTGTGTCTTCTCTTTCTCAATATACAACTGAGAAGACTGGTGGATATTTGATTTTAGCACAGGCTCCCCCCTGAGATATAGAATGGTTCAGGTAGAAGAAGCCTTGTTGTAGGGTGATAGGCCTTCAGTAGTACAGCCTTGATCAGCAGCTGTTCAGGAACTTCTTTGGTAGATAGTGATGTAGTTGTCCTTTGAAGTATCCTGGAGTGTTGAAGACAGAAGACTCTTGATTTTGATTAGGTGTTCTTGTTCTTCAGATAGCTGATGATCTTCAGGAATATGTCTTCTTATTGTATCAGAATTCTGTGTTGACAGACAGCAGTGAATCTCTTGTTTCAGACCGACTATTTTCTGTATTTGTCGTCTCTCTGTATTGTGTATCTTGTTCTGTCTGTCTACAGGAAGAAGAGAGAAAATCTCTTTTATATTTCCTGTCAAAAATGGTCTTTCGAAATTTTGAAATCCTTCGCAATCAATGCCGACGGCCTTGAGAATAAACGACATTGAATTATTTCCCCAACTGTCCCATGGAAAAACGGCAGGCAATAATCCTGGAGAAGACCACGGTCAATGCTCTGTCTAACGGTTATATTCCAGAGAATATTTGAGCAATAATTACTCAGGAATTATTGCAGTAAGAAGGGGACAGAAGGATGGAAAATAACTAAGTCTGGATTCATCGAGCTGATAACAGATATCGTCGAGCTGAGTTCATAGTTCATCGAGCTGAGTTGCTGAGTTCGTCGACCAGATGACTTCTGTTCGTCGAGCTGAGTTCCAAGATCGTCGAGCAAAGAGCAGAACTTTATTCTTTAGAAACTTTGCCTTTTCTGTATATGGAGTTCGTCGAGCTGATATCTAGTTTCGTCGACTGAAGTTCAGCAAAATATTTCTGGACTTAGAATAATTTCAGATGCTTTTGGGTGAAGGTGTTGAAGTGAAGTATCCAGAATTCGTCGACCTAAGAATTGGTTTCGTCGAGCTGAGGATCAAGTTCGTTGACCAAAGTCTGACTCTGGACTTAGAATAAAGAGGTGTTTTCTGATCTTGAAGTGTTGAAGTATAGTGTCCAAAGTTCGTCGACCTGAGTACCAAGTTCGTCGAGCTCAGCTCAGAGAATTTACTCCGAGATCGTCGATCTGAGCACGACTATCGTCGGCCTGAGTTTGACGAACGTCGAACTCATTTTACTTGGTCTTTAGAAAAACTCTAAGTCTTGAGTCTCTGACAGTTTTGTTGATAGCTGGTCCATGCGATGTTGATTCTAAGGACTTGGCCTAGACTCTAGGATACAACCATGACCCTAGCTATACATTGTGGGCCATATGATCCTAACTTAGTGAACCTAGCTCAAATCTTACTAGGGATCCAACAATCTCCCCCTATTTGGGTGAGATCACTAATTACAGACTCAAATCAAAATTGAAAATCACAAGGCAAGAAAGCATATATCTGGCAGAGATCAATAACACATGCAACAGATATATATATATGTACATAAGCTTTGTTCAGAAATAGAAAGCAGTTATAAGAACATAACAGAAGTAAAGCAGTTCAGAATCACTTCTTTTGTTTCTTCTCTTTGGGCATTACTTCTTTACCTTTATCTTCAGGCTTGGTAAAGACAATTTCTCTGTTTGGATCTGAAGCTTGCACTTTTGTCATGGTCATATCAGCAGCCCCAATAATCTTCAATGATGTGGCTCTGGGGACAACTGCTTTTGGGTGCAACTTCATGTAGTCATCAACATTAAAAAACTTGTTTGCTTTCTCAAACCTCTTAAGCTCTTCTTTCCTGTACTTAGACATTGTGGAATACTCAGAAGGATCCTTTCCTTCAGCTTTGGCCTTGTTAATCATAGAAAGGCCTACAAGTTCTTGGAACCTGATCATTCTAGCTGTATTAGTTGTTTCAGGATCTTTAAAAGGAACAGGAGGAGAATTTGGTCTTTTAGGACTTTCATCTTTCTGATCTGCAGGGAATGATAGCTGTTGTTGATGTTGCTACTGTGGTTGATGCTGCTGCTGTGGTTGATGCAGAAATTCACGTTGCTTGCCTGGAGAGTAATGCCTATGCTGGTTGCTTTCAGAAGAAGATCTCCCTTGATGTATCTGATATGTTTGGAATTGGGTAGATCTTTGGGAAGTCGTGTCTGAAGCACCAACAGCTGGAGGAGGAGGAGGAGGAGGAGGAGGTGGATCTTTTCTGTATTTTTGAGATGGAGGAGGAGAGTATATTCTGCTTCCCTTCCTCTATTTCTGTTCATTTTTGGATAACCACATCCAAGCTGGCATCCCTTTATATGGAGTTATCTTCTAGAGAATATGGTAGGGAGTGTCATTGGCTGGATTTGGCTTAGGAGGAGGAGGAGGAGGAGGAGCTTTTCTCTTTTTAGATACTAGCTTCTTCCTTTTCTTAGCATCCTCATCAGAATCCTCATCATCACTGCTATCCTGTGGATTATCATATAAAGCATCTAGCTTTTTCAGTGTTTCATCAGATATAATGGGTTTCTCAACTTGGGATGGAGCTGGAGTAGATGCTGGAGCTGAAAGAGAAATTTCAAGAGGAGCTGGAGAAATAACTGTGACAGTGCTTTTAACAGCTGCCTTATTCTCTTCTTCAATGTCAGCCCTAATTAACTCATCCAGATCGGGAAAGGGTGAGTCATCCATTACAAAAGTTGGGACTTAAGGGGAAGAGACAATTGGGGAAACAACTTTGGGAAGAGGTGAAGTAGGAACCTCTTGAGAAACAAAGTTGTCCTTAAGCTGCTTAGCCACTTTAGGGCTTATTGGAGAGGTATATGGGATAATAGCCAAAGATGGCTTAGTATACTCTGTTGGAAGGAATCTCAAGTATGCAGTATCAAAAATGCTTAACAAATTAACCAAATCTACTATGTGATTTAAAATGAAATCACCAGCAGTAATTAACTCTTCTGGGACTGCATCTTCCATATCCATGTCAGTCTCAATAAACTGAATTAAATCAATTAAATCTATATTTGTATCTTCTGGAGCAATTAAATCTGTATCTGTATCTTCTGGAGCTAGAGCTGGAGGTTCTGCTGCTGGAACTGATGTTGCTACTGGAGCTGTTGTAGCTTTTTCATCAAGCATCTCCCCCTGCCTGGTTTCAATAATAATTGGAGCCAGGCCCCTAAATGAAGAGGGGGCAGCAGAAAGGGCAGAGATCTGGGCAGATAAAGAGAAAATGGGAGTAGCAAGAGGTGTAATGGCCTCTACTATTAGAGTTTTGAGGAGGGGTGTGATGAAAGTAATGACAGATGAGATGGTGGAGGGATCCAGTGATGAAGTGGCAAATGGAGTTACAGATGGTGGTTGAGGGGAAACAATTGGAGGGATGGTAGATGTTGGTGAGGATGGTGGGATGACATCTTGCATGTGGTCATCCTGGATGGATTGATTTAGATGAGGAGGAGTATTGGGAGGAGATGTCAGGAGATTGAAGGATGGTATGGAGGATAAGTGTGGTGGAAAAGGAGATGAAGGTGGTGTTGGGGCTGGTATATCATTGGGGGATTGGGGTGTTTGAGGTGGAGTGGGTTGATGGTATTCCTGGGTGGGCGAGGAAGGGAAATCAGTAAGGTCTATTGGTGGAGAGGTGGCAGGTAATGTAGCTGTAGTAGGAACATGATCAGAGGGTTGTGGTTGTTGATGTGGTTGAAGTTATTGTTGGAGTTGTGGATGTGGTTGAAGAGAGGGAGTACGAACTATGGGGGGTGATTGTTGTTGAGTTGCTGGAAGGGATGGAGGTGTGGGGATGATCTCTTCAGTAGGGTGGGGAGTGGCTCTAATAGCCCTTGTGCTTTCAGAAGCTGGGGTGGAAGAGGTCGAAGCCTTGGATGGCTTGGATATAGTCCTCTCCCACCTGCCAAATAAGGCACAGGTGAGCCTCTTGCTGGCATTAATGATTATGGTCGGGGAGACCAGTGATTCAGCAACTTTTTCTTTCAAAAAGATCCCTATGATCCTTCCAAAGCACACGTCCTTTTTATTACACTTTTTCTTAATAAGATCAAAAATGATCTGTGCCCAGTTCACCTTCTTCTTGTTAACCACTGCACACATGACCAAAAACTGATGCCTGATAATATAGTCATGTGCAGTGTGCTTGCCTAGCAAGACTTTCCCAACAATATCGGCCAGAAATTTGTATTTTGCAGATAAATGTTTCTTTAACAACTTATTGGGGTTATCTCCAGTATAACCCATCAAACTCAACATCATATCATATTCTTCAGAATCTATTTTCAGTTCTTCTTCTCCATTATCCAAACCAAATATTTCAGTTAATATGGCGGGAGAGAGGGAGAAAGCATTACCCGCAATTGTTCCAATCATTGTATTTTCTTCTGTTGTCGATGATGTATAGACCCATTCTCTTATCTCAGTTCCAGATAATTTTATCCTTGTTGTCATCAAATTTTTCAGTTGCTGCTCTTCCAGAAGTTGCAGAATGGTTAGAAATATCGGATCTGAATGCTGAAATGAATCAAAGTCAACATCAAATCCGGTGTCAAACTTCATCGCAGTCAGGGTTCCTGCTTGAATCGCCATGAAATCACCTGCAAGAGAGAAAAACAGTGATCAAGTGCAAAGGGAACAGAAAGCGCGGGACGGAGGTCGAATAAAACCTAGTTATAAGATTTTCTGGAATATGAATCGACAAACTCCGTTCCACGAAAAAAAAGAAATTCTTCGACCTGAGATCAACGAAATAATTGATAGTGAAATAATTCGTCGAGCTAAGCTGGAAGAGTTGAAGACATTTCGTCGAGCTCCGTTCGACGAAATTTTTCTGAAGTGGATTCGTCGATCTCCGTTCTACGAAAATAACTTCACTCACAGAGAGTTTGTTGACCTTCGTTCGACGAATATCTCCCGAACTTTCCATAGTTCGTCGAGCTCCGGTCGACGAACTCTGGATAATTCGTCGAGTGCAGACATAAACTAAACTAAGTCTTCTCCATTGATCATTCCAAGCTGATTTATAAAGAATAAGTGATTTCTCTCATCTAGAGGTTTGGTGAATATATCAGCTCTTTGTAAATCAGTGTAGATATAGACAAGATTAATTTTGTTTTTGTCTATACACTCTCTAATGAAGTGATGTCTAATGTCTATATGCTTAGTCCTACTATGATGGACTGGATTTTGTGCTATTGCTATAGCACTTGTGTTATCACAAAAGAGAGTTGAATTATTTAAGTTGAGACCATAGTCTAGGAGTTGGTTTTGGATCCACAAAATCTGAGAACAACAACTGTCTGCTCCAATATGTTCTTCTTCAGCAGTTGAGGTGGATACAGAAGACTGTTTCTTGCAAAACCAAGATACCAACCTCATACCAAGGAACTGACAAGTCCTTGAGGTGCTTTTTCTATCAACCCTACACTCAGTAAAGTTAGCATCTGAAAATCCAGTTAAATCAAATCCTGACTCAGCAGGATACCATAAGCCTAGACTAGGACAACCCTTTATATATCTCAAAATTCTTTTTAAGAAAATTATATGAGATTCTTTAGGGTTAACTTGGAACCTAGCACAAAGGCATGTGGCAAACATGATATCAGGTCTGCTTGCTGTTATATATAGTAGGGACCCAACAATGCCCCTATATAATTTCTGATTCACAGGTTTCTCATGTGCATTAGAGTCAATCACAACATTAGTAGCCATAGGTGTTTTCTTTGCTGAAGCATCAGCCATCCCAAACTTCTTTATAAGCTCTTTAGCATACTTAGCTTGAGAGATGAAGATGCCATCAGATAACTGCTTCACTTGGAGACCAATGAAGTAGGAAAGCTCACCCATGCTACTCATTTTAAATTTTGAATGCTTGAGGTCAGAGAACCTCTTGCATAATTTGGAATCAGTAGACCCAAATATGATGTCATCCACATATATTTGCACTAACAATATTTGATCCTTATGATGTCTAGTGAAAAGTGTTCTATCTACTATGCCTCTAATGAATTTATGCTCTATCAAAAAGTTGGCTAGGCTCTCATACCAAGCTCTTGGAGCTTGCTTGATACCATAAAGAGCTTTATGCAATTTGAAAACATGATAAGGGTGAATTGGAGAGACAAAACCTGGAGGTTGTTCAACATAAACTTCTTCTTTAAGTACTCCATTCAGGAATGCACTCTTCACATCCATCTGATACACCTTGAATCTCTTGTAGGCTGCATAGGCCATGAATATTCTGATTGCCTCCAACCTTGCCACAGGTGCAAAGGTTTGGTCATAATTTATTCCTTTTTCTTGCATGTATCCTTGAGCAACAAGCCTTGCCTTGTTCCTCACTATTGTACCTTGGGCATCCAATTTTTTTCTGTATACCCATTTAGTTTCAATGACTGGATGGATAGTCTTGGGGTCTTGGAACCAAATCCCAAACTCTACATCTCTCAAATTGATTTAATTCCTCCTGCATTGCAATGATCCAGTGGGGATCTTGCTCAGCATCATGGATGGATAGAGGTTCAACCTGAGAGAGAAAACAAACATGCATCAAATCTTGGTTGAGTTGATGCCTGATCTGTACACCTGCTGATATGTCTCCAATCACTTGAGATATGAGGCGATCCCTTAGTGTTACAAGATCAGTGGGTGGAGTTGGTTTTGCAACAGCATTAGAAACTAATTCCTCTTGTGGAATTATGTTTACTGTTGGGGGAATATTAATCCCTTCAGTGCCTTTAGATTCACTATCTTCATTGACTTATGGAGAAGGATGTGTTGGAACCTCTTGGGTAAGGTTTAGTCCATCCAAATTCTCATACAAGTGAGGTACCTGCAAATTGCTTTTAGTAGAAATCTCTTTCTCCTTGCAAGACATGTTAGCTTCATCAAATGTAACATGAATAGACTCTTCAATTTTTAGAGATGATATGTTAAAAACCCTATAGGCTTTGCTTACTTGGGAATATCGTAGAAAAATTCTCTCTTCAGCCTTAGCCTCAAACTTTCTAATGTATCTTTTGTTATTGTTGTGGATATAACATATAAATCCAAATACTTTAAAATAGTTGATTTTATGTTTCTTCCCTTTAAGTAATTCATAGTGAGTCATATTCTTTAGTTTATGAATTAAACTCCTGTTCAGGACATAATTTGATGTGCTCACAGCCTCTGCACAAAAGGTTAGGGGCATGTAAGCATCTGCAAGCAATGTACCTGCAGCTTCAATGAGTGCCCTATTTTTCCTTTCAGCTACCCCATTTTGTTGAGGAGTTCTAGGAGCTGAGAAGCAATGACTGATAAGTTCCTTCTCACAGAACCCATGCATAAGAAGAGACTCAAACTCTGTGCCATGATCACTTCTGATCAATGCAACATGAGTAGAGAACTCAATCTGTATGGTCCTGAGAAAATCTGTAAGAGCCTTGAATGTATCTGACTTAGATCTCAGAAAGGATACCCAAGTGAACCTTAAGAAGTCATCCACAATAACTAAGGTATAGGATTTCCCTCCTAGGCTTTGTACAGCAATGGGTCCAAAGAGATCCATATGTAGCAAATACAAAATCCTACGTGAATCACTTTTGTTAACAGATTTAAAACTAGATTTAGTTTGCTTGCCTAGTTGATAAGCACTGCAAAGGCCTTTCTTCTTGTAGGGACCAGAAGGTAGACCTCTAACAAGGTTGTCTTTTGATAGCCTAACAATATTTTTCAAGTTTACATGACCTAGCCTTTTATGCCATAAATCATTCTGATTACTAGTTATATTAAGTAAACAGATATCAGAAGTGGCAGAAAGAAAATTAACTAAGTATATGTTACCCGGTCTATTCCCAATTAAAATAGTTTGGTTTTCTTTATTAGAAATAATGCAAGAATATGAGTTGAAGTGTACCTAATAACCTTCATCACATAACTGACTTATGGAGATGAGATTATGCTTGAGTCCTCTGACATAAGTTACTTTCTTGAAAGTAACTGCTCCAATCTTCCCTTCTCCAAAGCCTTCTGACTGGCCACATTTGGAATCCCCAAAGATAACCTTTGGCCCCAGCTTGAACTTGTAGTTGTGTAAGATGTCCTTGCTGCCAGTCATGTGTTTGGAGCACCCACTGTCCAGGTACCATGTTTGATTATTTGTTGGACAGCTCTTCACCTGCAGTGAAATACAATTAATTGTTCTTGACCCAGGTTACCTTGGGTCCTTTATTTTGTTGGTATGAGAAGCTAGATATAACAGAAAATTCTGGTTGAGATTTGTATCCTAAAGGGTGATATCTTCTAGGTGGTATAACCAAATCAGCTACATGATTAAAAGGTTTCCTTGAATTATTTGTGTTGTTGTTGAAATTATAATTTCTGTTAAGTATTTCTGGGTTCGACAAATTTCTGTGAGTTCGTCGACCAGAGTTCGACGAATTGGGTTGAGATCATCGATCTCTGCCCAGAGAATGAACATATTCATTCTTTATGCCCCACGTTCGTCGACCTCTACTCGACGAAACATACAGAGTTCGTCGATCGCAATTAGACGAATAATTATAACTATAGTTTTCGTTCAGAGTTCGTCGATCTGGGTTCGACGAACTGACTGCATTTCGTTGATCTAAGTTCGACAAATTCTGCTGAACCTTGTTTTTACTTAAGGTTTTCTGATTTTTGGTTTTCAGACCTATTGATTTGGGAACATTTTCTATTGTTTGTTTATGGTTTATTTTCTCTTTCCCCTTAGCAGAAACAAATTTGATTGGGGTTGTCAGTATGTTTTTCTTGAGGAGGGGGGGGCAAACTTGATGAAGCACCCAAGCCTAACTTGCCATTGATTCTGGCATTTACAGTAATTGTGATGTCCATCAGCTTGAGGCTTCTTCCATTAAGAGTTTCCTCAAGTTATTTAGCCTCACAATGCTCAGTCTTTAACATTATTATTTGTTCATTAGCTAAGGTTAATTCATCTTTTAACCTATTGTTTTCAGAGTTGACATTCTCTAGGTTTCCTAATTTTTCCCTAAGAGTATTAATCTCCTTTTCTGAGTTTATTAAGTCTATACACATTGTTTTAAATTCAAATTTAAAAGAATCAGAACTGTAATCAAAAGAAGACAATACCTTGTCAGCTTCAGAATCTGAAACTGCTTCATTGTCTGAGTCCTCTTCTTCTGAATGGCTCCTGTAAGCATCAATTGCCATGAGGCAAACCTCCTTGGCCCTTGCCTCTTCCTCATCTTCACTAGAGCTAGAAGATGTTGATTCTTCTTTAGTCTCACTCCAGGTTTCAGCCACAAAACCCTTCTCCTTCTTCTTGTATTTGCTGGAAGAAGGTTTGCTGTTGTGCTGTCTCCTGGTATCTTTCTCTCTTCTCTTTTCTTTTTTCTGATTCTCTGGACACTCAGAGATGAAGTGTCCAGCTTTCCTGCAACTAAAGCATACCACTTCTTTAGTTGGTGTTTTACCATACCTTGGTTTGTCATCCTGTCTAGATGACTTCCTCCTGAAATCTTTTCTTGCCAACTTGTAGAATCTTTTGGCAAAAAGACTCATGAGTTCTTCATTTGTTGAGAGAGTCACTGTCTCTTCAGCTGCCTTGAAAGAAATGCTATGCTTTTTTCTTGCTAGAGGGGGTGTTCTCTGCTCAGCTGCCTCCCTGGATTTAATCAGCTATTTATAGGACTTAAGTTTGCCTAATAGAGATTCAGTGGATATCTCATTTAGGCTTCTGGCTTCTAGCTTCTTTGACAGGCCAGATCCTTGAATCTCATGAGCTTGGTAAGCACATTAGGATCTTGTCATTCACCTCAGTGAGGGTGATGTCCTTGTCCAAGGTTTTTAGCTCATTGATGATTGAGCTTAACCTATTATACATTTCAACTACTGACTCAGCTTCCTATTTCTTGAAATTCTCATATAAGGATATGAGGTTGGATCTCCTATCCTTTCTTTCATCTGCTGATCCAGCCACCATTTGGTTTAGGGAATCCTAGATGGCTTTGGCTGAAGTGCATTCAGCAACCTTTTGGAAGATATCATCTGACATAGTCTGTGCCAGTATGTTCATTGTCTTGGCTTCAGCAACCTTGGCATTCTTTTGAGCCTCAGTCCACTCAGGTGGTGGAACTGCATTTGTGCTTGAGGTTGCTGTAGATGTAGAAGCAGTGGATTGAGGAGGACCTGTCAAGATGAAATTGTAGATATCTTCATCAATAGAGTTCATATATAATTTGATTCTTGCCTTCTAGATGGCAAACCTATTTAGGTTGCAAAATGGAGGTCTGGTGCTTGCATAGTCTTTGTTCTGTATCATTGCTGTGTATATAATCTAAATAAAAATAAAGATAAAAAGATGAAATCTGATCTAACATAGGATCTTTGGTTCAAGGGTTAGCTTGTGTACACCAAGGAATCCAAGCTCTGATACCAATTGAAAGTGAGCTGTTAGATCAGGAATACTCTAGAGGGGGGGTGAATATAGTATTCAGGGTTTATAAAATTTTTCTTCTGATTTAATATAGTGCAGGAACAAAATTAAAACAGCAATCCTCATAAACAGCCACAACAAAAAAACAAAAGAGAAGAGCAATCCAGACAACACAAGAATTTATAGTGGTTCCCCTAAACTTTGGTACATTCACTCTTCTACCACCCTGGTAGGAATCCACTCAAATTTTTGATCAGGTGTCTGACACCAACGAGCTTTTGATCAGATGCTCAAAAACCAATCCTCAAGTCTTTTGATCAGGTAACTTGCAACCAGGAATAACTTTTGAAGGGAGTTATAACCCTTTATATAGTGGGGGGGGGGTAAGAGATGATTGTGTCTTCTCTTTCTCAATATACAACTGAGAAGACTGGTGGATATTTGATTTTAGCACAGGCTCCCCCTGAGATATAGAATGGTTCAGGTAGAAGAAGCCTTGCTGTAGGGTGATAGGCCTTCAGTAGTACAACCTTGATCAACAGCTGTTCAGGAACTTCTTTGACAGATAGTGATGTAGTTGTCCTTTGAAGTATCCTGGAGTGTTGAAGACAGAAGAATCTTGATTTTGATTAGGTGTTCTTCTTCTTCAGATAGCTGATGATCTTCAAGAATATGGCTTCTTGTTATATCAGAATTATGTGTTGACAGACAGCAGTGAATCTCTTGTTTCAGACTGACTATTTTCTGTACCTGTCATCTCTCTATATTGTGTATCTTGTTCTGTCTGTCTAGAGGAAGAAGAGTGAAAATCTCTTTTATATTTCCTGTCAAAAATGGTCTTTCGAAATTTTGAAATCCTCCGCAATCAATGCTAACGGCCTTGATAATAAACGACATTGAATTATTTCTCCAACTATCCCATGGAAAAACGGCAGACAATAATCCTGGAGAAGACCATGATCAATGCTCTGTCTAACGGTTATATTCCAGAGAATATTTGATCATTAATTACTCAGGAATTATTGCAGTAAGAAGGGGGCATAAGGATGAAAAATAACTAAGTCTGGATTCGTCGAACTGATAACAGATATCGTCGAGCTGAGTTCACAGTTCGTCGAGCTGAGTTGCTGAGTTCGTCGACCAGATGACTTCTGTTCGTTGAGCTGAGTTCCAAGAGCGTCGAGCAGAGAGCAGAACTATATTCTCTAGAAACTTTGCCTTTTCTGTGTATGGAGTTCGTCGAGCTGATATCAGGTTTCGTCGACTGAAGTTCAGCAAAATATTTCTGGACTTAGAATAATTTCAGATGCTTCTGGATGAAGGTGTTGAAGTGAAGTATCCAGAATTCGTCGACCTAAGAATTGGTTTCGTAGAGCTGAGGATCAAGTTCGTCGACCAAAGTCTGACTCTGGACTTAGAATAAAGAGATGTTTTCTGATCTTGAAGTGTTGAAGTATAGTGTCCAAAGTTCGTCGACCTGAGTACCAAGTTCGTCGAGCTCAACTCAGAGAATTTACTCTGAGATCGTCGAGCTGAGCATGACTATCGTCGACCTGAGTTCGACGAACGTCGAACTCATTTTACTTGGTCTTTAGAAAAACTCTAAGTCTTGTGTCTCTGACAGTCTTGTTGATAGCTGGTCCATGTGATGTTGATTCTAAGGACTTGGCCTAGACTCTAGGACACAATCATGACCCTGGCTATACATTGTGGGTCATATGATCCTAACTTAGTGAACCTAGCCCAAATCTTACTAGGGATCCAACAATGCTTCTTGTGCTCACTTGTTCCCTGATCTTCTAAGCGCTTTTTGAGGTTACCTTAGCTTGGCCTTTGGCTAAGGAGGGGAAGCGCTCTAAGATCTTCCGGGTGTGTGGTGGGTCCTCCACGCCAAGCCCTTGGGTCAGTTCTTCTTTGCTTCCTTTGTTATTTTGCTTGTAGTAGAGAAGTAGGTGCGTGATCACCCCTTCCCCAAGGGTGAACTCCACCAGAGAGCGAGTTTTCGGTTTCAACATTTTGGTGCGGATAGCGTGGAGAGTGGTCAGTACAGAAAATCTTCAGCGAGCTCAATGACAGGAAGACAAGGATCTGACAGGTCGGACTCGCCGCCCCCTCTACCTCTGGCCACGGTGGGAATGTTCGAAGACTTCAGGAACGAGGTACTCGGCCTCGCCAAGTTCGCACTCGGCGCGCGGGCCGAGTGCTCGATCCCAGTTGCCCAGATCGTTGTCGTACCCTCTCTGGGCGAGGATGCCCCCGGCTGGCGAGCTGGGAAGGAGGTCGCCGAGGAAGGAAGGGGATACGAGCTGCCCGGGCGCGTGCTCCTCCCCGGCATGACAAGCGGAGGCCGGATCGGTAAGTTGGGGCCACGATATGCGCCAGCTCGCCCAGTAGGGGGAGGTGGCCACTTTAGCGAGTTGGTTTCTTCTGCCCCGGTTCCAAAGGGGTTCAGGGAACCCGAAATGTCCTACTACACAGGGAAGGGGGATCCGGTCCAACACGTCCAATGGTTCGAGGACGTGGTTTCGATCCGGCAGATGTCGGATGGCTTCAAGTGTCGACTCATCGCCATCACCCTCAAGGAGAAGGCGAGGGAGTGGTTTCACCATCTGCCAGCCAGCTCCATCTACTGCTTCGAGGACCTACTCCGGGGGTTCATGTTGAGGTTCACCACCTCGAAGAGGAGGAAGAAGGAGTCGGAGTCCCTATTCCACATCAAGCAGGGGGTGAATGAGACCTTGGGGAGTTATGTTGACCGGTTCCAGGAAGAGGTCACCCAGGTCGAGGAAATGCCAGGCCATAGTCTGACGATGGATTTTACCCTAGGGCTGCAACAGGGTTTCTTCAAGATGGAGCTGAAGAGAGTCCCCCCCCCCCCTCCTATGAGGAGCTGATGGAGAGTGTGGCAAGAGAAGTCGACGGGGAGGCGTCGAATCCGGAGTTTGTCCAGAAGCTGGCCAGGTGGGCCATGAAGGAAGAGAAGGAGTCGAGAGGCGACAGGGTGCAGGAGGAGAGGAGAGCCGAACCTCGGCAAATGGAGCAGGGGCAGCTCCAGGGGCAGCAACAGCCCAGGTGGGGGCGACAGGAGCCGGACCGTCGATTGGGCTAGAGGCCCGAGTGGCAAGACCAGGGGCCACAGAGTGGATACCCGGGAAGGGACCACCACCAGGGGGGCCAGGATCAATTCCACCCCCCGAGTTGGAGGCAGACACAAAGACCTCCCCTCCCCAATCAAGATCAGGCTATGACCATAGCCATGTGGGAGAGGAGGAGAGCGGCGCGGAGAAGGATAAGAGAAGTCAGGGTGGAGCTGTCTTACTGCGTCTTCCACCAAGAGAAAGGGCACGCCACGACCATGTGCCCGGAGTTCCTCGAGATGACAGGAAACATGGAGCAACAGCAGCAACAGGGGTGCTAGGAGGTGAGGATTGAGGAGGTCCTGCCTCGGGTGGAGGAGGATCGATGTGAAGACCAGGTGGATATCGGGACCCAAGGAGGGATAAGAGTGATCCATGGGGGGTGGGGGTTGAGGCTTCTCGGAGGGTGAGCCTCTACACCATGTATCGTCGGAGCGTTGGCTCCACGTCCCAGACCCCACCCCCGGAGGAGAAGATTACCTTCTCAAGGGGTGACATGCCGGATCATGAGGATCCCTTTTGCGATGCGCTGGTTATCCAGACAGCCATCAAAAATTTCACCGTCTCCCAGATCCTCATCGACAACGGAAGCTCCGTCAACGTCATCTTTAAGAAGGCGTTCGACGCAATGAAGGTGGAAGCGAAGAGAGTGTTGGCCTCGTATGGGCCCTTGTTTGGGTTTTCGAGGGAGAGGAAGGAGGTAGAAGGAGGAGTGGGGCTCCATGTCACCCTAGGGGGGGGGGCAGTCCCGGAACTACAGGTTTGTCATCGTGGATACCCCCGGCAGCTACAACGCCATCTTCGGGAGGCCCCTCATCAGTGCCTTCCGCTGCGTTCCCTCGTCATTCCACCAATGCTTGAAGTTTAATGCCAAGGGGATCCAGGTCTGGGTCTGGGGTGACCCCAAAGTGGCGCTGCAATGCTACATCACCGTCGTGAACTCCATCTCTTGGTAGGAGGGAGCCGAGGAGATGGAGCAGAGGATGGAGGAGGCGCAGTAGGAGGCTGGCAGGGAGGAGATGGAGGTGGAGAGCTGCACCAAGGTAGAAGTGGCAGGAGGAGACTGAGAGTTGGCCGAGGCAATGGCCGTGGAGGAAGAGGTGGAGATGGAGGTTCTCGTCCCCGAGTATTGGGACATCGGAGAATGTGGGGAGCAGTCCAGGCTGGAGGCTGCAGAAGAGGTGGTGGAGCTGGAAGTTCTCACCCTTGGAGGCAGGGTGGAGAAGGTTCGCGTGAGCGGAGGGCTGACCCTAGAGGCTCAAGGAAGGATGCTGGCATACATCTAGAAGAACATGGACATCTTCGCATGGAGGCGTCACGGAGATGTCGGGGGTTGATGTGGATGTGGCTTGCCACCGCCTCAACCTGGACCCGGGAGCACGACCCGTCCAGCAGAAGAAGATGTCCATCGCGGACAAGCTGGTCGAGCCCATCAGAGAGGAGGTGGCAAAACTTCTCAAGACCGGCTTCGTATCCGAAATCCGATACCACGACTGGGTATCTAATGTAGCCATGGTTAAAAAAGGAGACGGTCAATGGCGTATGTGTATCAACTTTTCTTTGCTTAATAAATCGTGCCCCAAGGACTATTATCCCTTGTCTCAGATCGACGAGCTGATTGATTCAGCCGTCGGTTTCTCTATAATGAGCTTTGTAGATGCGTTTTCAGGTTACCACCAAATCAGGATGCACCCCCGGACGTCAAGGACGTCTCATTCATCACAGGAGATGGGTGCTACTGCTATAAAATGATGTCATTTGGGCTGAAGAACACATGGGCGACCTACCAAAAGATGATGGACAGGGTCTTCAGGGAACAGAAGGGGAGTGTTGGGTACATTGGTTTAAATGTACCTGATTTGAAGAAGCCTCACCCAACTCAATGATATACATCAAAATATATTTGATGTGTTTTGAGTTTACTTGTGCAGGTTAAGTATTTACAGGAAAGAAGGAAAAGTTTCTAAGTCCATGTGTCGACACCCAGAGGGAAAGTGTCGACACTTAAGAAGACTTGTGTCGACACCCAGGCAAGCAGTGTCGACACTTGGAGTCATTGTGTCGACACCAGAGATGTAGAGTCGACACCAGACAGAAAGAGTCGACACATGGAGCTGTGTCGACACTCAGTGAAGAAAAGTGAAGTGAAGCAGTGTCGACACTTAGCAGTTGTGTCGACACCCTGAAGAACTGTGTCTACATCAGAAAGTATCGACACTTGGAGGCTGTGTCGACACTCAGCAAAAGTCAGCAGAGACTAAGTATAAGTGTCGACACCCAGAACAATGTGTCGACACACAACAGATGAGTCAACACTTGAAGTAAGTGTCGACACCCAGAACAATGTGTCGACACTCAGCTGAAGACTCAACACATGAAGAAGTGTCGACACAAGGAGCTGTGTCGACACTTAGCAAAGTTCAAAAATATTCTAAGTACAAGTGTCGACACTAAGGTGATGTGTCGACACTCAGCCAGAGTCTCAACAGAAGAAGAATGTGTCGACACAAGGAGCTGTGTCGACACTCAGCAAGTATCAACACTGAAGACATGTGTCAACACCAAGAAGCAGTGTCGACACTGACAAGTTCAACACATAAAGATGTGTCGACATAAAGGAGATGTGTCGACACTTACAAGAATTCAGCAATATACTGAAGTACAAGTACTTGTGTCGACACTCAATATCAGTGTCGACACATGAAGAAGAAGCAGTGTCGAGATATAAAATCTACAACACAAGGAGTTGTGTCGACACCTTGTAGGCTAGTGTCGACACTTAGACAACTTGTGTCGACACTTGGTCTATAAGTGTCGACACTTAAAGACAGACAGTCTCGACACTATCAGACAGTTACAGAATTTTCAAGAAATGACTGGATGACTTGACAGCTGCCTTTCCAGCCGGTCTACTGCACCTGTCAGAGTTGTCAGAAATCAGTTATGAACCGGTCCAGCCGGTTACCATGAAGAAGGCCTATAAATAGGCCTATACTGTCTACAGAAAAGGTTGTTGATTGAACACAAGTTCAGATTATTAATCAAGTACTTAACAAAGAAGAAAATCTAGCTATTCCTTGAAGAATCTAGTGAAGATCTAAGAAGTTGGAGAGAGAGAGCTTCAACCAAGAAGTCAGCCATTGGAACCAGGCTGAGAAGAAGGGTTCAGATTTGTTCTGAATCTTAAGTAGCAGAGATCAAGGATCAACTGTAGAGGAGATCAATCTTATTGAGTTCTACATTCAAGAAGCTTTGAAGAAAGCCAAGTCAGATTGATTTCAGCTGAGTTCTTCCAAGAACTCATCAAGAAACTCACAACTCTTCTCTCTTGTTCCTTAGTTGATTGAGTATATATTTTGTATTCAATTTATCTTGTAGGATCCTTAGGGATCTGAGTCTTTGTAAGCCTGTAATTATAAAGGCTGAGTGTAGGGCTTGAGTGCCTGAGTGTAGGAGATTTGAATCTCTGAGTGTAGGCCTATTGTGGCTGAGTGTAGGCCTTGGTGGCTGAGTGTAGGCTTTGTGAAGAAGCTGAGTTGTAGGGCCTTGGGCCTGAGGTGTAGGAACCTGTGTTGTGGGTTCTGAGTGTAAGATCTGAGGATCTGAGATAGTGGAGAAGTTGGGCCGAATCTAGTACACTGCTAGATAGGCGAAGGGGGAAAGTGGATGTACCCAAACCTTGGGGAACCACTATAAAACTGTGTGTCTACTGTGTGCTGTGGAATTCTGTGATTGCTGAATGTGTGCTGTGATAAGTAGATAGAATTCTGTGTTAGATTCTGTATTCTGCCTTAAAAAGTTAAAAAGATTCAAGTCACCTATTCACCCCCCCCTCTAGGTGTTTAGGGACAATATCTTTCAAGTGGTATCAGAGCCAGGTTACTCAAAAAGGGACATAACTGTCTGAGTAGATCCTGTTGGCAGATTCAGTCTAAGTCACATTACAGAATCAAGAAAATCAAGAACCATGGGTTCCAGTGAGAATCACAAGGAATTGGGATCCATGAAGCTACCTATATGTAGGAAAGAGATCTTTGGTATCTGGAAGGAAAGGGTGAGACTGTTTATGGAAGCCTCAGACCCTAGGATTTATATCACAGTGAAAGAAGGGCCATATGTGCTCATGAAGGTGTCAGTCTTAGATGCAAATTAGAGAACACCTAAGGATTTCTCTGAAATGACAAAGGATGAAATTGTTCTAGCCACTATGGATAAGAGGGCTCAAAACATTATTGTGAGTGCCATAGATGATGCAACTTTTCAGAATTTGATACACTGTAAGACAGCTAAAGAAATGTGGGATAATCTTATTGTGTACATGGAGGGTTCTGAAGTAGTGAGGCAAGACAGAAAATCCTTGCTAAACCAAGAATATGAAAGTTTTAGACAAGGTAAGGCTGATAGCATAACTGAGTGCTATAAGAAGTTCTACAGGATTGTGAATGAGCTCATGTCCTATGGCAGAGAGTTCAGTAATTATGAACTCAATGATAAGTTTCTAAGGTCCCTAACAAAATATTGGGACACCAAGATCTGTGCCATTAGGGAAATGACAAAGTTAGCAGAAATTCCTCCACCAACACTGTTTGGCAAACTGCTGTCCTATGAAATGCAGTTAATGGTGAGGAAAGAAGAGGAGAAATCAACAAGAAGTGAACATAAAGAAAGGACAGTGGCCTTCAAAATAGAATCCCTCAGAAAGTACAGAAGTAAGTCACCTACTCCACCTCTAATAGCAGCTGAAACTGAGTCAGATGAGTCAGCCAGCAGAAAATCTGAAAGCAGTGAAAGTGATGAGGACTTTGCTGCCTTCACAAGACATTTTCAGAAGTTCTTAAAGAAGAAACAATGGAGGACAAGACCATCTACTTCACAGGGTAAAGAAGACTATTATCAGAATAAAAAGTCTTCAAAGAAAGACAGGAAAAAGACTAAGTCTGGCAAAGCAACTCTTTCAAAAATTGTACGCTATTGCTGTAACAGATAAGGACATGTGATAGTAGATTGTCCAGAGAAAAGAAAGGAGTCTAATGATAAGAAAAAGACTCAATACAAGGGCAAGAAGGAAAAGTCCTTTGTTGCCAAAAAGGATAAGAGCCTGTCAGATTTATCTTCATCAGAAACTGAGTCAGATGCAGAAGCATATATAGGACTGTTTGCAGAGGAAGAAGAAGAGTTCATTCAGATCATGAACTCTATATATGAACACGAAGACAGTCAATGCCAAGGACTAATGGCATTGATAGAAAGTGACAAAATTCTGGAGCAGCCAGGACCTAGTAAGGTACAACATTGTTCTTTCAGTTTAATTTCTTGTGCTAGTACAGAATCAGATTCATCATCATCAAGTGATGAGAGTGCATCTGAGTCTGAAGAGGATATTCATCAGTTGATAGATGAATATAAAGTTCTGTTGCAAGCTTATAAGAAGAGTAAGTCCCTAGCCAAAAGTCAGGCAAAGGAAATTGCTAATCTCAAAGCTGCTGCAACTGATTTTGAGAAGTTGTTTGATCAAAAGCTTAATGAGATAGCCAGACTGAAGCACATAACTGTGATTCAGATGGGGACTATATCATTTAAGAATGATCAAATCAAGAGTCTGGAGATTAGTCTTCAGAAGGAGAAAGACTTAGTTGCTAGGTTTTCTAAACCAAAGTCTGTTCTACCTATAATTGATGAATTTGTTCATCAAAAAGGTAAAGCTGGACTGTGGTTTTCAAAATCTGCTAGGACTGTTCAGTCCAAGTCCAAGTCCAAGGGCAAAGCTCCAACTCTCAACAAGTCAGCTGTAGATAAAACATCAAAGACAGTACCTAAGCAAAAGTACAATAAGTTTGAGTGTTGGTGCTGTGGCAAGGTAGACCACTTTGCAATGGACTGTTGGCACAATGTTAGTGCCAAAGTGAGTAGCAAACTGCCTGTTGGAAAGCCTGCAGGTAGCTTTGTTAGGATGCAAACTAACCAGTACCAAGGACCCAAGAATTCTTTGGGTTCTAAGGTTTACTAATCTGTTTTGCAGGTGAGTCCAAGTGGCCATGCCCCTATATGGTACTTGGACAGTGGATGTTCCAGACACATGACTGGAACAAGGGGTTTACTGAAGGACTACACACCTATAAAGGATGGTCCAAAAGTCACCTTTGGTGGATCTGAAAAGGGGATCATCAAGGGTTTTGGTAACATATCTAACTCCTATATTACAATTACTCAAGTGGCCTATGTTAAAGGTTTGAAACATAACCTTATTAGTATAAGTCAATTGAGTGATGTAGGATATGACATCTCATTTGTAAAAGATGGATGTCATATCAGGAGGTCAAATGATCAAGAGATCATTTTGACTGGTTATAGAAAAAGGAATGTCTACTGTCTAGACATTATGGTTAAGAACAATGGTTCTCCAGTATGTCTTGTAGCTGATGAGACAGTCTCTCATTGTGTCAAATGGCACAAGAGGCTTGCACATCTAAACTACAAGACAATTGGTAAACTCTTTAGCAAAGAGTTAGTGAGGAATGTTCCTCAAGTTAAGTGTATTAAAGATGATATTTGCTCAGCTTGTCAAAAGGGCAAGCAGACCAGATCCACCTTTAGAAGCATTGAAAACAAAGATGCTGTGAGGTGTTTATACCTCATGCATATGGATCTCTTTGGTCCAATGCCAGTTCACAGCCTGGGTAGGAAGGTCTATACCTTTGTAGTTGTAGATGACTACTCAAGGTTTTCCTGGGTGTTCTTCCTTAGACAGAAATCTGAAACACCCAGTGTCTTCTATAGCTTTGTTAGACAAATTCAAAATGAACTAAATAGTACAGTGGTCAAAATAAGAAGTGACCATGGTACTGAATTTCAGTCTGATAGCATGACAAAACTATGTGAAGAATTTGGGATATTTCAAAAGTTTTCTTCACCAAGAACACCTCAGCAAAATGGCATTGCTGAGAGGAAGAATAGAACCTTGATTGAGGCTGGTAGGACCCTATTAAGTGATACATCACTACCAGAATATTTCTGGGCTGAAGCAGTTAATACTGCATGCCATATTATTAATAGGGCTACCATTACTAAAAGCCTCAACAAGACCCCCTATGAGATTGTGAAAGGCAGGAAACCAAACATATCCTACTTCAGGATCTTTGGTTGTAAGTGCTTTATACTTAACAATGAAAAGTCTTACTTGACTAAGTTTGCTGCCAATTCCCAAGAGGGAATTTTTGTTGGGTATAGCAACAATAGTAAGGCTTAAAGAGTCTACAACTTGTCTACTCAAGTTGTAGAGGAGTCTGTATATGTAGTATTTGATGAAACTAGACTTATTAATAATGAGTTGTCTAGTAGTATATGCAGCCCCACATGTATAACTAAGAAGATGGACAAGCTCACTATTGAAGAAAAACCTACTGCAAGCCAACAAGTAGCAGATAGTGGCTGCTGTCCAGGGGGAGTACTACATGTACCTGATGCAGAAGAAGTACAAGGAGTACAGCATGATGAAGAAGTTGAAGAAGTTCAACCTGAAGTCAGGATGCCTCCAGCCAATAGGCATCTTAGAGATCATCCAGCAGAACAAATCATTGGTGATCCAAGACAAGGGGTACAAACAAGGAGCAGAAATCTGAATGTAGCAATCTACTCCAGTTTTCTATCCCAAGTAGAGCCAAAGAAGTTTGAAGAAGCCATCCTAGACCCTCATTGGATTGAGACAATGCAAGAAGAACTCAATCAGTTCAAGAGATGCAAGGTCTGGGAGCTTGTTCCTAAACCAAAAGACCACAATATAATTGGGACCAAGTGGATCTATAGGAACAAAATGGATGAGCATGGAGTCATCATTAAGAACAAAGCAAGATTAGTTGCTAAAGGATATAGGCAGGAAGAAGGTATTGACTTTGATCAAACCTTTGCTCCAGTAGCCAGACTGGAAGCCATAAGGATGTTCCTGGCCTATGCAACTTTTCAAGGATTTAAAGTTTACCAAATGGATGTCAAGTCAGCATTTCTGAATGGTAATCTAAAAGAGGAAGTCTATGTGGAACAGCCATCAGGTTTTGTTGATTCAACTCTACCTAATCATGTCATAGACTTAGGAAAGCATTGTATGGGTTAAAGCAAGACCCTAGGGCTTGGTATGAAACTCTGTCTAGTTTCCTCATTGAGAATAAGTTCACAAGGGGGAAAATAGACAAGACTCTATTCCTTAGGGAATCTAGAGGCAAAGTAATACTAGTCCAAATACATGTAGATGACATTATATTTGGGTCTACTGAAAGTAGCCTTTGGAAAAAGTTTGCAAAACTAATGCAAGGTCAATTTGAGATGAGTAGTATGGGAGAGCTAAAGTTCTTCTTGGGTCTCCAAGTAAGACAGACTGAGAATGGTTTATCCATATGTCAGTCTAAGTTCACCCTAGAACTCATAAGGAAGTATGGTATGGATTCATCCAGTACCATGAAAACTCTTATGGGGTCAAGTATGTCTCTTAGCAAGGATGATGCAGGGAAACCTGTAGATGAGTCTTTGTATAGAGGGATAGTTGGCTCCATATTATATCTGACTGCAAGTAGACCAGATATCATGTATGCTACATGTGTCTGTGCAAGGTATCAAGCATGCCCTAAGGAGTCTCATTTGACTGCAGTCAAAAGGATATTGAGATATCTAAAGGGCACTCCTTATCTAGGCCTCTGGTACCCTAGGAATGGAGATTTTGAACTAACAGGTTATTCAGATGCAGACTTTGCAGGATGCAAAGAAGACAAAAAAAGCACAACTGGAACCTGTCAATTCCTAGGTGGGAGACTGATTTCATGGAGTAGCAAGAAGCAAACTAGTGTGGCTATCTCCACTGCAGAATCAGAATATGTGGCTGTAGGAAGTTGCTGTGCTCAACTTCTATGGATACAACATCAACTTGAGGACTATGTAATTCAGGTAAGTAGAACTCCACTCTTTTGTGATTCTACAAGTGCTATATCAATTGCACATAATCCTGTTTCTCATAGTAGAACTAAACATATTGAAATAAAATATCATTTTCTTAGGGAGCATGTAGAGAAAGAAGATATTTTACTAGAATATGTTAGAACAGATAATCAACTAGCTGATATGTATACTAAGCCCCTAGAAGAAACTAAGTTCAATAGGTTTAAAATTGAACTAGGTATGATAAACTTAGAATAAGTTTATAGAAATGGCTAAGTCAAAAGGTGTGGACACACAGAGATATCTGTGTCGACACAAAAAAGTGGTGTCGACACTTCGAAAAAGGTGTAGGACACATCTAGGAAGTTGGTGTCGACACTTCAGTAAATTTGTGTCGACACATGACAGTAGGTGTCGACACATCCAAGGTGGTGTCGACACTTTAGTGTTTACTCAAACTTATCCTAAGTAAAGGTCTCGACTACATGTCGAGTTGAGTAGGTGTCGACACATAAACAA